>CM028382.1:1237016-1267560 GCA_013146195.2 Codonopsis lanceolata | reverse complement strand
TTAACTTGTCTTTTAAACAATTTTGTTTATTCGCTTTAGTCGATTAAAATGAGTCGTCCAATGAGTTTTACTCGGTCTTTATCTTAGCTTTATTTCTAACTATGCTCACGCATCGAGGACGCTAAAGCTAGCATATTTTGTATGCACTTACTTTTTGAATAATCGCTTTCAGATAATGATCCTTCTGAACTCCCTCCCACCGCATTTAGGATGGGAATAAGTACTGACTTATTTATCATTTTTGTTGGCCTTCCTCGATACCGAGGATAGTCTTTTTCCCACCCCCGCATTTAGGACGGAATGAATACTTGACTCACTTGTCATTTTGTTGGCCTTCCTCGCCCGCCGATAAGGTCTTTTTCCCACCTCCGCATGAGGACGGGTCCTATTGCATCTCCGTCGAGAATGAAAATAGGTGATAACACTAGTTTTCAAGAAAAAGACTTGTCATTCACTGCTTGCAATCCTTACAAAAATTACATCAATGATAATACGCCTGAGATGATCGGGTATGCCAAGGATTTTAAAAGGCGTACCATCTAGCTTCCTGCCAACCTCAGAGGTTCTTTTTCACAATGCTAGTTATTCCGAATGGACCCTCCCACTTGGAGAGACGCCTTTATTTCTTCCCACCTTCGCCTCTGTAGCTTCAATCTTTCATAACCAAGTCTCCGACTAGAGGCTCTCA
The DNA here is from genome assembly GCA_013146195.2 of Codonopsis lanceolata. NCBI lineage: Eukaryota > Viridiplantae > Streptophyta > Magnoliopsida > Asterales > Campanulaceae > Codonopsis > Codonopsis lanceolata. Next base: position 1,266,872 of record CM028382.1, on the reverse strand, counting down.
ATTTAACTTTTTTGTCATGGTGAATCTTGTGAGCTTCTTGTAATTGATCATTCCGAGATCGGCCTTAGTCGCTCGAGGTTATCCGATCGAAATGCCGATAAGTCATTCCGTTGTGATCGAATAAGGTAACCCTGATGGTGGGAAGGGCTAGCTCGACCGTGCCATTGCTTCCGAGCCATATGTTAATGCAAACGGGTTTCACCAAGAGATCCTCGCACCGATGTTCTAATTCCCCATAGCACAATTGGTAACCGTTTAACCAGCCTTCCCTTTTCTCGCCTAAATTTCGCTTCAAGCGCGTGCATGATCTTCTTATTCCCCGCCTCCGTCGGCCATTGCCTTGTCATGGATGAGCTACCAAGACATTCTCAGGCTTAACATTTAGCCGATCACAACTTGCTGTAAATTTTTGGAGAATTGAGTGCCATGGTCTGAGACAATCATCCGAGGAAGTCCAAAACGACGTAAAATCTCGTCAGTAAACCCGATTGCTCGATCCTCTGCTTATACTAGCTGGCTTTGTTTCTATCCATTTGGTGAAGTAGTCAACCGCTCACTATCACATACTCCGCATCCATATTTTGCTTTGGGAAAGTGGACCAATAAGATCAATTCCCCACATGTCAAAGGGCCATGCCGCAACTACGGAGTTTGTAAACCGAGGGTAACCCGAGGAATGTTTGCAAATCTTTGGCATTTATCACACTTCCTCACATACTCCGGCAGGCCGCATCTCTCTCTCATGCTCTGCCAATAATAACCGTGGAAATTCATCTTGTCCCGACAGGTCTCGCCCTGGTGTCCCCACACTCGCCTCATGCACCCAAAGCAAATCGCTTACTATTTCCGTCGATGCATCGAAGGAGAGGTTTAGTGTTCGACCGCTTATAAAGCATGCCTCCAATGACCGAGTATCTACACGCCGGCTCGATTATTTGGGCTTCACTTTTCCTTCTCGTAGAGTGCCCCGCTCAATGTAATCTTTAATGTCGCCGATCCAACATTTCAAATGACGACCATAACTTCTTCATAGCTAATGGCTGGGATTTTAAGGAACATGAGCTCGATACTAGAGGGACCTCTTCGGCCTCCGAGGATGCAATTTTAGAGATGATCACTGAATTTCCTCTCTCGAAGGATCTGCTTCTAACTCCCAATACTTGAAACGAGTCAACAGCTGTGGTCAATTGTTGGTACTTAGCCAATATTGGGTGATTTGCTTCAGATTCACCCAAGATTTGTTTTACCACCAACCGAGAGTCGCCAGATCACTATATCTTCAAATTTCTGCCCTGCTAATGCGAGCTCGATTCCAACCGATCGTGGCTTCATATTCGCCCGGTTATTTGATGTCTTGAACTGAATCTTAAAGCCATGTCGATTTCTCCCGACCGATACTCAAGAGCCCAGCCTCCACTCTTTCTCGCTTCCCGCAGATCCATCCACGAACAAGGTCCAATATAAAGTGGCCTTGTTTTTGTTTGCTCTCGCCGTGATGTTGTCGCGATGCTCGGGCTGGGATGATTTCGAGCATTCTCATGCTTGCCTTCAAAGCTAGGTAAATGAGGTCTCAGCCATAAAGTCGGCCAAGACCTCGTGGCCGGATCGCTTTTTCCTCGCCTCATAGCCGATGTCATACCCGAAAGCTCTACCGACCATTTCAACATCCCGCCCGCCATGTCGTTTATGCATGATTTTTCTCAAAGGAAAATCGTATACAATGATCGAGTGTGCCGGAAGTAAGCTTTTAATTTCCGCGGCAAGCAATGATCAAAGCGAGCACCAATTTTTCCACCTCTAAATATCTCCCTTCAACATCTGTAAGCGCATGAGAGACGTAGTAGATCGGCCTCTGGATGTTATCTTCTTTCTTCGACTAAGACTGCGCAAAGATCGCCGAAAATGTCCGATGCAGCCCAAATAAATGTATAGCTTCTCCTGTATCGATACCGAGGAGTGGTGGTCGGCCCGTAGATACTCGAAGTTTCTTCAAAAGCTTTTGTGCAATCAATTGTCCATTCAAACTTTTTGCCTCCTTTCAATACTTTAAAGAAAGGCAAGCTCTTTTCACCGATTTGGCGATGAAGTCGACTAAGAGCGTTGATCCGACCATTGCCGTTGGACGATTTGATCGAGGATGGCACATCCATGGTCGCCAATGCTTTTATCTTTTCTCTGGTTGGCCTCGATTCCTCTCTCATTCACCATGTAGCCGAGGAACTTTCCTTCTATCACTCCGAACGCACATTTAGCCTTGAGCTTCATTTTGTTCCTTCAGATTTGAGAAGGTTTCTCGCAAATCTTTGGCATGGTCGGAATGCTTCGTTTTGATAACCATATCATCAATGTAGGTTTTACATTTCTGCCCAACTGCTTCCGAACACTTTATTCACCATTCTCTCGGTATGTAGCCCCGCTGCTTGAGACCAAAAGGCATCATTGTAGCAATACAACCCGCCACCGCTCGAATGCCGCGTGTATCCGGTCGGCCAACCACATCTTGATCCGATGATATCCTCGAATATGCATCTACAAAACTCGAGAATTTTGTGCCCCGATATGGAGTCCACAAGTTGGTCGATTCTGGTAATGGATACCAATCTTTGGGCAAGCTTTATTTAGATCGGTAAAATCTACACACATTCGCCATTTCCCGCTTACTTTTTTCACCATAACTACATTTGCTATCCAGTTGCATACAAGACTTCTTTAATAATTTTGGCTTTCAACAACTTCGACACTTCTTCCTTGATAGTCGTCTGCTTTCCGAGGAAAAATCGTGCCTTTTGTTGTATTGATGAAGTCCGGTCGATGCTCAACCGTGCATGGCAACGCCCCCGCTAATCCTCCATATCATCGATCCTCCAAAGCGAACACATCCAAGCTTTTTTTAGTAACTTGATGATCGCCGCCGCTCTTCCGGGGATTTCCTTCCTACTCTGACCTTCCGCCGGGAAATCGAGGTTGATCACGATTTCATCCAAGTCATCGTTAGGCTCGATGGCCGGTTGATGATCAATGTCCGTGCTTTCAATAGTGATTACTTTGGTGATAGCCTGTCTTTGATATGACCGACTGAAGGTCTTCTGGCTTTCCTTTTGAGCGAGCCGGCTGCTCCCACCGCTTGCTCCATGGAAACGACGAGCCGGGCGCTCCCACCAGTGTCTGGTTACTAAAGCGAGCCGGCTGCTCCCACCGCTTTAATTGCTAGCGTGAGTGGGTTCGGGAAATGTTGGTAATATTTCGCCTTCTATTTCGACTTCTTTCGTCGATCTACCGACTTCGACCACCTCTCCTTCGTGCATGGAAATCACCACCTTTTCTTTTTGGGTTTTCTCCTTGTAGATATATTCCAAAGTACTTGACGCATCATTCAAAACCATTCCAATCCCTTTTCAAACAGGTATTTGACTCTTTGATGAGCCATGGATGCGACCATTTGAAATTTTGTCCGAGTGAACCAAGTATGGCGTTATATGGGATGGTAGGTCAAGCACTAGAAAATCAATCTCCTCCGCTCGAGGAGTATTGGTCTCTTCCCCGAGGATCACCGAGAGCGTGATGATTCCTTTCACCGCCACTTTATGCCCTGGTGAAACCCTCCAACTCAGCCGCTTGGCCTCGAGGCGGGCGTTCCTCAACCCCATTTCCTTAAAGCATGCGTAGTACAAGATATCTCCTTCCCGCCTCAGATCTATGAGAACTCGCTTCACCTCGCTATCAGGAATCCTCACTGCAGAGTCAAGGGTTGTTGGCGAGCAGCCCGACTAGCTTGAGCTCTCCTCGCCGTAAGGTGATTCCTCCCGCTTCATCGATCGCAAGATCATGCGAACCACATGCTTCGAAATTGTAAATCATGTTCTTTAGCCGGGTTCCACTTGGCGACGCTCCCCGACAATCACGCCTCGGTCCTCCATTATCCGGCCGAGGATTCTGATGTCTTTCTCGCTCTCGGCCTTTTTGGTCATTTCCTTCGCTCAAACCTTTCGAGCTCCCTCGCCAATCAACTTTGATGGCCTTTTTCAAGTTGATGCGCCCTGGTCAGATGCCCGATATCTTGTGGTAGGCGCACCGCTTGTTGTCATGGTGAGGGTACCGAAGTTTCCTTTAATGGGTAAGGTCTACCGATTTTATCCCGGTCGAAAGCAGACATTCATGATGTGCTCGCTGCTAGCATTGAGTGGGGTCCAACCAACATCGTCCCACACATTTTTCCTCTATTATCCTCCCCTTGTTGTTGATCCTCGACCACCTTTGTTCGAGCCGTCCCCGAAGTTCGGTGCCTCCTTCCTCGCTTCTTCTTTCCCTCTTTCTTCTCACCGCCTCCTTCTTCGCATCTTCTATTGATTACCCGACCATTAGCGCACATTTCCTCGATCGAAGTTTGGTCACAAGAAGATCATTTCATGCCTCATCGCCCTCGTTGTAGTTTCCGAGATGAAGCACATCTTAATGGACTCCTCCGAGATATACGGTATTTGGTCCACCACGGCCATAAACTTATCCATGTAGAGTTGGTCGATTCATTAATCCGCCGTTGGATCCCACATAGGTCGATTTGCTTTTTGGTCGAGTCCCACGAGGCAAACCTGTTGACAAACATCCGCCTCGAATTGGCCCCAACTTTCCACGTAATCCATGGTGCTCAGTATACCATTTCGTAGCCTTTCCTTTCAACGCCCTCGCAAAAATATTTCCCCAAGCATCCTCATCTTCTGAGCAACGACGCTCATCTTTACTCAAAGCTAGCCATATGATCTATGGCATCGTGAGGCCTTGGTATGGCTCGAAATAGGATCTTTTGTCCGGGAGGAGCTTTCCTCATTCTTTCCTCGAATGGGCCATTCTTGGCAGAGGCACAAGATGGGTTTTCCTTCTCCATGGCCTCTAGTCGACCTTTTAAGAATTTTACCTCCTCGCCGACACCAAGGAAGGTTTATCGGTCGATACTCAGACTTCGGTGGTCGCTGCCGACCACTCTGGGGTATCCTCGACCGATTGATTGGAATGCTGCAATGCCCACATGTTCTAGTTTTGTTTGCCTCTGCCTCCCTAGATTCTCCCTTCCTCGCTCCTTTCACGTGCTCGCCGAGCGCTTAGATTCATTGGGAAATGTTAGTCGGCTTTGAACACTAGGCTTAGTGCTTGCTCGCCGCTCTTTTTCCTAGCCTCGGACTTTTTACACTGGCCGGATATAGCTTTCCCTTTTTCTTTCCTTTGAGGTATGGCGCTCAGTATGGCCTGGGTTCGCTCTTCTCGAGGCTTAGTCGTAGTCGTTATCTTTTCTCAAGCTCGAACATTTTGAGCTTCCCTCTTGATTCCTCGCAAAGTAAGATTTCGCTCCTGCACTCTTTACCTCTACGAGGAGCTTTTCCTGCTCAAGGTCCATCTCCTCCGCTCGAGGTTGATCCACTGAGCTTCCTCGCTCTACATTATACGCACGACGCCGTCGACCCGCCGCCGTTGCTTTTGAGGTCATCGGTTCTATATCCATATCCGTTAATTTGCTTCACGCGAGGGTGGTAGTTTGTTCGCTTCCCGGTTGGTTTTGCTTGGTAGGAGTCTCGTTGATCCATCGTTATGAATTCGCACTTCACTTGCAATCTTCCCCTAAGAACTTAACCACTTGATCACGCCACGAAGACTCGGTGATCGAAATGGAAACCACGAATGACCTCGAAGCCGACGTGTCCGACCTCTCGGGGTCACGCTTGAGCCATGGTACTGTGGTACCGATTCTTCTAGATATCCGGCTTGGTGATTAATCTCTTTCAGGTGTTTTCAGATATCACCAAAGAATATAGTAAGTTTGCAATGTTAAGTAATCTTACCTTTCAAGTGGAAAGGCTTCCTTTTATAGTAGCTTAGATTTGGAGTCATGATTGGTATGAGGGTCCCTACCGGTGGGACTTGTTCCCCGGCTCGGCTTGCCGCTCCTCCGAGTGGTCACCGTGTCATGTGCGGTGCTGTGGATCAGAAGGCCGAGTAAGCCGATAAGGTATACGGCTTGCATGGCTTGCTCTGCCTGCTGGGAAGGCACTGGATGCTATGCATGTGCTACTGCTAAACCTCGCCTTATCCTGCAGAAGCCGCTCTGGACGAGCGTAGTGATCCTCGATCGTATGGTCGGGTGTTGATTCATGATCGCCTGGCTCAGTGTTCTGGGCAGTCAGCGGGCGCCGGATTTTATCGGCCGTTAGTGATTGTCGATGATGACCGATTGGGAATGGTCTTCGGCCTCGCGGGACCAGCACTGCCTAGCCGAATCCACGTGGTCGGCCCACGTAGGGACCTGTGTCGGGTCCCATCAGGTACAATGGCCAAAGGTTGTTCACCCGAGTCCTGCAATGAAAGATTCATAACATCCTTGTGCATGGGCATCTGCTTCCTGCATTGCAACGTAAAGAAGTTGGTTTCTGAAATTTGTTCCTCATCCTCATTTTGTTCTCGTATATATCTTCGAGATAATGTTGCATTTAAGAAAATGCAACCTATGGAGATCCAAAAGTAGTGTCACAACATTAGTCCTATCGCTATAAAAGGGGAAAAATACATATTCTTTTGAGTGTTTATACACATTTGCATACATAGCCACTTTTTAAACAATTAAATATCAACTAATGAATTACAGTATTCAGAAAGAAATAGTGTCAAAGATATGCAAGCAAACCACAGACAATGATAAAGTCCTTCATTGTATAGAACCTCAAAATACAAAAAACGCTTAATTTAAAATACCTGATGAAGACATATTGTTTTTAATAATTTGCCTTTGATCTGAAATCTACAGTATAATAAAGAGGAAGAGGCAGAATATGGTTTCTCCCTTTTGGCCTAAAACCCTAATGAGTTGATTTAACGTAATAGATGAATATGATGAGTATTACATCTCTTTTATAGGCAAATGGAGGACCAAATTCCTATTAGGGTTTTAATCTCAACCGTCCATCAAGGTAGAGTTGATTTAGGAAACTTACCCTTTTTACAAACCAAATTTATTATAATTTAGTAATTTCCAAATCAACCGTGATTCTCACTTATTGACCATATATAGATTTTCTTGACCTGCAAGAAATATATCTTACAGTCTCCCACTTGGTCAAAGTGATAATCATTTAATGGTTAATCTTGAAAAACATAAGGCGCACATAATTACTAAATTAATAACATGATTGTTAACATAATACCTTCGCAAAACAAGCTATCTATGAGAGTCATAGCGGTTCCACATTATCAGGTTTTCAACATGGTTCCTTCCATGTACTACAACATAAATAACTTAGTTTACTAGGCCTTTTAAACAAGGGTGTAAGGGTCCAATAATGTTCTTTCTTCAAAAACTATTTCTGTTATCAATTATACATTCACATAAAGTATACAAAATATGGAAACAGAAATAAAATTCAGAATGTCATAAATAAGAGCTCAATAGAAGTTCAATATATAAGCATAATAAACGATAAATTAATAATCACCACTCTTCTAGACCCATACTTAAAGTATGCTCATGAAAAGTCTTAGAGGTAACCCTTCGTAAGTGCATCTCGCAACCATAAGTGTTGTGCTTATATGTTCAATGAACAATCTGCTTTCTTTTCCGAATTGCTTGCTTTACCGATAGATACTTAAAGTCCATGTGTTTTGTCCCTTTAGAGTATCTATCATGCTTAGAGAAAAATATTGCTGCAGCATTATCACAATGATTTGTAGCTTCAAAGCAAGCTACAAATTCAGCTTCCATCGTGGAATTAGTAATAATAGACTCTTTTGCACTTTTCCATGAGATTGCTCCTCCAGCTAGTAGAAAAACATAACCAAAAGTGCTCTTTAAAGTGTCTTTGCATCCAGTATAATCGGAATCTAAATAGCCAACCAACTCTAATTGATCTAACTTCTTGAATGTAAGACAATAATCCTTCGTACCCTGTAAGTATTTCAAAACTTTCTTTCCAGCTCTCCAATGATCCATTCCTCGGATTTAATTGGTATCTTCCCTTAACAAACCAACAAAGAAAGCCGATGTCGCCTCAGCAAACGTGCATGCATCAAGCTTCCTACTAAAGAGGCATAGGTTTGTTTTCCATTTGCTTACGCCCAATTCATTTTTAGGACATTGATAGAGACTAAATTTGTCTCCCTTCCGAATTGGAGCAACGCCTCAAGCATGTTGTCATTCCAAATCTTTCTAAAACTCTTTTCGATGTATGTTTTCTGGGAGAGTTTAAGTAATCCATGTGATCTATCATGGAATATTTCTATCCCAATCACGTAGGAAGCTTCACCCATGTCCTTCATCTCGAAATTTTTAGAAAGATAAGCTTTAGTTTCATGCATTAAACCAAGATCACTACTTGCCAATAATATGTCATCAACATACAGAACCAAAAATATGAACTTACTCCCACTGATCTTAAGGTATATGCATGGATCTACTGTATTTTCTTCAAAACCAAAAGCATTAATGGTTTCATTGAATTTTAAATACCATTGTTTGGGAGGCTTGTTTAAGTCCATAAATTGATTTCTTAAGTTTGCAGCACCATGTCTTCCCTGTCCTTCCAAGGTAAAACCTTCAAAGTTGACGATGTAAACTTCTTCTTGTAGCTCACCATTAAGAAATGTTGTTTTCACATCCATTTGATGTAACTCTAAGTCATAATGAGCTACTAAGGCCATAATAATTCGAGAGAGTCTTTCTTTGACACAGAGAAAAAGTCTCTTTGTAATCTATGCCATCTTTTTTGAGTAAAACCTTTGCTACAAGTCTAGCTTTATATCGCTCAATATTGCCATGACAATAATGCCAGGCTTGGTCTTGTAGACCCATTTACACTCAACTGCTTTTGTGTCCTTCTCGCAAATGAGTTAGTTCCTGCATTTGATTATTCCGCCATTGATTTCAATGCATCCTTCATGGCATCAATCCATTTATCAGAATTATTACTTGTAATGCTTGTGAATAAGAAATTGGGTCTTTCATTATCCCTATGTCAAAATCAGATTCTTGTAGATAAACAATGTAATCATCATGGATAGCACTTCGTTTTTCTCATTGAGATCTTCTCAATGCTGGTTCCTGTGATTGTTTTACAATTTCTTCATTAGCAATGATTTCATTAGGGGGTTATGGCTGATGTGATTGTGGCTCTTCATCATTTATCTGGCTCAACGATGAGTGGAGCCACAGTGATCCTTCGACGCTTAACGTTCAACGATGGAAGGATTCACATTGTCTGCTTGATTATCGGGTAATGGGATTGTTACCCTAACTCGCGGAATGTACTTATCTTCCACAAATATACTCCCACTAATCATGCCATCATCAATGAATTTGACATTACCGCTTCCACAATTAGCCTTTTTATGGTTAGGACAATAAATTATATACCCTTTGGATTTTTCAGGAAAACCAATGAAAAAACCACTTATGGTTTTCAAATCCAATTTGTTTGCTTGAGGATTATATACCTTCGCTTCAACTGGTCGTCCCCAAACTTGCAGGTGTTTTAAACTAGGTTTCCAACCTTTCCACAGCTCAAAAGGAGTCTTTGGAACTACTTTACTGGGAACCCTTGTTGGTCCCAAAATAGGCTCAATCTAGGCTAGAAGGGGGGGGGTTTGAATAGCCTAGTTATGTTTTTATAAAACTTTTTCTTAAAGAACACTTCTTAAGGATTTTTGAAAGGTTTGAATAGAAGTGTTTAGGCAAATGAAACAAATCGATTCTCGAGATTATCAAGAGTGCAGTGCCGCAATGCTTAAGCACAAGCGCTAATGAGAGTGATAAGAAGAGTTTGAACTGCACACAGGAATTTGAAGTGGTTCGTACTATGAATAGTACTACGTCCACTACCAAAGTGGTTAGCTTTGGATTTTAAAAGTGCACTTGTTTATCCACTAGGTTTATGATTTAGATCTCTAATGGATCGTGTACAAAATGAGTTTTTAACCAAGTGTATAAAGGTGAGAGAGACAATCAATGAATAATTGTTCTCTACACGTGCACTTAAAGAACAGCTTAAAGACAAACTAAATGAAGCTAAAAAGAATTTAAGATGGCAGATCTGCAGCTTCAGAAAGTTTGGTGAAGTGTTAGTCCTTGTCCTTTGATCTCTTGAATGCTTGAGTGATGAAGATGAAGCTTGAGAGTTTAATGTGCAAGAGTTATGTCTTCAGGTCTTCAAAACTTGAATATATACCAGGAAGAGACCTTTTGACCGTTGGTCTGAAATCAGAGATAATTGAGTCCAACGCCTTTGCATTGAATGCAATTCAGCGCTTGGGAGAAGAAATGCCCACACCATCGAGATGCATGCAGAAGACATTACTAAACGAGTAATGTTTCAGAGTGTGCTTTGTGGAAAGTCTTCTTAGCCAAAACGGGTAATGGCTTCGCCCGATTTCAGAAACAGCCCGACAGCTTGTCATCATGCAGTAGTTGACTTGAAAGATAATCCGTGAAGACATAATGACTAGATATTTTCGAAAATATCTAAATAGGTGTACACGTGTCATTGTTTCTTGATTTTGGCCAAATTTGATTTTTTCGACTTTGAGCGCACTTCAAAGTCCGCCGGTTCTTAAGGACCGCAGAAGCTTGCCGTTAGGGCGCCTAAGAACTAACACTAAGAAACTATTCTAAACACAGTGATTCTAAGACTTGCCACACTAATCCAGACGCTGCACCTTTTAGCCTATCAGACAATAGAATCGAAGATGACTCAACCAAATCGAAGATGGCGGAATTGCGTAAAAGGTAAAAAGAAGAGCTTACGCCTTTAGTAACCGAAAGTTAGGTGAGTAATTTCTTACCATTGCGTAAGATTCACGTAAGAAAATGACGCGAATCGCAATCGATCAAGAACAGAAGGAGGAAGCATAAAATTGTAGAGAGAAGAAAACTTTAGAGAGAGAGAATAGCAAGAGACTGCCTTGTGAAATGAATTTTGACGGTTGAGGGTTTATAAATGAAAAGACGCGCCGTCACCATAGAGACTTGTGAAGTGTTATTAAGTCGACGCCTTTTGATGACAAGACTTAATGAATGACGGCTTTTCAAAAGAGAAAAGTACTTATTCATAAAATATCTCAACCAAGTTTGAAATTAGTCCTCAAAATTTGCATAAGCCTCCCTCTCAAAATTATAGTTTAGAAAGTTTATTTTTCTCCAAATGACTTTATCAATTCTTGAAAATATTTGAAAGTAATAAGTCCGTTTAAAAGAATGAATTTTCAAGTCTCTGCTTAAAATAAATTTTCAAGTCTCGCTTAAAATAAATTAATTTTTTAAAAAAAAAAAAAAATTGAATATTATAATGAAAAATTAATTTTAGATTGAATTTAAGCTGGTCAAGCATACCAAGCTCTCCCTTAGATAAGCAAACCTGTCGCTTCTAGAGCTGGTGAAGATGTCTCGCTAGTTGATGGTCGGCTTGAAATATACTTCATGCTAATGTTTCTCTTTTCTACATTGTCCCTTAGAAAGTGATATCGAACATCGATATGCTTTGTCTTGGAGTGCATCACTGATTGTATGTGATAGAGATTGCCGAGGTGTTATCACACATGATTGGGCAAGGCTACTTTGATGTCGTAGTCCACCAATCGTTGTTTGATCCAAAGCAGCTTGATACAGCAGCCTACCGCCAGCCTATGTACTCGCTCGGTAGAGTTTGAAACGGATGCTTGTTTCTTGCTAGCCCAAGAGACGAGTCTGTCTCCTAGAAATTGACAAGTTCCACTAGTGCTTTTTCTCGTCAATCCGCAACCAAAGATAGTCTCGGCCCCGAGTATCCAACCAAGTTGAAAGAGGATTCCCTCGATACCGATACCTAAGTTGGTGGTGTCTCGATACATATTTGATGATTCTTTGGCCGCAAGAAGATGTGACTCACGAGGGTCTCGCTTGAAATCTAGCACACACCCCAACAAAGATACACTATGTCGTCCGGCAGTGAGGTAGAGCAGAGAGCCAATTATCCCCCTATAGTAGGTGATATCAACTTTCTTCCTCAGAGGTCTTTTGTAAGTTTGCATTTAGCGTACCATCGAGTATCAAATGTGTTTGCTGTTTCCAATCCAAATTTTTTGACAAGATCTTTAGCATACTTGGATTGGCTGATGAATATTCCTTTGTTGGACTGTTGAATTTGAAGACCCAAGAAGAATGTGAGTTCTCCCATCATACTCATTTGAAACTTGCCACCATAAGCTGCTTTCAAATCGCTACATAGCTTCTCATTTGTGGATCCGAAAATGATGTCATCAACGTAAATTTGTACCAGCAGAGAATGTCCTTTGTGCTTGAGAATGAAGAGAGTGGTGTCAATCTTCCCTCGCACGAATCCTTGTTCAACCAAGAATTTGGATAAGGTTTCATACCAAAGTGCTCGAGGAGCTTGCTTAAGACCGAGAGCCTTCTTAAGCTTGTAAACATGAGTTTCTTTCCCTTTCTACAAAGCTCGGAGGTTGAGCAACGTAAACCGCTTCTTGAAGATCTCCATTAAGAAATGCGCTCTGACATCCATTTGATACAAAGACAAAGTCCTTGTATGTAGCATAGGCTAAGAAGATTCTCGATAGCTTCCAATCTTGCTGTGAGCGAATGTTTCATCATAGTCGATCCTTCTTTCTTGGCGATATCCTTGTGCAACAAGTCTTGCTTTGTTTCTCACTATGTTTCCATCCTCATCCTTCTTGTTTCTCGAACACCCATTTTGTGCCAATGACCGTATGATCGCAGGCTTGGGACTAGCTTCCATACTTGGCATCGCTCAAATTGTCAAGTTCTTCTTGCATGGCTTCCAAACTTGGATCTTCAAGAGCTTCTTCGATCTTCTTTGGCTCTTCTTCCGAAACGAATGCAAAGACGTAACATACATTCATTCTTGGAGGATCTTCTGCGCTGCACTCCAACATGAATGTCACCTATGATTTGAGAGATTGGATGATCTTTACATGTTCTTGTGACCAGGAATATGATGAGTTGTCGCTGCTTTCTTCATGACGAGGTTCGTATGAGGGCTATAGGAAGATCACCGTGTCTTGATGAGAGTTATGTTCGTAATTTGGTTCATAAGTGAGTTGAGGAATAGGATTTTCAGTGATGAGAAACAAAGGGTTCTTGATTCGGATTTTCGAGCAGGGTCAAGTCTTCTCGTGACCCGCTTGATAGAAAATGATGGTCGTGAATGTTTGATTGAGTTACCGGTGATGGATTAGGTATACTAGAGGTTGATGGTTGGGATGTACTGCCTCAACATCAACAAAATCATCAAGAATATTTGGAGCCACATGTGGCTCTAATAAATCAAATTCATCAAATGAGACATGAACAGTATTCAACTATTTTTAATAAACGTTGTTGAAAACCCCGTAAGCTTTGGAGTGTAAGGCATAACCCAAAAATACACCTTCATCGGCTTTATGATCAAATTTGCCTCGTAATCATTACCATTGTAGACTACAAAGCATTTACACCGAAGATTTTGAAAAATCCAATGTTTGGGGTTTTACCTCTCCAAAGTTCATGTGGTGTTTTACCGTGAAATTTGTTGATCAATGATCTGCTTCGAGTGAAGCAGCAGTATTGACGGCTTCGCCCGTGTGTTTGGGCAACTTTGCTTCAAAGAAGCATAGTTTTAGCAGCCTTCGATAAGTGTTCTGTTTCTTCCTTTCAAAGAACGCCGCTTTGCCGTGGTGTTCTTACAAAGAGAAGTTGTGCCCAATACCGTGATCATCACAAGATTTTGCTATTCCATTATTGGTGAACTCTGCCATTGTCCCGATCGAACGCCACCGATTTCATCAAGTTTTTGCGCTTGCAATCTTCCTCAATAGTGCCGTAAGAAGATCGTATGTGTGGTCTTTAGAAGACATCATCTCTCGGCCCAAGTGTATCTTGTATAATCATCCACTACTACTAGCGTATCCAAACCACCATAGCTAATAGTAGTGACCGGTCCGAAGAGATCCATGTGAAGCAGCTTGTAGAGGTCTTGTCGCTGAGAGTCCCGGTTTGCTTTTGAATGACGCTGAGAGCTTTCCCAGCTTGGCACGCTTTGCACGAACGATCATGGTCACAGAGACCTTTGGCAATCCTTTGACTAGACCTTCTTTAGATAGCTTGGCCAAATATTTGAAGTTCAAATGATCGAGTCTTTTATGCCACAACCACTTTTGTCTCGAGCGTAGTTAGCTACAAGACATAGATTAGCGTACTTTACCGTAGGCATTCAAATCTATCACATAGACATTCCCTTGTCTATGACCAAGAACTAAGGTTGAGCAAGAGACCGGATCCTTGATATCACATCTGCTTGAGGAGAATTGACATATAAGCCCTTTGTCACGCACTGAGAAATACTCAGAGATTATGTTTCAAGCCTTCTACTAGAGAGACTTTTCCGATGGAGAGATTTCGAATGATGGATCCATAGCCAATTGTTCTTCCTTTAGCATTGTCTCCGAAGATGACCGGAGGGCCTTCTCGCTCGTAAAAATTAGAGAGAAGGCAAGATTCTCCTGGCCATGTGTCTTGAGTACCGCTATCTAGATACCATACATCTTTCTTTTCTCGAATCGAATTAGCCATGAAGCACACCCGAGATGTAAAGGTAAGAAAATCATGGTCCCCTTTTATTTTTCTTTATGGGTCCAAATGGTTAGCGTATTTTTGGAACCCATACTTGCCTCGATTTTTGAATAGGGATCCAAAGAAGCTTCATGATGGATTTCAACAGACATTCATGGACCAAGTGGCCAAAACACTTACAAAATGTACAGTGATGAAAATTACAGAAGTCTACATGATCATGCTGGGTGTTGGAAGGTTTTTGAACATTTTTCTTAACAAAGCCTTTTGAGTTAGTAGTCTTGTTAACAAAGAGCTTAGAGGCTTCAGTATGAGGCTTCTTAAGTCTCAGATACGCCAGCTTTTGTTTTAGCGTAAGTATGTTTGCCGGGTAGTATACTTTGATACCTCATGCATTTTTCCTTTAAGTTTGGTATCAACATTCTGTAGCAAGAGCACCATCCGTGTACCGTTGATGAATCGATAGGTTTGAGCGCACTTTTAGTAGGCCCCGAAACAACAGCCTTTGCTTTCACGTAAGTGCCGGTGGAGGGTCGTTGTAAGTCCGCACCTCCTTTAAGCATTTATCTCCAAACAGATGATTGCTTTGCTTTCAAAGCTTCACCGTTTTTGATAATTTGAACCTTAGGGTATTTATAAGGAGTAGCAAAGATAACCAATTCCTTCTTTACCCTTGTTAGGTTTCTCGATATTGTGCAGAATATTACTATTCACCGTAAAATGTTCATTTTCTTGTTCGAGGTTGCACTGTAGATGTCATTAGAGAATCCTAGCCCGCATTTATCTGCTGAGGGCTTCTGATCTCCAAGAATCTGATCAAAGACTGCCGTCGAGTTATTCCATGAGTTAATGGTCTTTTGCAACTCATCTTTCTCAGCAGATAACTCTTTGGCATGATCAATAAGACAAGCAACCTTTTCATTGAGAAACTTGTTCTCTTCTTTTAACTTGATACTTTCCCTCGCCGAACTCCATGGAGAGTTTTTAACTCGGCTTCCAAAGAAGGATTTCTCGCCTCCCTTCTCATGACTTTTAGCTAACTTAACATAAGCCTTTCTGAATTCATTGAATTCCTCTAGCATTTCTTGAGCATCCTTGAGGATATCTTCTTTTGAAGGCTCTTCAGAAGATTGTTCTATGTTAGCTTGAAAAGGAGAGTATTTAACTTCACTATCTGAGTCATAGGTGGGAGGTGACTCTAGAGCAACAAGACAAATGTGTGCCTGCTCAGGTGAGTCATCATTATCCTCCTCGTCGAATCGCCCAAACCAAGTGGCTACATGGTTTTCTTCTAAGTCCTCACTGTAAGACCTCTATGTTTAGAAAATGATTTAGAAGGCCTCCTTTTATAGGCTTCATATTTAGGCTTAGGACATTTAGAAGCAAAGTGACTGTGTTTCCTCGCAATTGTAGCAAAGTAACTCATTATTGTGAGTTTTCAGCCAGCCTTTTCCGAAAGTCCGCCGATTTGCTTCTTTCTTTTTGTTAAATTTTGAGAACTTTTGAAACTTCTTAACGAACATAGCAAATTGTTCGTCAGAGAGAATTTCATTCTCATTTGAAGAAGAAGTAGATGGTTTACTTTCTTGAGCAGGAATTTCCTGAGAGATAGCAGAAAAAGAAGGAAGTTTAAAATGTTTGTCCTGTTCTTGAGCTTGAAGTAATTCTTGCTCATAGACTGTTAAACTCGCATACAAACTTCTGAGATGCATGGAGTTCAAGTCTTTGGACTCTTTTATTGCAGTGGTTTTTACATGCCACAAACTTCCTAAAGAAGCCAAAAATCTCATGTTTACTTCTTTAACACTATATTCTTTTCCTAAAGAGTAACAACTATTTACTACCTCACAAAATCTGTCGTAGGCTTGCCGTAGAGTCTCCTTAGGATCTTTTCTGAATGAGTCAAACTGTTGAATATAGTTGTACTTTCTGTTGTCTCTGGTGGGTAGATCTCCTTCAAGATATTCCACCAAGGCTTCCCACATTTCCTGGCGCTTTGCATCCGATGATCTGTTGATATGTGCTTGTGTCGACGAGCCGATATAATATGAATAGCCTTGCCCGAAGTTCAACGAGCCTCCTTTCTTCGCTCATCCATTCGCTCATGGATTTAGGTATCTCAGAGGACCACCGGCTACTTCAAAGAAGTAGGTTGGGTTTCATTGGAATATAAGGACTCGTAACACATTGCCACAACCGATTGTCAATAGAGTTCATATATCTCATAACCTTATCTTTCCATACTGAAATGGCCTTCGCCCAATATTGGGACGTGGTCGGTATTTGAAGTAGGCAAAGATATAGTGAGCCATAGGATCTATTCTCAAGAGGTTAATCTTGGAAAAATGATTTTTCAAAGAATTAAGCTCTGATACCAATTGTTGGTCCCAAAATAGGCTCAATCTAGGCTAGAAGGGGGGGGGTTGAATAGCCTAGTTATGTTTTTATAAAACTTTTTCTTAAAGAACACTTCTTAAGGATTTTTGAAAGGTTTGAATAGAAGTGTTTAGGCAATGAAACAAATCGATTCTCGAGATTATCAAGAGTCTTTGGCAAAGGCAGAACAGCTTAAGCACAAGCGCTAATGAGAGTGATAAGAAGAGTTTGAACCGCACACGTGAATTTGAAGTGGTTCGTACTGTGAATAGTACTACATCCACTACCAAAGTGGTTAGCTTTGGATTTTAAAAGTGCACTTGTTTATCCACTAGGTTTATGATTTAGATCTCTAATGGATCGTGTACAAAATGAGTTTTTAACCAAGTGTATAAAGGGTGAGAGAGACAATCAATGAATAATTGTTCTCTACACGTGTACTTAAAGAACAGTTTAAAGACAAACTAAATGAAGCTAAAAAGGAATTTAAGATGGCAGATCTGCAGCTTCAGAAAGTTTGGTGAAGTGTTAGTCCTTGTCCTTTGATCTCTTGAATGCTTGAATGATGAAGATGAAGCTTGAGAGTTTTTAATGTGCAAGAGTTATATCTTCGATCTTCAAAACTTGAATATATACTAGAAGAGACCTTTTGACCGTTGGTCCGAAATCGAGATAATTGAGTCCAACGCCTTTGCATTGAATGCAATTCGGCGCTTTGGGAGAAGAAACCACGCACATCGAGATGCGGTGTCGAGAAGATATTACTAAACGAGTAATGTTTCGTGAGTGTGTGCTTTGCAGGCTTGGAAAGTCTTCTTAGCCAAAACGGGTAATGTCTTCGCCTTCGATTTCAGATACAGCCGACAGCTTGTCATCATGCAGAGTTGACTTCTTGAAAGATAATCTGGTGAAGACATAATGACTAGATATTTTCGAAAATATCTAAATAGGTGTACACGTGTCATTGTTTCTTGATTTTGGCCAAATTTGATTTTTCAGATTTTGAGCAGACTTCAAAGTCTGCTGGTTCTTAAGGACCGCTGTAGAAGCTTGCTGTTAGGCGCCTAAGAACTAACACTAAGAAACTATTCTAAACACAGTGATTCTAAGACAGTTGCCACACTAATCGGTACGCAGACCTTCTAGCCTACTGTACAATAGAATCAGAAGATGACTCAACCAAATCTAATCATGGGAATCAACATGTTCTTACCCGCGATACGGAGATCGCGAGTATTACTTGCGTGGCTTGGAATGTCAGCTTGATTGTCTCTGATTTGGTTGAAAATTGCTCTATAGGCAATTATTACTTCTTGTGACTTAAGGTATGTTATGCACGAATTTTATGATGTGCCCCGGAACAAATAGTTTCCGTAGTTGAATGTTATGATGTGCTTGAACTTGTTTCATGTTAAACGTTGGGGTTTGTGTACGAGTTTGGTTAGTATTGTTCATATGTGTTTTCGCGACTCGAATACGAGTCATAATATTTTCAATCTAAAGAGAGTTTAACGTTGTTGTGCCTATTGAGAGGTTTTGAAACCTGAGTTTGGATCACGGTAGTTTGATCCTCATATACTTGGTTTGGTTATTGTGATGGTAGACTCGGAGACTGAGTCTAGGTTTATGGTTTTTGAGCATCGAGTGTTCACTCGGGATTGTGAGACACCGTAGTGGTGTCTGGGTATTTCATGTTGGGATGATGACCTAGCATTGGTTT
Organism: Codonopsis lanceolata; assembly: GCA_013146195.2. Taxonomy (NCBI): domain Eukaryota; kingdom Viridiplantae; phylum Streptophyta; class Magnoliopsida; order Asterales; family Campanulaceae; genus Codonopsis; species Codonopsis lanceolata. Next base: position 1,248,183 of record CM028382.1, on the reverse strand, counting down.
GAGATACGGTTTAGAATTCGGGACGAATTCTTTTTAAGGGGGAGAGGATGTAAGATCCCAATTCCCGGTTAGCTTGAATTGCGTGCAATGCTCGCATTTCTTCTTTGGTTGACTTCTCGTTTGGTTGTGAGAGAGTCTAGATGTGGATGAGAGACCACATTAAGACTAAAACACTTTTAAGAGATGTCTTATAGTTGTTGACTTGTTAAAGTCAAAAGTCGTAACCCGACGATAGTCGAAATGCGACTCGATTGAGAGTCTATTCGGGTTTTGTGTTCTTGACCTCGATTTGGTCCCAGATCTTTACATGATGATTAAATAACATGTTTAGATGTGTTAGACTTCTAATTGGATGTATTCCATAAGTCTCGTGAAGTTTTGACGCTTCGAGAATAGCAATTCTCCTTGTCGCGTAGTTTGAGATTGAGCCGGGCGAACGTCTCGTCTTTCGGGAGCTTATTTCTCCTATCTGTTGTTTATCATTTGAGAGGCATTCAGGCCTATTTTGTAGCCCTAATAGGTGTTTACAATCATGGGTTATTACCCGTCGGTTTGTGGTTTCATTCGACGTTTCGATAGTAAGTTGTTACGTCTTGCGCCGGTTTTGCCCCGGGTTGTTTCGGGTGTTGTTTATGGGAGTCTAGACCTACTTTAAAATTGGTTTGAGACTTAGATGGATTAGTTTAATGTTTGAGGACTTTAAGGGTTCAGTTGTGAGCCATTTCGAAGCTTTAAGGCTCGAGGATGCATGCGGGAGAGGTCGGGACCGAACAAGGAATCAACAAAGGAGTGTATAGTGTAAAATTGAGTGATGCGTTCGCATCACTTGGAAGGGATGCGACCGCAAGGGTCCTACGCACTGTCCGAATTTTACCCAATTAAACCCATTCTAAACCTAACTTAAACCCACCTACTTAACTTAAAACTAGTCGTAATCATTATTAGTGAGATTAGGGGTTGATTAGTGGGTGATTAAGGGGAATTAATCCCCCATATAAAAAGAAAAGCCAACGCATTCTTTCATTTTGTTCGGCCATCAGTCGACTTCTTCAGCTGCATCTTCTGCGAACAGAACACAAGGGCATGAGAGAGCTGAGAAGAGGCGATTTTTAGGGCTTGAAGAGCTCGTCCTTGGTGGCCATAGCTAGAGAGCTTCTTCTTCCCCCTTTCTACCCGTGAGATTGAAGAGAAGGTTGAAGGAGACAACCTCACCTCTTGGATTCGGGTATGGCAGCTTGATTAGGGGCTGAGCAAGGTAAGTTTCTACCTCTTTTCCTTTCATTTTTGGGCTCCATTGACCCTAGGGAAACAATCATTTGTGCTATGTGAGGTCAATGGAAGCAATTGTTAGGGTTTGTAGAGAAGCATGAACCCTAGGTTTTCAAATTGATGATAGAATTTGATTGACCTATGTGAGACCATGATATATGTGAAATTCATGTTCTAACTAGTCTATTGAACTTGGTTATGTTGATTATCCATGAGTATTGAAGTTGGTTTGGTTGAGATACTTGGAGAGTGTTTTGCCCCAATCTTGTTTTAGCTTGCAAATTATTGATGTGAGCTTGATTACTATGTTTTATATGCTTAATAGAGTATATTTAACCATGTTGTATGATTTAATCATGAATTGGGAATTATGATTGGTAAGGTGACTTGAATGAATTTAGGCACAAGATGTCCAATTTGTTCTAAGTTGCATTGCGAAGTAATTTGTTGGGTTTATGTGAGTTAAACGAACCCGGGATGATGACTATTGTTGATAGTTATGAATATAGGGGGAATTGAGACCCATGGCTTCTATGCCCTAAAATTTTAGAAAGGGTAGATTGGACTCGACGGAGTCATTATAAGTTCGATTATGTGCTAATTGAACTTGGGTTGAAATCCTACGATAATTGGATTTCGTTTGGTTAATGGAGTGAAGAACATAACTTCCAAACTTTAAATGGTTGGTGATTGTGATGTGTTTTGTGGATTTTTAGTCCTAGGAATTAAGCCCGAATGACTATTGAGATTTGGTTGTAAACTTTAAGAAATTATTACGGTGTGAATTTATAGAACACATAAAGAATGAAATGTGTTAGTGAGACTCAACGGAGTCGTTATAAGGCTAATAAAATGACTAAGAGCCTTGGGTAGAAACCCTACAATGTTTGGGTTTGTTTGAGTTATGTTTGTGCACACCGGGTTTTTGGTTGTGTCCTATGGCAACACATATGTTATGGAGACTAACTAGAAATATATTTTAAGCATGCTTGTTAGAGCATGGGACAATGGAGACCCACATAAGGTCACGAGATTATTTAAGAGAAGATTAAGAGAGAATCCTCTTCTCAAGGATTTTTGTTGCGTACATGTGAAAACACTTGTGCGAAGTGACTACGGAGTAGTCGTGATGTTTTAAGTATGGTGTTGGGTTATCGATCATGTATGACGATTAGGACTATGATTGAGTCCGGTGTACTTAAATAAAGACTAAATAATAAGTCTTGAATTGTGGATATTTTGAGACTAGCGTAGTAGTATTGGTTTGGTTTGAGTTGAGGATTATGAAAGACCTCGCATTATATTTTATTAAGCTTGTAAGCTATACTTGACATGGTTGATGACTTGAGGAATAATGAATACCTCAATAAGTAGTTCTTGAACTAAACTTGTAAGTTAGTTGAACACAATGGTTATATGCAAATATATGCATTGTTCATGATGTTTGGTAGAGCATTATGTCCTACTTGATTTTATGCAATTATATGCATGGTTTATGAAATTTCGTAGAGTATTATGCCCTACGTGGTTATATGCAGTTATGTGCATGGTTTATGAGATTGTTGTAGAGCATTATGTCCTACATGGTTTAATGAGTCCGATAATAATGAATTTGGTCTCATTAGTTTAGACAAGTAAATATCTACTTGAACATTTGGTTAAACTCCAGCTGGCGGGTTTTGGTTGTTGTGTCGGCAATGGGACGTTTCATAGTCTTTGGGAACAATCGCTATGAATCGTTGCATTGGGTCCTTTTCTCCTCACTATTTGGCCAATAGTGGGATGTGATCTCGAGTTATGCCATCTAGCTAGACATCGAGCTCTCATTTCTCATCCTAGGTTGGATGAATGTAACGAGTACTCATTAAGGGAAACTGATGAGTTGAGATTATTTGGGGAGGAAACCCCAGGGTATAATTGATTGGGAATTGAGCCCGGATCATGGTTTGAGATTTGATCTCATGGTAAGTTGGTTGGGTTTTGAACCCGGATTTGATAGTAACGGTTCGATTACGTTTACTGTTACACATGTTTATTTATGAGCATTTATATGAAAGATAAAATGCTACTTGATTTATGTGAGTTTATGTGCTTTAAAAATTAAGTACATGTTTCATGATGGTATACTAGCATGATACCATGATTTTATATGATTGTGCATTTATGCCATGCCATGTCATAATATGCCACATGTTGCATTTAGAAACTTACTGGGTCATTATGACTCACTCCGTGTGATTGTTTTCCCTAGTGTGTGCAGTGATCCCGTTAGTACGCGCAACGGCTTCGGATAACGACTTTTAGCAGGTGGTCTTCCAAGTCAAAAGCTTGGAGTTATTTATTATTATGTTGTTATTTATTTGTGAGGCTCGAATGTAAAGTTATGTAGACTTTACTTGGGTAGATTGTAGTATTATATTATGGTTGTGTATTTGGGAGCCGGTTGTATAGCCGAGCCTTTGTATCTTTAGAGATTATTTCCGCTATCGTTTCGAGCATGTGTGGCTCGTTTATTCTAGTTTTGGTATTATTGTTGTTCCTACCTCCGACAGTTTTAGTCGTGAGATTTGGTTGGTGGTTTAGCATTAATTATATTGCTATAGTTGAATTGTTCCTCCGGCAAGTTATAGCCGTTGAGTGTGGTTTATCAGGTTGGGATTTTGATAGTTGCCGGCCTTAGTTGCCGATGGTTTGTTGTGCGTGTCTAATGTTGCATCACGCGCGTCGAATTTTTTGGCCGAGAGATTTACTATCTCTTTGGTTGTTTTCATTTAGGAGCTTGATAGCTCGGGTCCCATTATGGTTTTGCTTCCGCAGGTTTTAGGTTTTTATTTTCCTGTATTGCCGTTATGGCTTTACCTTCCTGTCTTGAGCTTGTTGGCTCGTCTTTTGACTCGCACCATTATGCTTAGCAGGTGCTTGTCTGTCTCTTAGTTTGTCCTGATGGCACGACCTTGGGATCTCGTATTGAGATCCGAGTCGGGTCGTCACAGTAACATTTTGGAAGAAGGGGATCTTGTATCAGTGTCTATCATAGTGTTTGATAAGTTACATAAAAAACATATTTATTGTAATTATTTCCCCATGTTTATGACATTTATTATTGCTAATTATTTGAATTTTAATGGAATTATTGCTCTTGTAGGAGTTTTGTGACAAATGGCTTAAATGGACTTAAATGCAAGACTTTATGCGTGATCAATTGAAGCTAAGGAAATCTGGAGTCAAGCGTGTGCACAACTTATCAAATTGCGGATCCAGAATTGCAATCTGAAGCTAAGGCGTGGGTACGCTACGAACTGTTGCGGGAATCTCAACCAAGTGACGCCCCATTTAATTCAAAAAATAGCTTTTCTTAATGTTTTAATATACTTTTAAGTAAAGAGGATGAACCTAGACCATTTGAGGGATAAGGGGGAGTATTTACTCAAAATTAGTGGTGTATTTACTCAAAGTTAGTGGGTTAGTGTGTTTTTATGAGGAGACCTTGGAGACTCCTATATAATCTTGGTCCCTTCCTTTCTAAAAATAGAGGTGAATCTTCCTAATCTCATACTTTCTTCCATTCTGAAATTTCAAGCAACTTTGTTCATGAAGTGCTAAAGGCTTTTTCCAGCCAAAGGAAAATTGAAGTATTGGTTCATTATGACTTGTGAGATCTAATTGATTTTATCTTTTTCTTCTATTTTCTCTACTATTTATATATTTCTTGCTCTTATAGCAATTGCTTATTGTTGTTTTGGTTGATTGCGCAAAACGGGCCCTTTGTTCAATTGTCGAGATAACATATTGCCATTTAGAGCATTAAATCCGTAATTGTTTAATTTTTCTAATATTTGTGGTAAATAGTATAGTTGATTCGAACCATATTTTCTTTCTATACTATGGAAATATATAATCTAGCTTAAATGAACCTACATGTGCATTTGTTGGCTAGAATTGGTAGAGGGGATGATGAGGCCCAAGTCGCCAAGGAACCCAATGATGAGGCCCAAGACACCAAGGATCCGCCAACAATGCATGGACCAATAACAAGGGCTCGGGCTAAGAAAATTCAAAATGAAGTCCTCAATTTATCCCGTGAGACGTTTGACGTAGAAGCCCAAATTATGGCACGCAAAGGAGGAGTCAAAGCGGGTCAAGAAAATTGGGTGAACACTTTAATATTTGCGGATGAAGGAGGATACAATGGGCTGAATTTGGGCGCCCCAAACAAGGCTTATGGCAGCAAGGAAGAAGGATCTAGAAGACTTCTAGAAGGCTGATGACTCACTTGTTTTCTAGCTAAAAATTCGGCCCTAGAGAAGAAAACAAACAAGGAGAATATTCTCCATTTAGGCGCCTAGTCATAGTTAGTTAGATCTTATCCTTTTGTTTGTTAGATCTTATCTATTAGTAGATAAATCTTATCTTTGATTAGCCAATGGCAGCCTAGCTTTCTAGGATATATATGGCTGTCCTTCTTATTTTGTAATCAGAATTTTAATGAATGAAAAAGTTAGTTTCCTTCCCAACCTTGAGTATTCAAGACTATTGAGCGATCGGGGTTACCCAAGTACTCACGAACTTATCAATCGTCCCTCCATAACAATTGTGGCGTTCATCACTATCCTTTGATTGCCGGTTTCGTCATATGAAGGTTAAGGGCTGATTACCCGTTGATTGTCGTGTGCGTGAACCCGAGGTCGAGGTTCCACTTCCATCCATTTGCTGCCCAGCTCGTTTTCCTTCTCTAGTTGCTGTATTTTATGAGTTTTCCCCAAGAAGGCTCGTATCATTTGGTATCAGAGCGAGGTTTGGCTTCCACGACTATCCCTTTTATTTAATCGTTCTTGTTTTCCTTCATAGTGCTTGTTTCGGCCTGCTTCCTTTCATTTTGTTTGCTTCAGCCTAGAGTCTTAAACTTTCGGCTGTCTTACTTTCTTTCCGTAATCTATCTTCACCAACAAAGTAACCAAGTGTGGTTGTTATATATATTTCCGTATTATACCCTCTAAAAAAAAGCCGAGTGTTGATGTTTACATTTCGTTGGCTATCTTCAAGAAACCCGATTGTTGTTGGTATAACTTCAAAAGAAAAAGAAAAATATCTCTAAACGACTGTTTGCATCTTCTTATTCTACCTTCAAAAGCCGGGTATGGCTGTTTGACTTTTTCGTTTCCTTCTCTAATTAATTGTGTTGCTGTTTACATTGCCGTGATATATCCTCAAAAGAAAAGAAAAAGGAGAACCGATTGTTGCTGTTTTACTTTCCACGACTATCCTTTTATTTAAGTCGATCTTTATAGTATTTGGCGAGTATACACAAGCAGATTTTTTTTTATCCACATCGTTTCATACTTTAACACCTGGATGGTTGGATTTTGGATCCAATAAGTATAACGGTTGGAAACTCTAATTGCACCCTACAAGCATCCCGAATAGGATGTGGTGCTAACTGAGCCACAACGCCACGTACTGGATCTCTTTTCCGTGCCTTCTTTCTTTTAGGTGCTGTTTTACTTTCCCGTTTGCTACCTTCAAAAACCCAAATGTTTGTGGCTGTTATGTTCATCTAATTTCTTCAAAAAACCAAGTGTTTGTGGCTGTTTTGTGGCTGCTTTGCAGTTTCGTTTTCCATCTCTAAGTCCAAGTGTGTATTTCCAATATTCCAAGAGTTGCTGCCAAGTGTTTATTTCTAATTCCTTCTTCTAAAAGCTTCTTTCCGTTTGATAGTTTGTGAGTTGCTTGTGGCTGTTTCCTTTTGCTCTTAGTCTTGTTGCTTTAAGGTTGAGAAGTTGAGAGGAAAAACGCAAGAGAGGGTGAGACCAAAAGAGGGACAAAGCCATTTGAGTGTATACACGAGGGGAGTGAACATTCTTGAGCGAAACACGTGAGGGAGAGCTGTGAGGAATATATATATATATATATATTGTACTTTTTGTGCAGATTTGGAATGTCGGAGGAAAGTGGTATTGGTGATGGGGGTGATGTTAAGGGGAACAAACTGTTCATGGAGGCCTTAATGTCCAAGATCGAAGGGATGTTGAGGGCCCATAACGAAGAGATTTTTGAAAGAATTGGTAGGTTAGAGAGTGCCCAAAAACAAAAGGGATAAATGGATGGTACTAGTAGGGAGGAAGTTGGAAGAGGTGAGCAGCCCCGGCGTAGGTTTGATGAGGACCATTTTGCGGGTCGGGATGATTGGGATGATTACGAATCTGAATTTGGTAGGAGGAATCCGTATAGGAGAGATGATAGGAGGGATGGCAATAGAGAAGATCACAGCCTCAATGGGATCAAGATGAAGATTCCCGCTTTCATGGGAAAGGAGGATCCGGAATTGTACCTTGAATGGGAGATGAAAATCAAGAGAATTTTTGGTTTTCACAATTACTCCGAGATTAAGAAGGTGAAGTTGGCAACCATCGAGTTCACCGAATATGCTTCGGTTTGGTGGGACAAACTTAGGAGGGAGAGAGAGAGAGGTATAGGGATCCAACAATTGAGACGTGGGAAGAAATGAAGAGGGTCATGAGGTTGAGGTTTATTCCACCCCACTATATTCGGGACCTTCACCACAAGTTACAAACATTAAGGCAAGGCACCAAGAGTGTAGAGGAGTTCTACAAAGAGCTTGAGATGGCACTACTTAGGGCTGATGTGAGGGAGACTTCGGAGCAAACCATGGCGAGATTCCTTACCGGGTTGAATAGAGAAATCTTTAAGGTGGTTGATCTTCAAGAGTATGGCAACATGACGGAGCTGTTGCAAAAGGCTCTTAAGGTGGAAAGACAAGTGAAGGCGGACAAAACTTATTCCCTTGCAAGAACGCCATGGAAGGCTAGTGTGGGAAGTCAACGAAATGACAAGTTTGACAAGGGTTTCATCAAGCCCAAAGTTGAGGCACCCAAGACTACCACTCCCGTTCCAAACAAGGGTGAAGTATCTCAACCCAAAACTAAGTCGGTAAAATGCTTTAAATGTCATGGGTTTGGGCACTATGCCAATGAGTGTGGTAACAAGAAGGTTATGGTGATGTTGGATAGTGGGGAGTATGTTCCTCTAGAGGAGGAAGAAGAGGAAGAGGGAGTTGAGGGAGATGAATATAGTGAGGATGAGGAAGGTGCCGAGGGAGATTGTTTAGTGACTAGAAGGGTTTTGAGTGCTCAATTGAAAGAGGAGGAAGAAAGTCAAAGGGAAAATCTGTTTCACACTAGGTGTAGAGTGAATGACAAAATTTGTGGGGTGATAATAGATGGGGGAAGTTGTGCAAATGTGGTAAGTGTGAACTTGGTGAAGAAATTGGGATTGACCATGTTACCCCATCCTAAACCCTACCGCTTGCAATGGTTGAATGAGCAAGGAGAGTTGAAGGTGAACAAGCAAGTCCTCTTGAAGTTTAAGATAGGGAAGTATGAGGATGAGCTTATGTGTGATGTGGTGCCAATGCAAGCCACCCATATCCTTCTTGGGAGGCCGTGGCAATTTGATCGGCGTGTAGTTCATAACGGGTACACTAACAAGTACACGTTTGACTTTGATAACAAACACATTGCACTTGCACCGTTGACACCAAAACAAGTGTTTCAAGATCAGTTGACTTTGCAAAGAGAGAATTCGGCAAGTAAGGAAAAGAATATAGAGAATGCCGAGAAAAAGAAAGTATGAGAGAAAATAAGAGAGAGGGGTCGGCTAAAAATGTGAGTGAAAAAAGAGTGATAGCTGGGCAAAAGGAGAGTGAGTTGATAGAGGGGCCGGTTAAAAAAATGAGTGACAAAAGAGTGATAACTGGGCAAAAGGAGAGTGAGTTGATTGAAAATATCTCAAAAGAAAAGAGTGTGAGAGAAAAGAGGAGTTTGATAGTCAAAGTGAGTGAGGTAAAAAGAGCGATGCTACTTGAAAGGCCCATGATCATGCTCATGTTTCGAGAGGCACTTGTTAATACTAACAATGATTTAATTGCTTCTTTGCCTAGTCCTTTGTCTTCTCTTATTCAGGAATTTGCTGATGTGTTTCCCAAGGAGATTCCAAGTGGGCTGCCACCAATTCGGGGAATTGAGCACCAAATCGACTTTGTTCCCGGGGCTTCCATTCCAAATAGGCCAGCCTATAGATGCAATCCCGAAGAGACCAAGGAACTTCAAAGACAAATTGTAGGGTTGTTGGAGAAAGGTCAAGTTAGGGAGAGCATGAGCCCTTGTGCGGTGCCGGTTCTTTTGGTGCCCAAAAAGGATGGATCATGGCGGATGTGCACGGATTGTCGAGCCATCAACAACATAACGGTAAAATATCGTTATCCCATTCCTAGATTAGATGACATGTTGGATGAATTGCATGGTTCCAAATTTTTCACAAAACTTGATTTGACACAAGGATATCATCAAATCCGAATGAGGGAAGGAGATGAGTGGAAAACAATGTTTAAAACAAAACATGGACTGTATGAGTGGTTGGTGATGCCTTTTGGGCTAACTAATGCACCGAGTACATTTATGCGTTTAATGAACCATGTTTTGAGGGAATTCATTGGAAAATTCGTAGTTGTTTATTTCGATGACATTTTGATTTTTAGCAAAACTTTGGATGAACATGTAGTACACTTGAAATCTGTTTTAGGTGCCTTACGTGATGCGAAGTTATATGCTAATCTTGATAAATGCACTTTTGGTACGGATAGACTTGTTTTCCTTGGTTTTGTTATAAGGTCACAGGGCATCCAGGTGGATGAGGAGAAAGTGCGAGCGATTCAAGAATGGAAGAGCCCTACAAATGTGGGAGAAGTGTGAAGTTTCCACGGCCTCTCTTTCAGCTTTTATAGGAGGTTTGTGAAGGATTTCCTCCATTGCAGCCCCGTTGACCAAGTCATTAAGAAACACGTAGGATTTAAGTGGGGGAAGCTCAAGAGAAGGCATTTCGACTTTGAAGGAGTGGTTGACCAATGCGCCTTTATTGGTCCTACCTTTGAAAAGACCTTTGAGATAGAGTGTGACGCCGTCAGAATCTAATTGGAGCAAGACTCATGCAAAGGGCGACCATTAGCCTATTTTAGTGAAAAGTTGAGCGGAGCCACATTGAACTACCCCACCTACGACAAGGAACTCTATGCATTTGTTCGAGCTTTGGAAACGTGCAAAGATTATTTGTGGCCCAAGGAGTTTGTCATTCGCACGACCATGAAGTCTTTGAAGCATTTGAAGAGTCAACAAAAATTGAACCGCCAACATGCCCATATTGTTGAATTCATTGAAACTTTTCTCATGTCATCCGGTACAAACAAGGTAAGGAGAATGTGGTAGCCGATGCCCTTTCTGAGGTATGTATTGCTTTCCAATTTAGATGCAAGGATTTTAGGATTCGGAGCACATTAAGCAATTATACCATGATGATGCTGATTTTAGTAAAGATTATGTGGGTTGTGAAAAGATTGCATGTGGGAAATTTTATCGGTAGATGATTTTCTTTTTCGTGAAAACAAACTTTGCATACCCGCTTGTTCCATGAGAGAATTACTTGTGAGGGAAGCCCATGTGCGGGGCTTGATGACATTGGTGTGGCAAGACCTTATCGGCCTTGCAAGAACACTTTTGGCACACGAGGAGAGACGTTGAGGATTTGTGCTAAGTGCCTAACTTTAAGGCTAAGTCTAAGGTCCACCCACATGGACTTTACATGCCTCGCTTATCCCTAGTCACCCGTGGATCGATATATCTATGGACTTTGTCTTAGGATTGCCAAGGACTAAGTTTGGTAGAGACTCCATTTTGTTGTTGTCGATAGGTTTTCAAAAATGGCACATTTTATCCCTTGTCACAAGACCGACGATGCCTCCCATGTCGCGAATTTGTTCTTTTTCGCAAATAGTTAGCTTCATGGAATGCCTAGAACTATAGTGTCCGATAGGGATGTTAAAAGCCAG
>CM028382.1:1165795-1236916 GCA_013146195.2 Codonopsis lanceolata | reverse complement strand
TGAAGATTTTTGAAATTGGTAGGTTAGAGAGTGCCCAAAACAAAGGGATAAATGGATGGTACTAGTAGGGAGGAAGTTGGAAGAGGTGAGCAGCCCAGTAGGTTTGATGAGGACCATTTCATGGGCTCGGGATGATTGGGATGATTACGAATCTGAATTTGGTAGGAGGAATCCGTATAGGAGAGATGATAGGAGGGATGGCAATAGAGAAGATCACAATCTCAATGGGATCAAGATGAAGATTCCGCTTTCATGGGAAAGGAGGATCCGAATTGTACCTTGAATGGGAGATGAAAAATCAAGAGAATTTTTGGTTTTCACAATTACTCCGAGATTAAGAAGGTGAAGTTGGCAACCATCGAGTTCACCGAATATTGAATATGTTTGGTGGGACAAACTTAGGAGGGGAGAGAGAGAGTATAGGATCCACCAATTGAGACGCGTGGGAAGAAATGAAGAGGGTCATGAGGTTGAGGTTTATTCCACCCCACTATATTCGAGACCTTCACCACAAGTTGCAAACATTAAGGCAAGGCACCAAGAGTGTAGAGGAGTTCTACAAGGAGCTTGAAATGGCACTACTTAGGGCTGATGTGAGGGAGACTTCGGAGCAAACCAAGGCAAGATTCCTTACCGGGTTGAATAGAGAAATATTTAAGGTGGTTGATCTTCAAGAGTATGGCAACATGACTGAGTTGTTGCAAAAGACTCTTAAGGTGGAAAGACAAGTGAAGGCGGACAAAAATTATTCCCTTGCAAGAACCCCATGGAAGGCTAGTGTGGGAAGTCAACGAAATGACAAGTTTGACAAGGGTTTCATCAAGCCCAAAGTTGAGGCACCCAAGACTACCGCTCCCGTTCCAAACAAAGGTGAAGTATCTCAACCCAAAACTAAGTCGGTAAAATGCTTTAAATTTCATGGGTTTGGGCACTATGCCAATGAGTGTGGTAACAAGAAGGTTATGGTGATGTTGGATAGTGGGGAGTATGTTCCTCTAGAGGAGGAAGAAGAGGAAGAGGGAGTTGAGGGAGATGAATATAGTGAGGATGAGGAAGGTGCCGAGGGAGATTGTTTAGTGACTAGAAGGGTTTTGAGTGCTCAATTGAAAGAGGAGGAAGAAAGTCAAAGGGAAAATCTGTTTCACACTAGGTGTAGAGTGAATGACAAAATTTGTGGGGTGATAATAGATGGGGGAAGTTGTGCAAATGTGGTAAGTGTGAACTTGGTGAAGAAATTGGGATTGACCATGTTACCCCATCCTAAACCCTACCGCTTGCAATGGTTGAATGAGCAAGGAGAGTTGAAGGTGAACAAGCAAGTCCTCTTGAAGTTTAAGATAGGGAAGTATGAGGATGAGCTTATGTGTGATGTGGTGCCAATGCAAGCCACCCATATCCTTCTTGGGAGGCCGTGGCAATTTGATCGGCGTGTAGTTCATAACGGGTACACTAACAAGTACACGTTTGACTTTGATAACAAACACATTGCACTTGCACCGTTGACACCAAAACAAGTGTTTCAAGATCAGTTGACTTTGCAAAGAGAGAATTCGGCAAGTAAGGAAAAGAATATAGAGAATGCCGAGAAAAAGAAAGTATGAGAGAAAATAAGAGAGAGGGCCGGCTAAAAATGTGAGTGAAAAAAGAGTGATAGCTGGGCAAAAGGAGAGTGAGTTGATAGAGGGGCCGGTTAAAAAAATGAGTGACAAAAGAGTGATAACTGGGCAAAAGGAGAGTGAGTTGATTGAAAATATCTCAAAAGAAAAGAGTGTGAGAGAAAAGAGGAGTTTGATAGTCAAAGTGAGTGAGGTAAAAAGAGCGATGCTACTTGAAAGGCCCATGATCATGCTCATGTTTCGAGAGGCACTTGTTAATACTAACAATGATTTAATTGCTTCTTTGCCTAGTCCTTTGTCTTCTCTTATTCAGGAATTTGCCGATGTGTTTCCCAAGGAGATTCCAAGTCCGCCACCAATTCGGGAATTGAGCACCAAATCGACTTTGTTCCCAGGGCTTCCATTCCAAATAGGCCAGCCTATAGATGCAATCCCGAAGAGACCAAGGAACTTCAAAGACAAATTGTAGGGTTGTTGGAGAAAGGTCAAGTTAGGGAGAGCATGAGCCCTTGTGCGGTGCCGCCCTTGTGCGGTCTTTTGGTGCCCAAAAGGATGGATCATGGCGGATGTGCACGGATTGTCGAGCCATCAACAACATAACGGTAAAATATCGTTATCCCATTCCTAGATTAGATGACATGTTGGATGAATTGCATGGTTCCAAATTTTTCACAAAACTTGATTTGACACAAGGATATCATCAAATCCGAATGAGGGAAGGAGATGAGTGGAAAACAATGTTTAAAACAAAACATGGACTGTATGAGTGGTTGGTGATGCCTTTTGGGCTAACTAATGCACCGAGTACATTTATGCGTTTAATGAACCATGTTTTGAGGGAATTCATTGGAAAATTCGTAGTTGTTTATTTCGATGACATTTTGATTTTTAGCAAAACTTTGGATGAACATGTAGTACACTTGAAATCTGTTTTAGGTGCCTTACGTGATGCGAAGTTATATGCTAATCTTGATAAATGCACTTTTGGTACGGATAGACTTGTTTTCCTTGGTTTTGTTATAAGGTCACAGGGCATCCAGGTGGATGAGGAGAAAGTGCGAGCGATTCAAGAATGGAAGAGCCCTACAAATGTGGGAGAAGTGTGAAGTTTCCACGGCCTCTCTAGCTTTTATAGGAGGTTTGTGAAGGATTTCAGCTCCATTGCAGCCCCGTTGACCGAAGTCATTAAGAAACACGTAGGATTTAAGTGGGGGGAAGCTCAAGAGAAGGCATTTCTGACTTTGAAGGAGTGGTTGACCAATGCGCCTTTATTGGTCCTACCTTGCTTTGAAAAGACCTTTGAGATAGAGTGTGACGCGTCAGGAATCGGAATTGGAGCAGTACTCATGCAAGAAGGGCGACCATTAGCCTATTTTAGTGAAAAGTTGAGCGGAGCCACATTGAACTACCCCACCTACGACAAGGAACTCTATGCATTTGTTCGAGCTTTGGAAACGTGGCAGCATTATTTGTGGCCCAAGGAGTTTGTCATTCGCACGGACCATGAGTCTTTGAAGTATTTGAAGAGTCAACAAAAATTGAACCGTCAACATGCCCATTGGGTTGAATTCATTGAAACTTTTCTGTATGTCATCCGGTACAAACAAGGTAAGGAGAATGTGGTAGCCGATGCCCTTTCTCGGAGGTATGTATTGCTTTCCAATTTAGATGCAAGGATTTTAGGATTCGAGCACATTAAGCAATTATACCATGATGATGCTGATTTTAGTAAAGATTATGTGGGTTGTGAAAAGATTGCATGTGGGAAATTTTATCGGGTAGATGATTTTCTTTTTCGTGAAAACAAACTTTGCATACCCGCTTGTTCCATGAGAGAATTACTTGTGAGGGAAGCCCATGGTGGGGGCTTGATGGGACACATTGGTGTGGCCAAGACCTTATCAGTCTTGCAAGAACACTTCTTTTGGCCACACATGAGGAGAGACGTTGAGAGGATTTGTGCTAAGTGCCTAACTTGTTTTAAGGCTAAGTCTAAGGTCCACCCACATGGACTTTACATGCCTTTGCCTATCCCTAGTCACCCGTGGACGGATATATCTATGGACTTTGTCTTAGGATTGCCAAGGACTAAGTTTGGTAGAGACTCCATTTTTGTTGTTGTCGATAGGTTTTCAAAAATGGCACATTTTATCCCTTGTCACAAGACCGACGATGCCTCCCATGTCGCGAATTTGTTCTTTCGCGAAATAGTTAGGCTTCATGGAATGCCTAGAACTATAGTGTCGGATAGGGATGTTAAGTTTTTGAGCTACTTTTGGAAGACTTTGTGGGGTAAATTGGGCACAAAACTTTTGTTTTCCACCACGTGTCACCCACAAACGGATGGACAAACGGAGGTAGTCAATAAAACTCTATCAACACTTTTGAGGTCCATACTGTCCAAAAACATCAAGGCTTGGGAGGAGTGTTTACCACACATTGAATTTGCATATAATCGTAGTTTACATTCAGCAACTCAATTTTCTCCGTTTGAATTGGTTTATGGTTTTAATCCTCTAACGCCTTTGGATTTATCTCCGTTACCTGTTTCAGAGTTTGTTAATGTAGATGGCGAAAAGAAGGCTGAATTTGTGAAGAAATTACATGAGAAGGCAAGGCTCAATGTTGAGCGAAGGACCGAGCAATATGTGCGACAAGCCAACAAGGGTCGCAAACATGTAACCTTTGAACCGGGGGATTGGGTATGGCTGCACATGCGCAAAGAGAGGTTTCCGGAACAAAGAAAATCCAAATTGATGCCAAGGGGCGATGGCCCGTTTCAAGTCCTTGCACGGGTCAACGATAATGCATACAAATTGGACCTTCCCGGTGAGTATAAAGTCAATGCTACTTTCAATGTTGCTGATCTAAGTCCTTATGATGTAGGTGACGATTTGAGGACAAATCGCTTCCAAGAGAGAGGGGATGATGAGGCCCAAGTCGCCAAGGAACCCAATGATGAGGCCCAAGACACCAAGGATCCGCCAACAATGCATGGACCAATAACAAGGGCTCGGGCTAAGAAAATTCAAAATGAAGTCCTCAATTTATCCCGTGAGACGTTTGACGTAGAAGCCCAAATTATGGCACCTAAAGGAGGAGTCAAAGCGGGTCAAGAAAATTGGGTGAACACTTTAATATTTGTGGATGAAGGAGGATACAATGGGCTGAATTTGGGCGCCCCAAATAAGGCTTATGGCAGCAAGGAAGAAGGATCTAGAAGACTTCTAGAAGGCTGATGACTCACTTGTTTTCTAGCTAAAAATTCGGCCCTAGAGAAGAAAACAAACAAGGAGAATATTCTCCATTTAGGCGCCTAGTCATAGTTAGTTAGATCTTATCCTTTTGTTTGTTAGATCTTATCTATTAGTAGATAAATCTTATCTTTGTTTAGCCAATGGCAGCCTAGCTTTCTAGGATATATATAGCTGTCCTTCTTATTTTGTAATCAAAATTTTTATGAATGAAAAAGTTAGTTTCCTTCCCAACCTTGAGTATTCAAGACTATTGAGCGATCGGGGGTTACCCGAGTACTCACGAACTTATCAATCGTCCCTCCATAACGATTGTGGCGTTCATCACTATCCTTTGATTGCCGGTTTCGTCATACGAAGGTTAAGGGCTGATTACCCGTTGATTGTTGTGTGCGTGAACCCGAGGTCGAGGTTCCACTTCCATCCATTTGCTGCCCAGCTCGTTTTCCTTCTCTAGTTGCTGTATTTTATGAGTTTTCCCCAAGAAGGCTCGTATCATTCTCTAGATTGTAATGATGTTGATAAATTAGATTCTATGATCGTATCTAGAATTGTTTACTGGCTAGAGAAATAATTAGAGAACGTTTCCTGATTATCGAAAAAGTAATGAGAGCCAGGTTGTTAGGACGTACCAATAACCATAACCAATTTAGTAGAGAACGGATAAATTAATCTTTGCATCTATGATCAAGTCCACGAATCAATATTGATATTCTTCCTTTGGTTGGATATTTCATCATATTGAATCTCTTTCGCTTAATTGTTTGCTAGTAATTTTTAGTTTATTTAAATTTTCTCAAAAAAAAAAATGTCAAACCCCCCTATTTTTAATTTTAATTTTTGGTTACAAAAGTCTATATCAAAATTAAGTCTAAACAATCTCAGTGGATACGACCTTGCTTATCACTATTACAAATCCATAATTTTGAGAAGCAACAATTATTATTGTTGGTCTCGACAACCACCAATTTTTGGCGCCGTTGTGGGTCCCAACGGGCACAATAATAAGCTAGAAGGGGGGGGAGTTGAATAGCTTATTAAACACTTAAAACTTTTTGGTAAATACTTGCAATCTATCGAAAAGATTCAAGCAGCGGAAGACCTTCAAAGTAGTTGTTCCAGGTCTGCCGATAAGGACTACCGGTAGACCTTTACAAGTTACTAAAGTTCTGCTGTAAATGGATAAAGATAATCAAAGTAATATAGCAGTTCAAATATCAGACAAACAGTAAGGAATAACACAAGTATTTTGGGATGGTTCACACTATAATGAGCGCTACGTCCACCACCAAGGCAGTCAACCTTGGATTTAAATTGTGCACTATGTTTTCCACTTAGATCAATTACAAAAAATATCCCTAATGGATCGTGTACAAAATATTGACTTGTGTTTGGGGTCTAGGGAATTAAATATCTGTAAATACAAGATATTTAATTCGTGCAGAAGTATAGTTAAAGGAAGTAAACAACAAGAAGATAAAACAATAAATGTTGATGAGCTGCTTCTTGTTGTTGACTTGGACTTCTAGATCTGTTGAGGATCTCTTGATTGGACTGAGGTGAAGGACTTGGAGTTATGAAGTTTCAGAGCAATCCTTTTAGTGTTCGATTGATTCTGTACAGTGCTTTTGGTTCCAGTCTTCAATGGCAGCATCTATAGCAGGTGCACTTCAAAAGATCCGTTGGAGAAGATGAATACTTCAACAACTCTTTTCATCAATGCATTAAATGCATGGGGCTGTTTGTAAAACCCTAAAATATTGCTTGTTTGTGATATGCATGGATTCATACATTTATAATCATCATAAATATGTTCATTTAGCTCCCGTATATGTTTAGAGTCAATAGCATGATCATTGACGTCGTTTGAGATGCACGTATGCATTTTTCTTTCGCGAGATGCGTTGAATCTCGGGTTTGTGATTTATGTTGTAATCACATGGATAATTGTTAGAAGGCATTCATAATATCATTTACATGCCTTGGATGTTGGTTAGATGCTTGTTGCATCATCGGTTTGGTTGTTAGTTTGATTCTAGCGTTAACCCTTCTTCGTTTGACTTTTTCGGTTGTCGTTCGGGAGAGTTTTGCCTGAGTTCTTGGCCATGTTTTGTTGAGGTTTGAGACTTGATTGTTTTGGTTATTGATTGGAGGTTATTAAGGTTGGATTGTAGACCATTTTTGGCTTGGAAGGACTCGAGAATGCATGCGGGAGAGTCCGAGACCGAGCAAGGAAGCAAGAAAAAGCCGGAATGAGTATACCAGGAGGATGCGCTCGCATCACTCCTATAGGATGCGACCGCAAGGGTCCTAAAATCCTGATTACGGGATTTTGCATCTATTCTGCGCACTGCCCGATTTTTACCCAATTAAACCCATTTTAAACCTAACCTAAACCCTCCTACTTAGCCTAAACTAGTCCTAAACACTTATTAGAGGATTTAGAGGTGGATTAGTGAGTTGATTAAGAGAATTAATCCCCCATATAAAAGCAAAAACTCACGCACTCTCTCTCATTGTTCGGCCAACAGATGCGACTCCTTCCCCTTTGCGTCTTCTGCGAACAGTCAAGGAGACTTGAGAGGGAGCTTGGGAGTGCGATTCTAGGGTTCTTGAAAGGCTTGAGCTTGGAAGCCATTGCTAGGAGTCTTCTTCCCCATTCCATACCCGTGAGCTTGAAGAGAGAGGTGAGGAGAAAGACATCACTTCTTGGATTCGGGTTTGACAGTTTGTGAGGCTGATTTTTGGTAAGTTTCTACCTCTCTTCCTTTTCTTTTGGGCTCCATTGACCCTAGGGAAACAACCATTTGTGCTATGTGAGGTCAATGGAAGCCATTGTTAGGGTTTGTAGAGAAGCATGAACCCTAGGTTTTCAAATTGATGATAGAACTTGATTGAACTTATGTGAGACCATGATTTATGTGAAATTCATGTTCTAAATAGTCTATTGAACTTGGTTATGTTGATTATCCATGAGTATTGAAGTTGATTTGGTTGAGATGCTTGGAAGGGGATTTTCCCCAAATTGTGTTTTGGCTTGTTAAACATGATTGTAAGCCTAGTTATTGTATTATACATGTTTAATAGAGTATATTAAACCATGTTGTATAATTTAATCATGATTTGAAGATTATGATTGGTATGGTGACTTGAATGAATTTATTCATAAGATGGCCAATGTGTTCTAAGTTGCATTGTTAATTATTTCGTTGGGTTTATGTCAGTTCTTTGAACTTGGCTTTATGGTTATTGGCGATAGTCATGAACATAGGTGGATGTTGAAGCCCATGCTTCTATTCCTTGAATTTTCGGAAAGTTTAGATTGGACTCAACGGAGTCAACCTTTGGGTTAATACGAATCCTAGGAACTATAATCTTAAGTCCTACGGAATTTTGGGTAGAATTCATGGAGGTCGAGCCTCCAAGAAGTTTTGAAGTGTGTGAAGCACACTTGATTATGAGAGCTTATATGATTCTCGGTTGTGATATTTATGCTAGTTGTGGATGAAAAGCATGACTAGTTTGATGGTAGAGTGTTTACCTACTTGTTTTGAGCATATGAGTATATATTACTTGTGCTTGGGTTTTGAGTCCAGCTGGAGTCGGTTTGTTGAGTTTTGGCGGGACGATATATCGTCTTCACGAATTGTGAGATTCGTGATCGCGATGGATCGCCGTGCCGGGTTTGCACACACCCCTCCATCGATGGCCACGGTGGGGAAGTAGTTTATCTTAGTTGTAGTAATACACATGACTTTGATAACTATGGAACTCGGCGGAGGCGTCTCGGGGACGTCGATATCTACGAGAGGGATATCGAGGGCACATAAAGGTTTTGCACGTGTTTTTGCGGGAGCGGCGGAAGAATTGGTAATGGTATCATATCCCTTTTATATGAATTGTTTCACAAGTGCTTATGTGAATAATGTGCTTGGTGATTTGGATATGATATGATGGTTGTTTCGGTTTTATAAATGTTATACTTTATAGATAACATGTTGTTTAAGGTTGTTAAGCATGAATGCTTAAACATGAAAATTATTTGAATGATGCATTAAGCCAAAAGCATGGATCATTTTTGTTAAGTTTATATGCCTTGACATGAATATTATGGGAAGGCTATGTTATAACAATAACATGAATTACTGTTGTTAAGCTAATATGCTTTATCATGAATATTATTCGAATGTGGCATTATGCCAGAAGCATGAATTATTGTTGTTAAGCTTATATGCCTTGACATGTAAATTATTGGAAGGCTATGTTATACCAATAACAAGAGTTATGATCGTTAAGCATAAAATGCCTTGACATGGATTTTAGTGAGATGTTATACTACAATGATAACATGTTTTATTAATGTTGAGCATGGATGCCATGACATGATTTTATATAAGGTTATTTCATGACGATAGCATGATGTAATTTATGATTGAGCATTATGCCATGATAGGAAGTTACGGTTAGTAACTTACTAAGTCTTTGTGACTTACTTTTATTTGTTGGTTGTTTTCCCTAGATCCGAGCCGAGCATGCGGATCCAAGTAAATCAAGAAGGTTGCGTTGATAAAGAATTCTTTTGGCAAGGTTGCTACTTAGATGATTTATTTTGCTTTTGGTGAGGTCGTTGGGAAAGATGAAGTTATGTAAACTTCATGTTGGGTAGCAAACCTTAATGCGAATTGAAACGTTGTAATTATGTTGATAGCCTATTCTTTTGGTAGCCGACAAGTAGTAGTCGTGCTTGGTGTATGTTTATGGTTATATCTCCATATGTTTTCTTGTTGTTAGTACTTATAAATATTAGTACTTATGTTGTTGGTAGCCGACTTGTTTTAGTCGCGCTTGGTTAATTGGTGATTATGTTTAGCATGTTACATTGCAAGTTAAATACTATGTTTGTTCTCCGGCATGTTTTTAGCCGTTGAGTTGTTAGACTAGAGTCTTAGACTTAGTATAATGTTGGGTTCCGGCCGTAGCTTCGTCGATGACTTGGTTTATTATGCTATATATTTGAATTGCATAACAGGGAGTTTGTCCTACGTGCCCAATGTTGCGGCACGCGAGTCGAATTTTTGGACCGAGAGATTAACTATCTCTTTGGTTGTTTTTAGTTTGAGCTTGTTAGCTCGGGCGCCACTGCTTTATTTTATTTCGATTCCGCATATGTTTTGAGTTGTTGGCGTATCGCCGTTATGGCCCTACCCATTATTTGCTACTTGTTTGTTGTTATTTGCTTCCCAACGGCACGACCTTGGGATTTCGTCTTGGGATCCGGGTCGGATCGTCACAGTTGGTATCAGAGCTATGATTATAAATTTAGCTTTCAGCCGGGATATGTTCCTTGGCTTTGGGGGTTGGTTTTGTGTGATTTGTTATATCTTAACGTCGAGAGTTATAGTATGTTAAGATGTTTGAACTAGAATGGATGTTAGCACTAGTAGAGGTGCCAATGTTGATAAGTATAAGGTGGTACTAGTAATATCCATGATTGAGAATCCACCGGAGAATTGGTGGCAAATATGATGATATTGTGATTTAATATTTAAGTGAAGATCACGGAGCTAGCGCATTAGAGTAGCGCACTTAGTACCGAATGAGACTAGGAAGACTCCATGAATTGTGAAAGAGTTAAGGATTAAGGATAAAATATTATAGGCGATATATTTTACTACAGCTTGTGGATTTTCGAGAGGCTGTGGACTATACTTATGAGGAAAAAGTTAGATATTAAGGAATGCACCCGAGAATGGATCTCAGGGAATATTAAGGTTGATGATGTGGTTAGAGGGCAGTTGGTACCTCTTGAAACTGTGTAGGCAAATCCGTAGACTAGTAAGCGGAGTGATGTCTTTACCTAAAATCATAGATGAAGAGGTGATAAATTGTTGTATAAATTTCGTTTGAGAAATGGGACACCAAGCGTAGGTGTTGGAGCAATATAGACCAGTGTTTAGTTGATGGTGGTGATCACATTAGAATGGATTGCCTTAAATTGAGGATTAATGACTCTAAGAGCGCTAATAAGCAGTCTAGTGACCCTTAGTGAAATGGTTATAGACGAGCTAGGGTTTGAGGTTGTACGCGTGCGTGGCGATTGGCCATTGCGGAGTTTTGAGACCTACCTTGGATAGGAGGTAATTCATTATACGGATATTATGGTTGCTATTATCGCTATTATGAGTGCCCGTTGTATTGGTAGCTCATATGCATTAATACATACATTGCATTGTGTGTTGAGATTTAATTATTTTTGCTTTCCTCGATTTATGGATATTATTGAGGAGGATGTCCCGGTATGGGATTGGTTTACAGTTTTGGTTGAAATTTTGATTTGTCGGTAGACAGTCGATTACAGTAAAGTAATACGGTTATGTAAGCCTATATGGATGGCGATGTTATACATATGTGAATATTGAATATGTGATAATGCTACTAGTGGTAAATACTAGTGGTGCGTTAAATTTGTATGCTCTATAGAGATATGTGTAATTTTGTAAGTGAAATAATTATACGTTATTGTGTGATTTTTATGCGAGTAGGATGCGCTTGAATCATACGATTGATACTTGGTGGTTCTGAGATGGATTACGGTTATTACGAGCGAGTATACCGTTAAATCGCGACTAATAGGGTGTCGTTACCGCGCGAGAGTATTTCGTGTGTGTTTTGACGAATACGAGATTTTGGACTAAGGTAATGAAAGACTTTACTGAGTTTTGACTGTTGTGAGTACTAGAGTGAATGTTACCTCTTTTCTTTGGAGTTACTACGGAAATATTGTTAGGCGAGTATAGTGAATATACGAACCTTGTTATTTGTTAGAAACACCATTGTCTAGAAAATTATCACGAGGGAAGTTTATGCGTACGTCTTCTCGGTTTTGTGTTATAAACATGTATGAATAGTTTAGAAATCTCATGTGCTATAATAGTTGTTTGATTTACCGATATGCATGGTTATGAGTTACATGAGTTCTATGCATTACATGAATCGTGGGAATTACATGGAGTATATGAGATGATGTATGATGATACTTGGTTATTTTATATCGTACTTGCCTCATATACATGTGTACATGCGTCACTGCTAATGATAGGAATTTTATCATTTTGTTGATGATTAAATTATGAGTAAAATATATTTGTGATTGTGAAGTGTAGACATAACTTGTACCGGTGCGTGTATTATTTTAAAAGGAGAATTAATATATGGTCTTTATATATGAGCATGCATGGTAGATGCATTTTGTTAAAAGAAAAGACATGGTTTACAAGAGTAATAAATATGTCTAACGGAAATAGTTGTATTTGAGCATGAACATGCTTATATGCATTAGTAAGCCATGTAATTTGTTTAGAGTATTACATGATAAAATCTTGATTATTATTGTCGTATGAATATGCCATGATTATACTGTTGCATGATTATGTGAGACTGTAGTAAAGGATGCTTAAGATTTTTCTCATAGCCCTTCGCATCCTTGCAACGAAAGCTTTTGAAATCCAATTTAGCCGGTACCCTAAATTGGTGATCAAAAGAGGTTCGTTGGTGGACTAGGATTGGTAGTAAGCAGGTTAGAAATTGACTAAACCTCTTACTAGAAGAAAAGGAAAATAAATTGAATAAATTTTCACATGATGCTAGTATGTGCTTTTATGTGCATTGTTTATGACTTGGAAGTTGCGAGTATGACTTGCATGATCCTGAATGTTAGCTTACTTGTTTTAGAAGTGTGTTGTGGAACACTCTTCCTTAAGTTGTGAATTGCCCTATCGGCCATCTTTAACTCTCATGATTTAGAATTCTTGTATTTATATTTCATGTTGTAGCTCCGAAGCAAATAGTTTCGGGAGACTTATGTTTATAGAGTCCTTGGATACGCTCCGATGATATATTTGGAATTCACATGCTTAATTAATTAGTCATGGAATTTGTGAGTGCTATGCGACTCAAGCATGAGTCAAGATATTTTCAACCTAAAGTGCTTGGTATTATGGTTATTGAAAATTTTCGAATAAAACTAATGTAATGTACTGAAAAGATATAAATCTAACATAAGAATCAACAATCTCCTCCTATTTATATCTGGTCATCATTACTACAAATGAGGGCTTTAAACAGACTATTTGATATATGATAACATGTCTGAGAATTTTGTATATAAGGTAATCAGAAGACATGCCTCTATCAAATAGAATAACACCTCAAATGTAAGGGACTAATCTAAGTGCATACAAAGGTAAAGAGTCATAGAACAGCACACAGATTAGCAGCAGTTCAAATAAATTTAAACTGATTGTTTAAATTCTAAACAGATATGAATATAAAGCAACAAGAATTTAAACAAGATAACCTTTTTGAAAAACAAGTAATCTTCTGTATTTATAAACAAGAAGTTTACATATAACAGAGTTTTCAAAAGATGAAGATAAATACAAAGGTAAGGGAAGAAAAGATACATAAACTACCAAGGTCTTTTCCCTTTTCCTTTGTCTGCAGCCTCCTTTTCTCTTCGTTCTCGCTCAAGCTCTTCTACTCTTCGTTCGTATCCGCATCGGTCGGAGGCGGTGGAACGAGAACGGTAGTCCAGTTCTTCACGAAGACGGCTGTTCTCTTCCATCAGCATTCTGTTGATTGACCTCATTTGCTTCTCCTCCGTGATGGCCAGATCATGATCACGGTTGGCATTCATGACGTCGTGTGCAGAGTTCCGAGCTACTTTGTTGAGTTCGAGAACAGGAGGGCGACCGTGGCTGAGATGGAGAGTGATGGCATGGAATAACTCGAGGAATAGTGAGGAGCAGATACGGACACACTCATTTCGTTGAGTTTCAATGTTGATCTTGACATCGGTAAAGTCGTGTCGTATCTGTCCAAATCGAGTCCAGACATCCTCTTGGAATTTTCGTAGAGGGGCAGCAGTGCGGTCGTTGGCCTTGGAAGCTGCAGTGGCTATTTCGGCGGTAGCGGTAGAGATGCTTGTAAGCTCGCCTAGCCGCTGGTAGATGGCATCAAGCCTAGACAAAATTTCATCATTGGCTGGCTGATGAGAAGTGGTTGCCTGGCCAATATGAATAGTGCCGACAGAGGTAGAGTCTGCAGGCCGTATGGTCTGTTGGAGTGGAGGAGTGATGGAGTCGGAAGAAGATGAGTCTTGGGTTGGTATGGTGTTGGTGGAGGAAGATATGGTAATGGGTGGAGGGGGAGGTGGTGTTGGAGGGGAATCAATCTCAATGTCAGTGTCCGAGTTGTCACTGATATGAGATGATTCGGGTAAGGGGTCGGTAGAAAACCAGAAGGAAGGGGCAGGGTAGAAGAGGGATTTTGGTTTTCTAAGGAGAGGTTGAGAAGGTTGAGGATGTTGATGGGTAGAGGTAAATAGGTATGCTACTGACGAAAGTTCGAAAAGGAACTTGGCAACAGCAGAGTCTAATGGCTGGGTGGGAGGTCTTGGAGTAGGCTGTGGTGTGTTTGAAGAAGTTGGTTGGGATTGGGGGGGTGAGGAAGGGGTAGATGGGTCAGGAGAGTAGTTGAAGGGTGAAGGAGGAGGAGGAGTGGTGTGACGACCCGACCCGGATTCCAACACGAAATCCCAAGGTCGTGCCGCTGGAAATAACTTAAGAAGAGGACAAGCACTTGTTAAACAGTAGTGCTAGTCAAACAGTCGAGCAAACTCGCTCTAAACATGAACATAACACCGCACTAAAATACGGTATTTCAAAAAATCGAATCAGCGGAAGCAATATAGGAAAGAAGTCCCAAGCTATGAAGCTCGAAACCAACGACAATGAAACCAAGAGAGACATTATCTCTCAAAGGAGGAAAAACAAAACTCGTGTGCCGCAACAATGCAGACGCTAATCAAACCATCGGCACTCCAGGCCGGCGTTTCAACAAAGAACCAACCTGATATATCAATTACCCAACGGCTAAAGCATACCGGGGTCAACCAACAACTATAATAAGTAGGATAAAGAAATGCCCCAAAGCTATAAGTGCCCGGGAGACAACTGAAATAAATACGAAACCACGAACAAGGCACGACACAAGACGTCGGCCCAAGAAAGAACTAACACAAATACCCAAGTATATACCCGACTGTAAAGTCTAAATAACTTTACAAAATACCGATCTCACAAGAATAACAAAGTACATTAAATCAATGACAATGCTAAAAAGGAACAAGACTCCATAAGCTACTACTCGGGAAAGTCGGCTGCTACAAACACGAACCACACGGTCTAACCTCGGTCTATCGACCAGCTGCGCCATGCTACAGTCACGATCTACTCGACCTCAGTGCAGCGATCAGTTACTGCAACTAAAAAACAAGTACGGGATGAGTCATAATGACCCAGTACGCTCCCACAATATATATGCAACATATAATTATGTAACATAAACATAACCATGGTGTCATTTATAAATGACAAAAAAACCCGTGAAGAGGCGTCGTATCATTTCGATACTCCACAAGATATTAATTTCATCTCACTTACTAAACCGTCCAAATGAACCAGGGTATAATTCCCTGTTCAAACACAAATCAAATGAATTAGAAGGTAGTTCCCACAAAACATCATATGCAAGTATATATATATCATCATATATACTAATCAAGCTATTCATATAATCATCACGTGTAAGGGTGCATATTTATATATATACACCTATATCAGTATGCATATCTCTATATATACATATCAAATCTCTCATAAATATCTCATATATAATTATGTATATCTCTACATATACATATCAAATCTCTCATACAATCATCATGTATAAGTGTGCATATCTATATATATACACATCAAATCTCTCATATAACATCAGCCCATACAAACATGGTCAATAAGATCTCATGTTCAACTAACACTTTGTTATCACATAAGTGCTCATAGTAAGCCACATAAAGGATAGAGAAGGTACCAAATCACTGTCGTCGTATTGCTCCTGCAATCACAACTATTAATCATATCGTGCCAGTGATACCCGTGTTCAGGTATCAAAGTACCGAGCTCTCTTCTCGGGTCTGAGCTCTCTACTCAGGAAAATAGCCCTAGCCAATGTGCTCAATTGGTTACGACAAAGGGGCTACTTCCCCACTGTAGCTAGCAGTGGAGGTGTGTGTGAAACCCGAATCCGGTACGGCGATAGATTACAATCACGAATCCCATAATTCGTGAAGGCAATGCATCGTCCCACCATCATCATGAAAACTCAAGTAATGCCAGCTGGACTTATATGCAATGCGCAAGTAGATGTTTACTTGCTAATTCTCAAGTAAATATAATGATCTACTAAACTCATACGATTATGCACATTGTTACAATAATCACAAAACCACAATAGGAACTCATTTGAGTCTCTAAATCATAAGTGCCAAGTTTGTTCACTCTATTCAATTCAAGTCCCAAAAGCTAGTAATCTAGTCAACTGGAATATAATTGTCATAGGATCTCACCATGATCCTCGTAAGGTTCAATTGTTCCTTAACTCGACTCCGTTGAGTCTTTACTACAATTCCAACCAAATAGAGTTTGAACACTATATGTGTCCCAAGACTCTTTTCTATGTTCTCATTCCATTTAGGAATCTTAGTTCAAGTCTCAAGTCAATTATATAAGGGAAGACCAAGTTGATTATTGTGAAATCAAGCTTAGTTCAATTTTGATTCATAATTCCACTTAATAGTAGAATCCAAGTTCACCACGATTCATTAAGCGTAGAGAATCGCACGAAGGCAAATACATTCAATATGCTCATAAGTCATATCATAGAAACACATAGAAGAATCAATTCTTGACAAGGTAGGAAATCATGCATTTAGTCATAATATAAAATATACATAGTATTCCATATTCGCCTATGAAATTCAACAGAGTCACAACTTAACAATCAGTCCATTAAGTACTATCCAAGACTACTCCGTTAGTCTCGGATCATGAAGTCATTTACTAAACTCTTCCTAAAGTAGTAACTCATTCAATAACACAAAAGTCGATGGTAGTCAAAGACTTAAGCAACACTAGAGCGGTAATAACCCGTAAGGTCAAACCATACCGGTGAGTCTTAGATAACAACATGGTCATCCTAGCGACTTATACAAGTAGACTCCATGTATAGAGTACTAAGAAAGCCCCAATCCAAATCTTCGCATAGAATAGTCCTCAAATTCATTATTCAACAAGTAGGTGTTTTTACTCATTAAAGACTCAAGTAGGAATTCGACAAGAGAGAATCCAACCTGTCAAGTAGATACATCAATCTACAACATGCTCTCAATTGTGCATTTGCTTCACACAATCACGTAAACCACATAAGAACTCGATTGAGTCTTATAATCACTCATATCAAACATGCCCTTCAATCCATCCCAAAGTCACATAGGCTAATATATTAGTCTAACGCACTACAAACATCGTAGGGATTGAATGCGGAGTCGGTATTGTTCAATAACTCCCTAATTTCAACTCCGGTGAGTTTTACTAAAATTCAACCAAGTTGAGAATTGATACTCTATGCATCACATTGCCCTTTCCTAAGTTCTCCTTTCATTTAGAACTCGATAACTAGGCCGTTCATGATCTTAAACTAGCCTTAAACACAATCCCGAGTTTCAAACCCTAGTTTCGGTGATTTTGTTAAACCTTGAATTGAAACATATTCCTTCACAAGAGTTATTCCTAAGCTCATTATAAACAACATTCATGCTTTACAAAATGTCAAAATCACAACTTCATAGAGAATTCATAAAATCCTACACATGTTTCAAAGGTTGAATTGGAGGATTTCTCTTCACAAAATGTGTTCACAATCATTAATAGAACAACTATAATGAAGGGGTCATGCTATTTTATTGAACATGAAAATTTTAGGGATTTCTCAACGTACCTTAGTCCTAAGATTAATGGAGGAAAGGTTGATTAGAGCAAGGATTGTAGTAGAGAAGATCGAGGGCTTCGATTTGGCGGTCTCGGTTCGTCGATCGGACCACCGGATCTCCGGGAAATGGTCTCTCAAGTTGGAGTGACCTCCATGGACGAAAATGGAGGAAGAGCCTCTGATTTTCTGGAGTTCGTGATCAACAATGGCTGATTTGGTTGAACAAATGGCTTATATACTTACCATTAAAGCCCTAATCCAAGTGAAGGGGTTAATTGTCTTCTCATTGGTCAAGGAAGGATAGCCTTTGATAAGGGATGATCCAAGGGCTCAAAAGGGGTGAAGAAGAGTCAACAATGAGGGCTTGGACTCACTTTGGTCGGCCAAGGACAAGGGTACAAGGGTCAATAGCCAAAACACTCAAAAAATGTCACAAACCAGAATCTGGAAAACAGACAGTCAATATTGTAAAATCGACCATAAATCGCTCACACCTCCAAATGAGATGATTATTGATTCCTATGAAACTAGACTCTTTAAACTATATTTTAGCCTTTTAAATTACTCAATTTGGACTTATATTCATCAAAATATGGCTACTACAAGTTCAAGTACAGAAGCTGATTTCCTGAAAACACAATTCTGGCACAGCCGTAAGTCAAGACCTAAATGAGGTACTTATACACCTTGGAAAAATACCATATTTTACAGGGAGTATCCTAACATATGTAGGTAAACCATACTAAAGTTTTAGAAAATTCTATTTAGTAGATTGGTACCAGAATTTTCCCGAAGTTCGCCCAAAACCGGACTGAATATGTGAAGTAATATGTTGGTCATCTAATTTCCAAATGCAACAAGTCTATGAACAATGATTATGCAAGCATGGGAAATACTAGTACACTTGGTTTAGAACTCAAATGAACTTCTCGCAAGTTGAAAACACAAACAATACAAGCAACGAAGGCAATCCCGAGAAACCCTAAGGTTCAAACGAAGCAACAATGCTTCTAAACTCTCAACCAAGCATACCACAACTAAGATAAACATTGTAAATCTTATATGCAAGGTACTAAGACTCCATGAGCCTTTTATAGGTGCTAACACGCTAAGACGAACACTCAACGCATTAACAACAAAGCATGCAACACGAGAAAGTCAAATACACGAAGGTTCGGGGTCTTACAAGTGGGGGTTCTGGCTGTCTCCTCCTGAATTTGAGGCTCCTCCTGAGGGATAGACTCCTCCGGAGGTGGTGAAGGGTTGATAGGTATAGATGAAGCGTTGACAGGTATAGATGAAGGGTTGATAGTTGAGGGTTGGGCGTCGGTAGTTGGTTGGCTGGCGGTAGAAGGTTTGGGGCCGACAGCTCTCCTTTTCTTCCTTAGCGGCTGAATAGGAGACTCAGATGCTTCATCGGTAGAGGTTGGAGGGATTGCCGGTGGCTGGTCTTCAAAGGTTTTACGAAGTCTCCTTCGTTTTGGTTTGGGAGTGGGTGCAGGAGATGGTGAGGGTGATTGGCTGGTTTGGGTAGGTGGCTGAGAGGATGGCTGAGCTTGGGCAGGTGGAGGTGAGGAATGGCTGGATTGGCCTGGTGCCTTGTTCTTCTGGCCTTCCTTCATCTCCTTCCTAATCCACTTGGCCTGCTCCTCTTCAGTTGGAGTTGCCTCTTCCTGCCTTGTCTTCTTTGCTTTGCCCTTAGCTGCCATCTTGGTCCTTAGCAGCTGCTCTGCCTCATCAGCCAAGTCTTTGGCCTTTTGATGGAGGTCCGCGGCCACTTGATCGTCAAATTTTGCAGAGGCCTTTTTGTAGGTCCTGCTAGCCGCTTCATGTGCTTCCAAGTGGAAGCGGGTGACCAAGATAGGTGCAGGCTTGGCCACTTTGTCGAGAGTGACTGGCGGTAGACCTTTCTGCAGCCGTCGCTTGTTCTCGTATTCAGTATACTTACTGAAGAACGAGGCTGTGAGCTGCTTCTCCTTGGCCACTGTAAACAACTCATCTTCTTTCAAAGAAGAGTTGACATTAGCATCATCCCTTAGAAGGGCATTAATCAGCCTGACGAAGGGGCGTTTGCAAGTGGCGTTGTTCTTAGCTTTCTCCACCCACTGCTTTAACTCATTGAAGATGATGAGTCCCAAGTTGAGACGTAGCTGAAGAAATACAACACTGGTCAGGTTGATTTGCTGGGCCGTAAACATGTCATGAGCTCCACTCTTGAATAGAAGCCCCTTGTCTATAAGGTGGCTGGTGCAGTAGACGTCAAGAGGGAACAGATTTCGGAGCATTTTCCCTTGTGGCTCCCTGAGGGTGTCTACTCCCCTCATGGCTTCCCAGGCATGTAAAGCCTCAGCCATAGTTGCTGCAAGAGCTCCACTGTAATGCACGCCGATGATAGTGGAGATTGATTTAGCGGTAATGGAGATGGGACGGCCTCGAATCCATCCTCGAAGAGCTGTCTTGTTCGTGAGCTCCATTCTTTGATAGAATTCTTTTGCCAGAAGGATGCTGTAGTTCTTGTCGTTGAGGCAGAAGAGGGGTAGAATCCCAGAGGCGTCCATATCCTCGCAAGCTTTGACGCCGGCAGCTATAGAGTTGATTGACTGAAGGTCAATGCAAATTCCTGGAATATATAGCTTCGGGTCGAGAGGGATAATAATGTCATGAGAGGCGGGAAAGGTAGGGTATCCCGGAAGGTTGACATCCGTACTGGGAGGAATTTCAGTTTCCGGGTTCAAACTCTTTCCGATGTCTCGCTTCGATTTTGAAGTTCTTGCCTGAAAGAAATGCAAAAGAAAAATTAGGGCTTTTCATCTCAACAACTAAACAAGTAGGAATTTCAAGGTTTTTCTGAAATAATTGGAATTTTTGAACCAAAAACTTGAAACCCTAGGATGTTTAGAGTATCCACACCCGAGAAAGGTAAGACAGAAGTTTTCATAAGAATAAACGATGAATATACAAAAACGATTGTTAGTATTCAAGGTTTGTAAGAACAACAATGGCGAATACTGTATAAACTCGAAAATGACCGTTTGAATTCCAAAATAATTTTAGGTTATAAAATGAAATGCAGAACAGTGCGTAGTAAGTTTCAAGTAGAGAGGAGAGGAGCGTACCATTGTTGATGATGAGAAGAAGAAACAAGAAGGATTTGAATTTGCAGAAAATAATTACACAGAGAGAGAGAGAATAGAGAGAGAAATATTTTGTCAAAGGGTTTCGTAAAGTTTTGCAAATGACGGTTCAAGGACTATTTAAAGGCGAGAAAATATCAGCTTTGAAAAAGCGGGAACTTAAGATATTTTCTTAGGTACCAAATTTTATCCTTGACCCCCTTTATTGCTTTAGAAACCTCTTTAGCAAAAAAATAGACTAAGTAAGAATACTGACCTTTAAGTCTTCCGGTAAATGAGAACTTACGTCTTCCGATCAGTCTAAAACTAGGTCTACCGGTATGAAAGAAACTTAACAAATAACTTTGAAAATTTAAGCAGTAGGATCAATCATACCAAGATTTCTCCTTAAATAAGCAAACCTGGTGGCATCCAGTGGTTTTGTGAGAATGTCTGCCAATTGATGCTCAGTTGGAACATATTCCAAACTGATGTTACCTTTTTCCACATGATCTTTGAGGAAGTGATAACGGATATCAATGTGCTTGGTTTTGGAGTGCATCACTGGATTTTTAGAGACTGAAATTGCTGATGTGTTGTCACACATGATTGGGCAGTTTTCAGTCTTGATGTTGTAGTCCACTAGTTGTTGCTTCATCCATAGGAGTTGAGAGCAACAGCTGCTTGCAGCAATGTATTACTTACGTGGTTGAATTTGCAAGCGATCCTTGTTTCTTGCAAGACCATGAGACAAGTCTATTTCAAGAAATTGACAAGTCCCACTTGGTACTTCTTCTCGCTCACTTTGCAGTCGCATAATCTGCATCCGAGTATCCAACTAGATTGAAATTATTGGATTTTGAATACCGGATGCCTAGATTTGTTGTTTTTGAAACATATCGATGATACGTTTGGCGGCAAGCAAATGTGACTCCTTTGGATCTACGAAATCTAGCACAAACACAAACAAACATAATGTCGCCTACTAGCGTAAGAAGGTAAAGAAGTGAACCTATGATTCCTAGGTACTTGGTCATGTTCTCTTGCTTTCCCTTCTCATCTTTATCAAGATGGCAGTCGGTAGACATTGGTGTTTCGAATCCTTTAGTTGAATCAAGACCGAACTTCTTGATTAGTTCCTTTGCATATTTGGTTTGGCTGATGAAGATCCCATCTGAAGTCTGTTGTATCTGCAGTCCTAAAAAGTAGGTAAGTTCACCCGTCATGCTCATCTCGAACTTGCTTTGCATCACCTTCTCGAATCTCATACACAGGCTTTGGTAGGTTGATCCAAAGATGATGTCGTCCACATAGATTTGTATTAGAAGAGAATGACCTTTGTGCTTGAGGATGAATAAAGTAGTGTCTATTCTTCCTCTCACGAATCCTTGTTATATTAAGAACTTGGATAGAGTTTCATACCAAGCTCTAGGAGCTTGCTTTAGGCCGTAGAGAGCTTTCTTGAGTCGGTAGACGTTATCCAGTTTGTCTGAACTGACAAATCCTGGAGGCTGTTCCACGTATACAGTTTCTTGAAGATCACCATTCAGAAAGGCACTCTTTACATCCATCTGATACACTTTGAAGTCCATGAACGATGCATAGGCTAGAAAGATTCTGATTGCTTCTAATCTAGCAACAGGAGCAAAAGTTTCATCAAAGTCAATTCCTTCTTTCTGTCGGTAGCCCTGTGCAACCAGTCTAGCTTTATTTCTGGTGACATTTCCTTCTTCATCTCTTTTGTTTCTGAAAACCCACTTGGTGCCGATGACTAGATGATCAGTCGGTCTTTAAACTAAGCTCCACACCTTACATCTTTCAAACTGGTTCAGCTCTTCTTGCATAGCTTTAATCCAGTTATGATCTTTGATAGCTTCATCAATCTTCTTTGGTTCGAGTTCCGAAACAAATGCATAAGCAAACATAGTTTCTTCTCGAACTTTATTTCTCGTACGAACTCCTGTGTTGAGATCACCAATGATTTGAGAAATGGGATGATCTCTTGCTTCAATAACAGTTGAAGGAAGATCACTTCTGGTGGGTTCTTCCCTTAAGAATTTCGGAGTAGGTTGAGAAGGAGATTCACCAAAATATGGTTCAGAAGAGATAGAATCTTCAAAACCTTCATTTTCTAGTGAACAAGAAGGATGAGAGATCTGTAATGGTGCTTGGGGTAAAACAGAAGAGATGGGCTCAGGGTCAACAGAAGAGTTGTTGTCGGTACCGGCAGAGTTTTCGTCTACCGGTGAAGGGTTAGCGGTACTTGTGGGTTCTGCAGTTGCCGTTTTCTGATGAGAAGTGGAAGTAGATGCTATATTTGTACCTGTCTCATCATTATCAGAATCATTAGCAACGTTCGGAGCCTTTCTAGGCTCTAACAAGTCATATTCATCAAAAGAAACATGCACAGATTCTAAAAATTTTAAATTTGTTTTACTGAAAATGCGAAATGCTTTTGAATGTTTGGAATACCCCAGAAAAATTCCTTCGTCTGATTTTGCATCAAATTTTCCTCTATATTCTTTTCCATTATAAAGAATAAAACATTTACATCCGAAGATTTTAAGAAATCCTATGTTGGGGGATCTTCCTCTCCATATTTCATATGGAGTTTTATTATGAAACTTGTTTACCAGGGATCTATTTTGGGTAAAACATGCAGTGTTGACTGCTTCTGCCCAAAAATACTTTGGAAGTTTGGCTTCTGCCAGCATTGTTCTTGCTGCTTCAATCAGTGTTCTGTTCTTCCGTTCAGCTACACCGTTTTGTTGAGGAGTACCGGCGGCAGAGAAGTTGTGGTCGATCCCGTGGTCATCGCAGTATTTTTCTACACCATTGTTTTTGAATTCAGTGTCATTGTCTGATCTTATGTCACAAATGTCTTCAAGCTTTTAAGTTTGAAGTCTTCTGAAAAGTGGAGTGACTAGATCATACATTTCATCTTTAGATGTCATAGTTTCAATCCAAGTGAATCTAGAGTAGTCATCAACTACTACAAGTGTGTACTTGTCTCCAGAAATACTGGTTGTTGTGATAGGTCCAAAGAGATCCATATGCAGAAGTTGAAGAGGTCTGTTTGTAGACAATACAGACTTTCTTTTGAAGGAAGACTTGGAAAGTTTTCCTAGTTGGCAAGCTTTACAACTTCTGTCATGGTCGGCAGACACCGTAGGTAGCCCTTTGACAAGCCCGTTTTTGGAGAGCTTGGAGAGGTGCTTGAAGTTGAGGTGACTGAGACGCTTGTGCCATAGCCAGCTGTTGTCACGAACGTTGTTGGCTACTAGACACAGGTTTGAGAATCTCCCTAGAAGATTTAAGTCCACGACATAGACATTTCCTTGTCTATTGCCGGTCAGTATTGTAGAGCAGGATTCACTTTCTTTGATGAGTCACTGGTTGGAGTTGAATTGGCATAGAAGTCCTTTGTCGCAGAATTGAGATATGCTCAGTAGATTGTGCTTTAAACCACTTACTAGAGAAACTTTGTTGATGGAGAGACTTCCTCTAGTAATTGAGCCATATCAAATTGTTTTTCCTCTTGCATTATCTCCGAAAATAACAGTGGGTCCTTTGGCTTGACTATATACGTAAGAAGACTTGTTCCCGATCATGTGTCTTGAGCAGCCACTGTCTAGGTACCAGATGTCTTTGTTTTCTGATTCTATAGCCATGAAACATTCCTGAAAAAGAATTAAAGTAAACAAGGTACCCTTTATTTTCTTTCGGGTCCTAAGGATTAGCAACCTTTTGCAACCCATACCTGCTTGACCTTGAGAGAACTAGGTCTCTCAGATCTTGGGGTGAACCTTAGCAGGCATTCTGGTGCCAGATGGCCTAAGCAATTGCAAGAATGACATAAATGGAAAGTCCATAGTGAACTGTTAGTGACTTTGACTGAAGAGGGATTATGATCTTTCCTTTTCTTAACATTCATTTTTGGTTCAGCTTGTTTGTTGATGGTAGACTTAATTAGTTTCTTTTGAATCTTCCTAGGTAGGTTACCAACAGACTTAGCTTTAGCTTTTCTGTTGATTACCATTTCAGAAGGATTCGGTAGAATACCTTTAAGTTTACCTTCACCAGGTAAAGGAGCCTTGCCTGCTTCATAGACAAACTTGATAGTTACCGGTAGAGGTTCAGTAGGTCTACCGCCAGCAGACTTTGCCTTGGCATAGCTGTTGCCGGCAGACTTCACTTTCTCTACCGTTACCTTATCAGGTTTCTCATTTGAGTTAGTCATTTTGTCTTTTCCTTTTTGAACTTTGGGGTAAACGTAAGGGACACTTGAATAACCAAGGCCTTGTTTCCCTATATTTCCAAATGTCTGTTTAGAGAAGGAAATATCATTTGCAGTCTCGGAGGATTCACCTTTCTCTATGACTGAAGAGATTGTCGGAAAAGGCACATCTGAATATCCTATGCCAGTTTTATCATTACTAGATTTTTGGCTTAAAAGGATTTCTTCGAATGCATCCTTGGAGATGTTCCAGGAGTCAATTGTCTTTTGCAAGGCAATTTTCTCTAGGTCAAGTCCTTTGATGTGCTCAGATAGACAGTCAATTTTGTCATAAAGAAATTTGTTTTCTTCCTTTAGTTTGATACTCTCTTGTTGACAGCTATTGAGAGTTTGAATCTCAGCTGCCATCATAGATTTCTCAGCGGTAAGTTTCTCACAATTCTTGACCAGTTTAACATAGGCTACTCTAAAGGAATTAAATTCTTCAAGCATATCCTGATTATCCTTGAGAAGTTCTTCCTTACTGAAGTTGTCACTGTTGGTTTCATTTTTGTCCAAAGGACTAGGTGAAACTACAACTTCATTTTCAGAGTCATAGGTAGGACCTGAATCATGAGCTATTAAGCATATGTTGGCTTGCTCACAATCCTCTTCCTCCTCTTCTGAATCAGTCTCAAACCATGTAGCAACCTGTTTGTCTTCTATGTCTTCAGCCAACATACCCTTTTGTTTTTGAAATTTTCTAAAAGAGGGTTTTCTGTATGCTTCAAATTTTGGCTTAGGACATTTTGAGGCAAAATGACCAGGTTTCCTACAGTTATAACACACAAGCTCTTCCTTAGATGAGCTTTAACCATTCTTCCTAAAAGGTTGTTGGTGTGTGTTCTTCCTTCCATATTTTGCAAATTTTTGAAAACGTTTTACAAACATGGCAAATTGTTCATCAGATAAAAAATCATTTTCACAGGAGGAAGTGGACGGTTTGTTTTCAACAGTGATTTCTTCTTGGACCATGGCTGGCAAGGATACAGTTCTGAACTGTTTGTCTTGCTCTAGAGCTTGATTAACTTCAAGTTCATAAACCTTCAAACTTGCGTAGAGACTACGAAGAGTCATCTCGTTTAAGTTCTTTGATTCTTTCATAGCTGTGGACTTCACATGCCATAAGCTACCTAGAGAGCCTAAAAACCTCATGTTCATTTCCTTTTTGTCATACATTTTACCTAGAGAAAAGCAACTGTTAATTACCTCACTAAAGCGATCGTATGCTTGTCTCAAGGTTTCCTTAGGATCCTTTTTGAAAAAATCAAACTGCTGGATGTATGTATATTTTCTGTTATCTCTTGTGTCTTGGTCTCCTTCCAAGTATTCCACAAGAGCTTCCCCATCTCTTTTGCAGTTGTACATCGAATCACTTGCTGGTATGTGCTTGTG
The DNA here is from genome assembly GCA_013146195.2 of Codonopsis lanceolata. NCBI lineage: Eukaryota > Viridiplantae > Streptophyta > Magnoliopsida > Asterales > Campanulaceae > Codonopsis > Codonopsis lanceolata. The sequence goes on along the minus strand of CM028382.1, from coordinate 1,210,371 downwards.
TCTAGAGAGCTGGTGATTATGTTGATTGATTTGCTGTCAAGTTCTACCAGCTTTCTATCATCCTCTGTCCATTCAGATTCTTCTTTTGGTACTTCTGCAGGATTCCTAACAATGGAGGCTAGAAAATTGGACTTCATTGGTACATGTTGACCTGCAGTGACACATTTCCATAATCTGTTGTCAATAGAGTTCATGAATCTCATTACTTTATCCTTCCATACATCAAAATGTCCTTCGTCCAATATTGGGACATGGTTAGCATTAGATGTATGCATCATATAGTGTGTTTGTGCCATTATATCGTATCTCTCAAGAGTTTAATCTTGGAAAAACTTGTTTTCAAAGAGTAAGGCTATGATACCAATTGTTGATCCCAACGGGCACAATAATAAGCTAGAAGGGGGGGGGGTTGAATAGCTTATTAAACACTTGAAACTTTTTGGTAAATACTTTGAAAGATACTTGCAATCTATCGAAAAGATTCAAGTAGCGGAAGACCTTCAAAGTAGTTGTTCCAGGTCTGCCGATAAGGACTATCGGTAGACCTTTACAAGTTACTAAAGTTCTGCTGTAAATGGATAAAGATAATCAAAGTAATATAGCAGTTCAAATATCAGACAAATAGTAAGGAATAACACAAGTATTTAGGGATGGTTCACACTATAATGAGTGCTACGTCCACCACCAAGGCAGTCAACCTTGGATTTAAATTGTGCACTATGTTTACCACTTAGATCAATTACAAAGAATACCCCTAATGGATCGTGTACAAAATATTGACTTGTGTTTGGGGTCTAGGGAATTAAATATCTGTAAATACAAGATATTTAATTCGTGCAGAAGTATAGTTAAAGGAAGTAAACAAAAAGAAGATAAAACAATAAATGTTGATGAGCTGCTTCTTGTTGTTGACTTGGACTTCTAGATCTGTTGAGGATCTCTTGATTGCACTGAGGTGAAGGACTTGGAGTTATGAAGTTTCAGAGCAATCCTTTTAGTGTTCGATTGATTCTATAGAGTGCTTTTGGTTCCAGTCTTCAATGGCAGCATTTATAGCAGGTGCACTTCAAAAGATCCGTTGGAGAAGATGAATACTTCAACATCTCTTTTCATCAATGCATTAAATGCATGGGGCTGTCAGTCAAGGATTTTCGTCTTCACATATATCTAGAGCAGGGAATGATTTCTGAGATCTTCAAAAAGGTTGGCGATTCAGGTGTCAGATCTGAGAGTTGTTGCAGAAACTAGGGGACAATCTGCTTTTCCTGCTTTCACTGTTCAGGACGAAAAGTCTTCCTGCTTTTCGGAAGGGTTGCTTTCGGCGGCTTGACATGTCAGGGAATGTCTTGGATTTAATTCAAATAAAGATGTAGAACAAGAATGAATTAATCCAATGAGTCGTTGTTGGATTGGACACGTCATAAGAGACCAGGTGGACACAAGGTCTGCCGTTTTTAAGCTTCAAGCAGGTCTTCCGGTGAAGCTGTGGAGAGGTCTTCCGCTGAACCTGTGAAGTCCTATAAAAACTATACAAGGCAAAGTTCTATACACAGTTGCCACGCTAATCGACACGCATCCCGATTAGCCACTGAAGTATAAAACTAATGTAATGTATTGAACAGATATAAATCTAACATAAGAATCAACAGCCGTTGCCGGGGATTGGTATTCTATCTTACTTGTTTTGATGCCCCGTTCTTTTCGTACAGGAGAACCACTTTTGTACGATCCCGAGATCAAGAGAACCGCAAGACGACTTAGGAAGGAAGCTAAACATCGAAAGGCACAAGAAGCTTCATCGTCATCTCCGGGATTGAACTTAGCACTTGACTTGGTCGATTCCTCTAGCGAATCCGAGGAAGAGCAAGACATGGCAGCAGCCGCCAACCCGGCTAGAACATTGAGGGAATTAGCCGCTCCAGATATTGATCAACAACCGTTGTGTATTCAATATTCGGCGATTGAAGCAAATTTTGAGTTGAAGTCGGGATTAATTCACCTACTTCCTAAATTCCGTGGCCTTGAGAATGAAGACCCACATAAACACTTGAAGGAATTCCATGTGGTATGTTCAAGTCTAAAGCCCTAAGGAGTCACAGAAGAGCAAATCAAATTACATGCTTTTCCATTCTCACTCATGGATGGTGCAAAGGATTGGCTTTTCTACTTACCTCCCGGGTTCATCACTACATGGAATGGTATGTTGAGGCTGTTCCTTGACAAAATTTTACCCGCTTCAAGAGCTGCAAGTATTAGAAGGGAGATTTGTGGAACTAAGCAACGAGATACCGAAACTCTTCATGAATATTGGGAGAGATTCAAGCAACTTTGTGCAAGTTGCCCACAACATGGAGTTTCTGACCAACATCTCATCCAATATTTTTATGAGGGTTTGCTACCAATTGAAAGACGGATGATGAATGCGGAAAGTGGAGGTGCTATATTGAACAAAACTCTGGCCGAAGCTAGAAATTTGATTATGACCATGGCAGCCAATTCGCAACAATTTGGTTCTAGACAAGATACACCCCAAAGAAAAGTGAATGAGGTAAATATATCTTCTCTTGAAAATCAAATTGCTACCTTGACTTCTCTTGTTCAAAAAATTGCTGCAGGAAATTCTCAACAGGTTAAGGCTTGCGGGATTTGTGTGAATTTTGGGCATCTAACTGATATGTGCCCTACACTTCAAGATGAGACTCAAGGGTACGCTAATACAATTGAAGGTTTTCTTGGCCCACCACAAAGGAAGTATGATCCGTTCTCAAACACCTACAACCCAGGGTGGAGAGATCATCCAAACCTTAGCTATGCACCAAGGCCTCAATTTGCAAACTACCAACCGAGACAGATTGCCCTACCACCACAACAACCCTCCTCAAGTTCAAGCATGTCTCTTGAAGAAATTGTTAAATCACTTGCAGTCAACACATAACATTTTCAAAAAGAAACGAGGGCAAGCATCAAGAAGTTGGAGGATCATATGAATCGTCTTGAATCTCAAGGTAAACTGCCATCACAAATAGTGGTCAACCCGAAACAAAATGTCAATGCAATTACCTTGAGAAGTGGAACTGAGCTGAATGACCCCCCAAAGTCAACTCAGAAATGGATCCCCGAAGAAGAATTAGAAAAAGAAGTCATGGCTCCTCAATCACATCCCAATCAAGCAATGGAATCCCAAGAAGAGCAATCAAAAGTTTTTGCACCGGTTCCTCCTTTTCCTTCTAGATTGTCCAAATCAAAGAAGGACGAGGAAGAAAAAGAGATTTTTGACACCTTCCGCAGGGTTGAGGTAAACATCCCTTTACTTGATGCAATCAAACATGTACCTCGTTATGCCAAATTTCTCAAGGAGTTGTGCACCAACAAAAGGAAATTGAAAGGTAATGAGTTTGTAAGTATGGGTGAAAATGTTTCAGCTGTCCTCCAAAAAAAATTACCTCCCAAATGCAAGGACCTCAGTATGTTTACTATCCTTTGCAAGGTTGGTAATGTTGGAATTGAAAGGGCAATGTTAGATCTAGGTGCTTCGATAAATGCCATGCCTTTGTCTATTTACAAATCTTTGAATGTTGGACCTTTAAAAAACACCAGCGTGATAATTCAACTTGCCGATAGATCTAATATTTACCCTCAAGGAGTTTTGGAGTATGTGTTGGTTCAAGTCAATGAATTGGTTTTTCCTGCTGATTTTTATGTGCTTTATATGGAGGAAGATAATTCATCCCACCCAATGATTTTGCTAGGTAGACCTTTCTTGAAAACATCTATGACAAAAATCAATGTGCACGATGGTACACTCACTATGGAATTTGATGGTGAAATAATTAAGTTTAATATTTATGACGGCATGAGATATCCAAGCGATGTGTCTCCCGTTTTTGCTATAGATGTTGTTGAATCCTTGGCTCAAAAAATGTTTGAATTAAGTGATGGTGATAAAGTGAAATTTGTGCTTGACAAGAGCTTTACTTCTGAAAAATCACAAGAAAACTCACCCAAGTTGGAGTTTAAGTGACCACCTATGATGGAGGTGGTAAAGAAAGAAATCTTGCAATGATTGGTTTGGATTGTCTGAATTAGTATGTTTGAGGTAAAGCAACGTCTAGCCAAAGACGTTAAAGAGAAGCGCTTTTGGGAGGCAACCCAAGTTTAATTTAGTTTTTTTTGTTTATGTTTGGTTTTTATTTTAGTGATTTCTTGGAGTTTGAAAAAAATCCTCCAGTAAGTTTCAAATGGAGCGTGGGTGCGTCGAGATTTTGTTTTATTTACTACAAGGCTTGGAAAGTGTCGTGCCCATGCTTTATTGAAAGAGAGTTGCAGATTTTTGGAGACAAAAAGGTTTCGTGGGTTGTTGCTGCATCTTCTTAGATCCAAAGTACTCCACACCACCACACCTCTCACAAACTATTTTTAGATGCTCGGCATTATGAGGGAGTTTCTTACTTCTGTTATTCTATAATCTTTTCATTTGAGCATCTAATTTGACATTGAGGACAATGCTTCGTTCAAGTGTGGGGGGATTGTGATTGGGTTAGTTGGCATTATTTTTGTGACATTTATGTCCCATTCATTTAGTTCTTGTTCATTGTTTCTCCTCTTTGAATCCATGCTCTTCCCGATGCTTATCCATGAAAGTTGGCGATTTCCGTGTGCGATTTTTTTTTTTTTTTGCATTCCTAATTTCATACCATGAGTACTTATTTGTCATGATTGATTGGCGGAAAATATGTAGGATCTAGACACATAACCTTCTTTTGGTGAGATTTGAGCCATGAGCATACATTACATATTATGCTTCGTTTTCTTGATTGAGTGTTGTCTTGCATTGTTGATTTTTCTAGAACTTGCATCGTTATTCATGTCTACGTCAACTCCTTGATGAATTGGATGCATGGAATCAAAATGAGGGTGTTTAGGATAAAAGACTATTTTTCTTGACATTTTGACCTTTCTTTGAAGCCTACCCTATATTTAACCCCTAGTGAGCCACTTTGAGCGTTAATCCTTTTGTTTGATTTAGCACCACAATACAAGCGATGATACCCCCTTTTTTTTTGTTGATTTCTTCCTTCTCTTTTGAACCTTGAATTGAAGAATTGTATAAGCTCGTTCTTTCTCACTTTTGGTTTTGTTTGAGATAGATTGCAAGTTGTTGAAATGTTTGTGCATCCAAGGTCTCTGCTCCATAGTACTCTTTTCTCTTATCGTGAAAAAATCATTAAAAAATAAAAAAAAAAGAAAAAGTGAGAGAGAATAAAAAAAGAAAAAAAAAGAAAGAGAAGAATTCAAAAAAAAAAAAAGAAGAAGAAGGAAAAGCAAGGAAAAAAATGATGAGACCAACACAAAAGAGAATCGCAAATTTTTAAAGATGCATATCTTGATATTTGAGTAGTCTTTTTGATGTTGATATATAGATTTGTGATTAGAAGGGTTTGTATAATTGCTTCGATTCCATTAGCCTAAAATTCCTTTTACCACACCTTGCCCTAGCCCCATTTCAACCTGTTTTGACCCTCGATTTTTGTGCATATTGATTCTTCATTGGTAGTTGTGACATGATATATTTGCAAGCTTATGGTTAAAAATCTTCCATGCATTGACTTGAGAGGTCATTCATACATATACTATATACACTTTTGAGCGTAATGAGTGAAACTTATGTGAGGTTGTTGGGTCCTATGTGTTTTCCATTCAAATTCATTATTACTAATGGTTGCTCATTGGTTTTGGTTTAGGAATTGCAATTAATCTTAAAATCATGTTTTTGTTGTGGAAAATATTTTGAATTAGCAAAAGGGGAAGGCAAGGTGAATTTGAGGGTGAAATAATTGCATGAGCTATTGAATGCTTGAGGGAAAGCATTGTCTAAGTGTGGGGGGATTTGATAAGTTACATAAAAAACATATTTATTGTAATTATTTCCCCATGTTTATGACATTTATTATTGCTAATTATTTGAATTTTAATGGAATTATTGCTCTTGTAGGAGTTTTGTGACAAATGGCTTAAATGAACTTAAATGCAAGACTTTATGCGTGATCAATTGAAGCTAAGGAAATCTGGAGTCAAGCGTGAGCACAACTTATCAAATTGCGGATCCAGAATTGCAATCTCAAGCTAAGGCGTGGGCACGCTATGAACCGTTGCGGGAATCTCAACCAAGTGACGCCCCATTTAATTCAAAAAATAGTTTTTCTTAATGTTTTAATATACATTTAAGTAAAAAGGATGAACCTAGACCATTTGATCCCTGAAGGGGGAGTATTTACTCAAAATTAGTGGGGTATTTACTCAAAGTTAGTGGGTTAGTGGGTTTTTATGAGGAGACCTTGGAGACTCCTATATAATCTTGGTCCCTTCCTTTCTCAAAATAGAGGTGAATCTTCCTAATCTCATACTTTCTTCCATTTTGAAATTTCAAGCAACTTTGTTCATGAAGTGCTAAAGGCTTTTTCCGGCCAAAGGAAAATTGAAGTATTGGTTCATTATGACTTGTGAGATCTAATTGATTTTATCTTTTTCTTCTATTTTCTCTACTATTTATATATTTCTTGTGAGAGCCTAGAAACCTCATGTTCATTTCCTTTTTGTCATACGTTTTACCAAGAGAAAAGCAGCTATTTATTACCTCACTGAAGCGATCGTATGCGTCTCAAGGTTTACTTAGGATCCTTTTTGAAAGAATCAAACTGCTGGATGTATGTATATTTTCTGTTATCTCTTGTGTCTTGGTCTCCTTCCAAGTATTCCACAAGAGCTTCCCACATCTCTTTTGCAGTTGTACATCGAATCACTTGCTGGTATGTGCTTGTGTCTAGAGAGCTGGTGATTATGTTGATTGCTTTCTTTGTCAAGTTCTACCAGCTTTCTATCATCCTCTGTCCATTCAGATTCTTCTTTAGGTACTTCTGCAGGATTCCCAGCAATGGAGGCTAGAAGATTTGGCTTCATTGGTACATGTTGACCTGCAGTAACGCATTTCCATAATCTGTTGTAAATAGAGTTTATAAATCTCATTACTTTATCCTTCCATACATCAAAATGTCCTTCGTCCAATATTGGGACGTGGTTAGCATTAGATGTAGGCAGCATGTAGTGTGTTTGTGCCATTTTATCGTATCTCTCAAGAGTTTAATCTCGGAAAAACTTGCTTTCAAAGAGTAAGGCTCTGATACCAATTGTGGGTCCCAATGGGCACAATAATAAGCTAGAAGGGGGGTTGAATAGCTTATTAAACACTTAAAACTTTTTAAGTAAATACTTTGAAAGGTACTTGCAATCTATTGAAAAGATTGAAGTAGCGGAAGACCTTCAAGGTAGTTGTTCCAGGTCTGCCGATAAGGACTACCGGTAGACCTTTTACAAGTTACTTAAGTTCTGCTGTAAACGGATAAAGATAATCAAAGTACTAAGCAGTTCAAATATCAGACAAACAATAATAAATAACACAAGTATTTTGGGATGGTTCACACTATAAAGAGTGCTACGTCCACCACCAAGGCAGTCAACCTTGGATTTAAATAGTGCACTATGTTTTCCACTAGATCAATTACAAAGAATATCCCTAATGGATCGTGTACAAAATATTGACTTGTGTTTGGGGTCTAGGGAATTAAATATCTGTAAATACAAGATATTTAATTGCAAGTGTAATATAGTTAATGAAGGTAAACAACAAGAAGTTAAAACAATAAGTGTTGATGAACAGCTTCTTGTTGTTGACGAGGACTTCTAGATCTGTTGAGGATCTCTTGATTGCACTAAGCTGTAAGACTTGGAGTTATTGAGTTTTAGAGCAATTCTTTAAGTTTTCGATCGATTCTGTACAGTTGTCTTTTTCTCCAGTCTTTAATGGCAGTATATATAGCAGGTGCACTTCAAAAGATCCGTTGGAGAAGACGAATACTTCAACAGCTCTTTTATGTATGCATTAAATGCATGGGGCTGTTAGTCAAGGATTTTCGTCTTCACAGATATCTAGAGCAGGGAATAATTTCTGAGATCTTCAAAAAGTGGGCGATTTAGGTGTCAGATCTGAGAGTGGTTGAGCAGTAGGAGGCGATGCGCTTTTCTTTTCCTCGGACGAAAAGTCTTCCTGCTTTTCGGAAAGTTGCTTTCGGCAGGTGGATACAAGGTCTGCCGTTTTTGGGCTTTGAGCAGGTCTTCCGGTGAAGCTTGAAGAGGTCTTCCGCTGAACCTGTAAAGTCCTATAAAAACTATACTAGGCAAAGTTCTATACACAGTTGCCATGCTAATCGATACGCAGCCCGATTAGCCACTGAAATATAAAACTAATGTAATGAACTGATCAGATATAAATCTAACACAAGAATCAACACTTGCCCAACTACAAATGTCGGCTAAAGGAATAATACAACAATACTAGAACAATATACCTGACTGCAAAGTTTATATAATTTTATAAAAGAAATACTGTCGTCAACAAAGTAAAAGGACACAAAATATAAATACAGAAATAAGCGGACTAGGCTCTGCGAGTAAAAGTTCGGGAGGAGATAATTGCACATATATCACGACCTCAAGTCAACTATCGATCCACGTGACTCTGGTACAGACGGGATCTACTCGACCTCAACGCGGCTAGCGAACAACTGCACACTGGAAAGTAAAGTACGGAGTGAGTCATAAAGACTCAGTACGCTACTACAAACAACATATCATAAATGAAACATTGTTATAATAAAACATGTCATCGCATTGTTACGACTAAAACCCACGAAGACATGTCGTATACTCGACACTTCTCAAGATAATCTCTCTGTTCATGTACTAAATCGTCCAAACGACTAGGGTGAAATTCCCTGATCATAAACAAACCAAATAAGTCAGAAAACATTTCACAAAGAATCAATATATATAAAGGAATGTGTATATATATATACACTTTATGTATTTCCTGGAATTCTCAAGTATAAGTATATGTATCTACATATATATATAACAAGTCTCTCATTAATTCACAATCAATACAAACATGGTCATTTAGATTTCATGTCTCAAGCAACACTTTGTTATCACATAAGTGCTCATAGTAAGCCACATAAAGGTTTAAGAGAGAATACCGAATCAATGTCGTTGTGTTGCTCCTGCTATCACAAATATTAATCATATCGTGCTAGTGATACTCGTGATCGGGTATCAAAGTACCGAGCTCTTTACTCGGCTCTGAGCTCTCTACTCGGGAAAATAGCACTAGCCAATGCGCTCTTTTGGTTACGACAAATGGGGCTCTGAGCTCTCTACATTTTCATTTAAGGCATTTCTAGGTTCTCATTCCATTTAGGAACCCTAGTTCACAAGTCACTAAGTCAAGTATGAGTTGGTAGCCTAAGTTGATTTCAAGTTCGCAGTTCCACTTGTTAATGGAATACAATTTAAATACAAGTCAGGAAATCAACACCAATAAAATCATCAAGTAATCAAAGGAAATATATGCTTCATGAGTCATAATCTCAAATGCATACAAGATACAAATCTCAACAAAGGTAGGAATTATGCATTTTGTCATAATCTAAATCAATCATAGAATTTCATATTCTAGTATACAACCAAGCTAAGTTATTTACTTAACCATTAACTCATCATATATTCACCAAGACTACTTTGCTAGTCCAGGGTACTTAATCAACAATGTTATACGGCTTACAATATTTCTAGAATGATAAATCATTCTATAGTCTCAACTCATTAAAGTTCATGTTAATTCATAAACCCATCTCATATATTCACGTGAATAGGATCGCACATTAGATACAATCTACTATGCTCTAAGAACATCTAAAGGGGTCTCTACGTCGAAATTGAGGATATGCTCTACAATATCCCTGAATGGTAATCCATTCCTCAAACCAAATCAATCCTTTTCTACTCGATGTTCATGCACCGAAAGATACTCATTCTAACCGTTGGAATTACAACTTAGTAATAACTCATTCTGCACAGCCATTTTGTAAAATTGACCAATAACTCATCATAACTCTAAATTTCATGAATCTTACATATTCTGAAACTAGTCTTTTCAAACTATAACTTATTCTTTTAAAACAATCAATTCAGACTTGTATTCATCAAGTCATGGTCACTTCAAGTTCAAGTCGAAAATCTGATTTCCTGCTATTACACATTCTGCCCAGTCAACTTGTAAATTCAACCATTAATTTCCCACAACTCCAAATTTCATCAATTTTATATATTCAGAAACTAGACTCTTGAAACTATAATTTGGGACTTTAAAGTACTCCAGATGGACTTGTATTCATCAAAATACAGCCCCTCCAAGTTCATGTCAGAAATCTGTTTTTCTGTTATGGCCTGTACTGCATGTCTATAATACAAATTTCACCAAAAATTCCTAATTGATCCAAATGACACATATTTTACATTTCCAGAAACTAGACTCTTTGTGCTAGAGTTTACCATTTTAAAAAAACTCCAATTGGATTTGTATTCATCTCTTTAAGATCACATTAAGATGATGTTAATAACCAGTTTTCCATGTTCAGACTCACTGTTGCAGCCATGGTTCGTAATTTAAAAAAAACATACTTCCCGAACTCTAATATTCATCAAAATTTGCAGAGAATTTTTTAACATACATACGTACAACATATAATATTTTTAGTCAATTCTATGTAGTAGATTAGTACCAGTTTTTTTTTTCTTCTGAATTTGGCTTAAACCTGAGAATTTTCTGATTCTGAATATCATGTTCCTCATTAACACCCTCATTCCAACCAAATTTCCTTCCATATCAATTCCATAAACTCAAAAACCACCATTTGAATTCAAATCCATATATTAAGTAATCAAAATCCCAAGGAAACACAGCACGTAGATATGAAATAACTGAAAGAACGTGATAGCACGGATTCTCATGAGAGATCAATGTGATTATCAATGTAGATGTGATTGTAGTTACAATGACAATCACAATGAATTAGCAAATAATAGCAGCGGAAGATTTACTTTATCACAGCACAAAAACAGAAAGATTGAACTCAAGTCTTTTACCAAAAACAATCTACAAGTTTAATAATTGTAGACCAAGCCTCAAGGCTAACAAATTTCACTAAAAATAATAATGTTATACACGGAAAAATCTTAACAAAAATTCTCACAAGACAATGAATCTTGGAGAACAAAACCCCACATAAAATAGTTAAATAAAATGTGGGAAGAAAACCAAACTCAGCTTTTTTAAATACGAAACAAGAAGCACAAAACAGTTTTTCAGAAAGACTGATGTTACTGTCAATTTTGCAACATTGACAGCTGTAGACACCCCAATTTCGTACACCTGGTATGTGACATGATATAAAATATCAAGACCTGTTAAAACATTAACAAATGTCAAGTTACAGTGTCAAAAATGCAAAAGGACAAAGCAGGATGCGCAAAAGGATGAACTGCAGGGACCAAAGTGCTCAAAATGAACCAAGTTTGAATAGTGGGCGTGGCTACCCATCAAATTGAGCATGGCGCCCAAAATGGGAGGGGGTGGCGCCCAAAAATGTTTCTCTGCCACTGTTAATCCAAATAGTTGCCGCAAAATGCAACAAATCCAGCACGCTGTACACCCGGTTGATGCGCGGAGAAGAAATTTTTATTCCACCGATGTCCCAGCTTCCTCCTATAAATAGACGCACCCGGCTCCTCATTTCAACACAGAAAATTTGCGTAAAGCTTCTCCGCGTTAATGTTACGCTGGAGAATTAGAGAGCGGTGTGAGATAGTGAGAGATCACCTCAAAAGCCTCGAAACTCTGACAAACTTCCTCCAAACACAAAACCAACAGATAGAAGTGTACCTTAGCCCCCCAGCTAGGTATCCACCCTTTTTTTCCCGGTCCAAAAATCGTGGAAAGAGCAGTTGCTCTGCCCGATTTAAAAGGCCAAATCGCTCAGAAATAAGTTGTTATTCTGCTAGATTTCAGCCTACCTCAAGCCAACAAACAACCAAACACAAACAGTTACCCTGCCCCGATCCCGAGGCCGAAAAGTAACTTTCAGAGCAGTCACGCTGCCCAAATTCACACAACACACAACACACAACACACAACTTCAACAACAAAAAAAAAGACTCTCTCCCCCCGAGGGACAGAGCGAGCACACCCTAGGCTGTCTGTAAGTTTTTACTTTTAAAGTCTTACATTTGTTTGTAAAAGTATTATTTCCAGTCCGGCCCAATGTAGCCATATAAGCAGTTGTGCTGCTCGGATTTAATTAGGAAATAATACTAAATGTAGCCGTTATTATGGCCAAATGTTTTTAGATGTATTTGTAATTATTTGCTTTATCTATTCATTAAAGTCTTTATTTGTAATAGTATTATTTCCAATCCGGTCCAATGTGAATATATAAGCAGTTATGCTGCCCGGATTTAGTTAGGAAATAATACTAAATGTAGCCGTTATTATGGCAAAATATTTTCAAGTATATTTGTAATTGTTTGTAAAAGAGATTGTTGTAAGTCCGTAAATAATATAGATGTAATGGATGTATTTGTAGGCAGTTAATGCTTTATTTATCTGTTTAATAAATATAACAAAAAGCATACTTTAGCCAAAAACCGTTTTGAGACCGAAAGGGCGAGTTGGGTGCCTAGCACCTTCCCAACTCGTAACTTAGCCTCTGAACCCGTTTTCTTCATCTCTGGTTTTCTTTTTCTGGTTTTGCTTTATTTTTGCCTTAAAATAAAGATGGCGAATCTAAAAACATTTTGGATCCAGTGGGGCCTCGCAACATCTTTCTTTGCACTTTCACGTTCTCCCCTAAAAAAGGGAGAATGGGAATGGAAAGGTGATGTATTCCTATGTTCTGGTATCCCCTAAACAAGGGATAACTTGACATAGAAAACCCAAAGCACTCATAGTGATCTGAAATAGGCCATAAGGCTATTTTCATAAAATCCATAGTGGGGGCGCTGCAACATCTTTCTTTGCACTTTCACGTTTTCCCCTAAACAAGGGAGGATGGGAATGGAAAGGTGATGTTTTCCTATATCCTGGTATCCCCTAAAAAAGGGATAACTTGACGTAGAAAATCCAAAGCTCCCATATTGGATCAAAATCCACTAAAGGCAACCGAGGCGCATTCCAACGCGCTATCCCGACAGCACTCCTCCCGCACTTTTGATTTCGTCCTCCCCTAGAGAAGGGATGCTGGAACGGGAGCAGTGGATATCACCGCATCCGCACGGACGCGCACCCCTATCCAAGGGTGCACGGGGCGCGGGAGCACGTTTCCCGGGAACCCACAACAGCCTTCAGCGAATGATCTTCTGCTCTGAAAAACTGGTTCTGTATCTTATGTCTTCTGATCTCAGATGTTTAGCCTTGAATCTCTCTTACCAGCTCTAACACAACCCGTCTCTTTGTCCAGAATATATATACAGCAAGACCTACAACACACGACAAAAGAAGCAACATTCTACAAGGAAAAGGATTAGCTATTCAATGGTAAAATCAATAACTTTCCAAACTTGTAAGATTTTCTTACCAATTATCATGAAAGTCAAGAGTCTTGGTTTGATTAGGATTTTTGCCAAGATTTAGTTACCAAAAAATAATGTAGCCGAAATCTTAGAGGAAGATTTTGCTACCAAAAATAACTAAACAAAATCTAAAACAATATACTAAGTCCTAAATTAATACAAACAAATCTAAAATCCTATTTTGACCAAGAAAGGTGAAAACAAGTAAAAATAGGCCTTGCCTATTTTACCCTTACAATCACCCTCTTTGTTGAACATTTCTGGTCAAATCCAAACCAAGTTTTTCCAAGACCAAATCATATGATTTCCTGCAAAGGTTAGAGATACTAAAACAGATAATCACCCCCTCAACATAAGTACTACACAAATATTAAGGCATGATTAACCAAGCATAACCTAACCATGAATCAATGTAAATGATTAGGAGTTACAAACCAAAGATCAGAAAACAAAGTGAATGTAGTGAATGTTCAGAATCAACCAACAGCCTAAGTTTCAAAGATTTAAAAACAACAAAGATTTGATTTAAGAACCACAGAGATTTAGGAAAAATCAATCCTGCTAAGCTTCAGTTTCTTCAGCTTCTGGATCAGCTTCAACTGGAGCATCATGTGCAGCAGCTTCAGGAACAGCAACTTCTGGAACACTTGCATTATCACCCCCTATTTGACCAGAATGGAGTGCCAACCAAGCTGAATACTGAGCAGCTAAAGAGGTGAGCAGACTAGTTTGTGTAGCAAGAATTTCCAACTGAGATTGGACCATGGCCAGCTGTTCAGAAACAAACGCAACAGACATAGGGGCAGTAGGTTGTGCAGACGTGGCTGATGTAGTAGCATTGGATGAAACATTGGAGGGAACATTTACTGAAGGGGAGGTAAACGTGAAGGACCAGGAGCAGAAGTTACAGGTTCATAGGGATGAATAAGGGGCAAATTCACAACCCTATCACCCCTTAATAATTTTGCAGAAATGTGAAGTGGTTCAAGAAGGGGAGAGAATCTAGTAGAAGGAAGAGGAGAATATCCCTGAGAAACTAAGATTTTATATATCAAGGATGGGAAAATTAACGACCTCTTATCTCCTTCAGTTTCAGCCATTGAGGAGATTTTTCGAAAAACAAAATATCCAAAATCAAAAGGTGCATTAGTTCCAATCAGGTAGAGCACCTTAGCATGCTCCTCAGTAAGTGTGTTGGAATTGGTAGTGGGTGACCAGTTTGCACAGCATACTTTGTGAAGGAAAGCATAGAGAGAGGATAGTTGGGAGGTGCTAAGAGATGTGCCTTTAGCAGGCCATTTGGACAAAATCCCACCAGTCAGCTCAAAAGCACAAGAGTTCGAATCAATGTCCATTTCAAAAGGTCCAGATTCTGGTGTGTTTAGTATAGTGTTGATGACAGAAGATGAGAACGTATACCAATTGCCTCTAATAAACACTTTTTCAAAATGAGCAGCTGAAGTTAAACAGATGCATTTTTCAATGTTTGCATAGAACTCATAAATCAATTCCTGAAAATAAGATGTAGCAGAAGTAATTGTCCCTAATAAACCTCTATCAGAGAAGAAAGAGGTAAGATTATGTGCATTTAATTCAGTGGACAAGATATTTCTTTCATCTACGATTTTTCTAGAAGTGTTGTGTCGAACAGAAGCAGATTTAGACACAAATTTGAGGGAGAAAGGAGTACCCATCGAAGAAGAAGAAGACTTAGAGCGCTTGGATGTTGCTGCATTTGTTGCTACATTAACACCAGAAAGCCGACTTCGGGTGAATCTAACAGGAATTTCTTCTAAATTGTCACTGGCTTCAGGTGTTGCCTCTTTGCTTTCAAAGTTCTTATCAGAACTATCATCAATTTTTTATGAACTGGGTTGTCTGGGCATGGCTTCTGGCTGAGGCTGTGGAGAGGGACCAGATGGGGAAGAAGACACATTCTTCAACTTGACCAGATACTCGGCCAGTGTATTGTTTTCATCAGAGAAATTGATATCAGCATTTGAGGCAGAGGGGGAGCTAACTTCAACAATAGAGGATTCTCTTGGTTGTGGAGACGAATCTATTGGAAACATAACATGGGGAGAAGGAATAGGGTAGTCATCATCCCAGATATCTGCCTGGGTTGGAGTAATTTTGGGGGAAGCTAGTGGAGATGATGGTTCTTGAACAGCATGAGTCGAACCAGTCGTTGGGATAAAATCCTCATCTTCTGGGTCGCTCTCAATAATCACCGATTCTTCAAAAATACCCTTCACGACCTTGTTTTTCTTAGCAGCTTGAACATCAGCTGCACTAGGATTGTCATAGTTGGACGGGATTCCACAAAGCCTCTTGAATTTTCGCGTGCTAGGGTTACCAATTTGAGGTAACCCACACAGATCCCCAGGATTATCCACGTCAATAGCATTCCCCTTTTCACCAGGAAGGATGATCGTTAGAGGTTCAGGGAGAGTTTGAGCTAAGACAATAGCCGTATTAGGGTTTTCGGGTGAGGAAAGAAGGCTCAATGTAGCTTCATCGAAAGCTACATCAGCGGGTGAATCGGCTTTTGGGGATACAGGAATAGAAGAAGAAGAAGTCATTTGAAGATGTTTAGTTGGAGGAACAAAAAAAATGATGTGATGAACTGGATTTGGATGATGAGGTGAACTGGATTTGATCGTCGGAATATGAAGAAGATGGCTTCTGTGAGAAGTGACCTGTTTCCCTGCAAGGTTAGCACTAATACTCCACTAAAACACAATTAGCCGTTGGGTCATTAAGATGAGAGAATATGAGGAGACCCAAACAAGAAATCAAATTTCAAAATTTTGATAAAAATCAAATGTTAACCTCAAATAGAAATATGATAAAAATATGCTGTTATGGCCATGAGAAATTTGTGGAGAATTTAATGAGATAAACTAATCACTAATTTCTAATTTCAATAATTTTGAATTTGTACAAAATTGATCAAATATTTTGAGAATGCACAATACACAATTAACCAAAATTGTAAACACACAAATCTACTAAACACAGCCACTATGTCCCAGTTCAAATCCTCATGATGAGCACAATAGATTAGACACCCACATAAAATATTAACTTGGTGAATAATGATGCAGAAGTTGCACTAATTAGTTGATGGAAAACAGAAACTTAAGGGGCTGATATAATCAACAACAATATTATGTCCTAGAAGATATGCCTAATATGTGTAGAAAAACAAGAGTAAGAATGCAAATACACACATGTGATATGTCTAGATCATCTTGAGTGTTGTTCCCAATGTAGCTGCAATGGAAAACACATTCACCAAAATTGTGATTTTATGTTCAAATTCTCATCTATTTTTCACCAAATAATCACAAATACTCCCATAAACACAATAGGTACTTTATTTCCCTACGAGAACAACTTTACTTTATTTCAAGCAAATTCAACACAAACCACTTGGAACCTTTCACACTATTTTTCAAGGGTAGCAACTTAACTTATTCATCAACCCATGAAATCCGAGGATTCACAGTTCCAAAAGAAAGATGCCACAACCTTGTCCATAGGTAGCTCTTTTCCGTTAGATAGCCTTCACACTTTGTCAATTAAAAGGAGTCAATTTAGTCAATATCAACCCATGAAAGCCTAAACTCCATAGTACATTCACAAATTGCAGCATCCCAAAAATTTCAAAAGGTTGCTCTTTCCTTTGTGGTTTAAAAATTTTTCAATTTCAATACAACTTTTTAGGGAGATGGTGAGGAGAATTTGAGCAACAAAATCACAATAAATATTGAATGTGTAACCAAAACTATCAAACAAAGGTACTAAAACATACAGAGTGAAACTAGTGTGCCCCCCTACAAAAAACAATGCAAGATGCCTAAATTTTTTATTTTTTTATTTTTTATTTTTTTATTATATACTAACAAGTGAGGGATCACATGGCACACATATCGAGAGATTTCCTAAGATTTATGAATCTCTCAAAAGCTAGACTTTTTGTGAAAATATCAGCCAATTGGTTTTCTGTTCGCACATGTTCAATGCAAACAATGCCTTGTTCAACCAAGTCTCTAATGAAATGGTGTCTTATGTCTATGTGCTTGGTTTTGGAGTGTTGAACAAGATTTTTAGCTATGCTTATGGCACTTGTGTTGTCACAATACATGGTTAATATATTACTGTGTAAACAATAATCCTTGATCATTTGTTTCATTCACAAAAGTTGTGTACATCCACTACCAGCAGCTATATACTCAGATTCAACTGTTGATAGGGATACACAATTTTGTTTCTTACTAAACCATGAAATCACGTTATTTCCCAAATATAAACATCCACCAGATGTGCTTCTCATGTCATCTACACTGCCAGCCAAGTCAGCATCACTAAACCCAACAAGATTGGTGTTAGTGTGTTTAGTATACCACAAACCCATGTCATAAGTCTCACCAACATACCGAATTATTCTTTTTACTACTTTCAGGTGAGAGACTTTGGGGTTTGCTTGATACCTAGCACACAAACACACACTGTACATAATATCTGAACGGGTGGCAGTTAAGTACAACAGACTTCCAATCATACTTCTATATAAGGTAGGGTTAACACTTTCAGATTTTTCATCTTTATTGAGTTTATTGGATGTACCCATAGGGGTTTTCTTATGTTTTCCATTCTTAAGATTGAATTTCTTCACCAAGTTAAGAGCATATTTGGCTTGAGATATGAACATCCCTTCATGTGAATGTTTAATCTGAATTCCTAAAAAATAGGTCAACTCCCCAACCATACTCATCTCAAACGTGGAAGTCATGCAATTAACAAACTCTTTTTCCAGGGACTTGGAGGTGGATCCAAATACAATATCATCAACATAGATTTGAGCTATCAAAATATGTTTGTCTTGATTTTGAATAAAAAGTGTTTTATCCACCTCTCCCCTTCTAAACCCACTTTTCAAAAGGTGGTCTGTAAGTCTTCCATACCAAGCTCTAGGAGCTTATTTTAGACCATACAGGGCCTTTTTCAGTTTGAACACATAACTGGGTTTATGGGGGTCCTCAAAGCCTTTTGGTTGTTCAACGAAAACTTCTTCTTCAAGAATGCCATTTAAGAAAGCACTCTTCACATCCATTTGTTGAAGATTTATGTCAAGAAAACAAGCAATGGCAAGAAGTAGACGAATGGACTCAATACGGGCTACAGGAGCAAAGGTTTCATCAAAATCCACCCCCTCAACCTGTGTATTCCCTTGAGCCACAAGTGTAGCTTTATTTCTTATTATCTTTCCCACTTCATTAGTTTTGTTTTTGAAAATCCATTTTGTTCCAATAACATTTGTTGAAGTGGGTCTAGGAACAAGATACCAAACATCATTTTTTTTGTGAATTGATCTAGTTCCTCTTGCATGGCATTTATCCAACTTTCTTCCTTAAGAGTCTCTTGCACACTTTTGGGTTCAATAGTGGAAACAAAACATGAAGCATGAATTTCATCAAATTCTAGTGTGGACATGCATGCAAGTTTCTTGTAATCCACTTTACCTTTCCTCCTTGTTGACACACCATCTTGTACATTACCTATTATTTGAGAGAATGGATGGATTTTCTGAATCTTGCTTGGAATATCAATTTCCTGTTCAGTCATCCTGGACTGAATACCTTCCTGATTCGAATCTGTTCCAGCAGTTTCACCTTCTGCCTTGTTTCTGTCCAATATGACTTCCGATGTAGCTACATTCGGAATCACATTGGGTGGTTCATCCTGAATCTCATCACCTGACGCTGCATCTGCCGAACACGCTTGATCACTTTGGATTTCTTGGATTCACCACGATTCGGATCAAAGTCTCCAAACTCAAGGATCCCTGAAACATCTTCTTCAATAGTTTTGTGGCCAAGATCGGTTAGATCATCAAAAACAATGTTCATATATTCCATAATAGTCTTAGTCCGTAGATTACAAACTCTCTAAGCCCGACTATTTGTAGAATATCTCATGAAAACACACTTATCACTCTTAGAATCAAACTTGGAAAATTGGTCTCTATCATTGAGAAGGTAGCATACACAACCAAAAACATGAAAGTATTTCAAGGTTGGTTTCTTTCCAAGAAAAATTTCGTATGGAGTCATTGTGCTACCTGGTGTTAAGAAAACCCTATTTCCAATGTGACACGCAGTATTTAGGGCTTCAGCCCAAAATCTTTTAGCCAAATTCTTTGAGGTTAACATTACCCTAGCCATCTCTTGTAATGTCCTATTCTTTCTTTCCGCCACTCCATTTTGTTGTGGAGTTTTGGGAGCAGAAAATTCATGTGAGATACCATTGGAGGCACAATAATTAGAAAAGGATGAGTTTTCATATTCCGTGCCATGATCTGATCTAATTCTAATAAGCTTTAGATCATACAAGTTCATTACACGGGTGTACCAAATTTTGAATGCTTCAAAAGTTTCAGACTTCTCTCTTAAGAATATCACCCAAGTGTATCTAGAGAAGTCATCCACACATACAAAGATGTATTTTTTTCTACCTAAACTCTCTACCTCAATGGGACCCATGAGGTCAGTGTGGATCATCTCTAGACACCTAGATGTGGAGCATTGTGTTATGGGAAGATGAGAAGCCTTGGTTTGTTTACCTTTTTGGCAGGGGCCACATACCTTTGAGTAATTCTTTTCCAAATTTGGTAATCCTTTAACAGCATCATGTTTCACAAGCTCATCGAGCTTACAAAAACCCATGTGTCCAAGTTTCTGATGCCAAAGATCTGTAACATCAAGACTAGCTTTTTGGCATGATTGGCTATTGTTGAACATGTAACAATTATCAGATGACCTTGTACCTGTCAGAAGAAATTTGTTAGTTTGATCGAAAACATCACAAGAATTTTTGTCAAACCTTACCTGAAGGTCATCATCACACAATTGACTTATACTGATCAATTTTTTTTTAAGTCCTTCCACATGGTAAACATTTGTGAGACTTGGTAGGCCTTCAACATTCAATGTTCCTTTTCCAATTATTTTCCCTTTGGCACCACCATCATAGGTCATTGACCCAACATTGATACTCACATATTCTTTCAAATTTTCAACTGAACCTGTCATATGTCTAGAACACCCATTGTCAAAGTACCAAGATCCAGCAATATGAGATTTTAATGAAGTGAAAGTAACATTGCACACCTCATCATCTAACATTGTAGCACCAGGACATATATCAAACGGCTCACAATATTTGGCTTTACACTTATCATCACAAGTTTTGGGAACCCACATTTGTTTAATAGTTTTGGGTTTGTGGTTTTGAATTTTTTTTTTTCTGATGAGCCTTCGGATGAGACTTCCAATGTGACTGCCAATGTTGTTGTATTGGCTGTCGCATTGGCTGCTTCATACGGTTTTGCATCTGAGTTTTCCCAAGAAGGCCTGTCTTATTTCATCCTCATACATAGCCTTTTTCAGAAAACAAAAGGGTTGTATGTGACCAGGCTTATGGCAGAAGTAACAAACATAATTTTTCTTTCTTATTCTCGATTTTTCAAAAAAAAAAAAACAGTTTCTTGAAAATTTTGACCAGTCTGCTTACTTCCAGACGTACCTTCTCCTTCTCTTACAAACACCTTAGGAACAAAACCAATACCAGCCTTGGATGTGCTGCCAGAATTCAGCATTTCATCCACCTTATGTTGGCTTGAATTCCATTTGGTAATGGTTTCTCTTGCTTGAATAAGCTGCTCCTTCAACCCTTCAATCTCAACATCCTTTTTGCTTAGCAAACTTTCCAGCCTTATTATGCACTCTTTTTTATCCTCATTTTCCCTTTTTAACAGCTCATTTGCCTTACCAAGTAGTGTAACTTGGTGAGCTCGTTTCTCCCAATCCTTATACAGCTCCTTGTACCCTTCCAGCAAGTCTGACTCTGTATCTCCACCATCTTCTGGAATTGTTCAGTTAAAACAGAAGAGTTCGTCCCTGTTTCTGGTCACTGTATCTGTCGATGTGACTCCGGATGTAGCTACATTGGGTGTCACATTGGCTGAAAAATCTGCACTTTCAGTTTCAGAGTCATAAGTAGCAACAAGAGTGATAAGATCACCTGGATCTTCTCCATCACTATCACTTAGGGTTGCTTAAAACTTCAAACCCTTTTTCCTTAAAGTGTTAGCACATTGGTTAGCATAGTGACCATAACCTTGACATTCTCTACATTGTACAGAATCAATGTTCTTACCATTGTAGGATGATTTTGATGCAAAGGGGTTTGTGAAGGGTTTTTCAGGAGTTTGGAAAGAATTTTCTTTGGGTACAAATTTCCGGAATCAGGTTTGAAATTGTTTTTCGAGCTTGATGATGGAGTTCTATTTTGACTCTTATTTTTCAAAAAATTTTTGAATTTGGTAGTCAGAAGAGCAATAGATTGTTCTCCAAAATCAGACTCATCAATATCCTTTTGAATTTCAAGCAAATCACATGAGATATTAATAGGAGCAGGCATAGCAATATTTTTCACAATGGGTGTAGAAGATGATGAAGCCCCCTTGCCTTTTTGCTTTAGTTGATCATTTAGGTTCAATTCAAAGTTTTGAAGAATACCTGCCAGTCTTTCAAAACTCATCTTGTCAATATCATGTGCGTCTTCAATTGCACATATCTTGACATTGAACCTTTCAAGCAAAGTTCTCATCATCTTACTAACAAGACGCTCATTAGTAATAGGATCTCCTAAGGCAAGAGCAGAATTAGATAAGTCAAGAAGTCTACCATAATATGTCATGATATCCTCAGACTCATGCATTCTAGTATTCTCAAATTGAGTGGTGAGCATTCTTAACTTAGAAGCAAGAACACTGGCAGGTCCTTCACACAAGGTTTGAAGGGCCTCCCAAACATCTTTAGTAGATTCATAATTTGCTATCACCCTAAAAGTATTAGCATCTAAGGCTTTATAAATAGCAGACAAGGCTTTTGAATTAAAGGATTCAGTGTTCCTATCTTCATTTGTCCATTCAGATTCTTTGGTGACCTTGACATCACCATCCGAATCTGTAGTTTTGGGAGGACTCCATCCATTCAAAACATCAAGCCACGCTCTCTCATCAATTGATTTGATGAAGATGCGCATCTTGACTTTCCAAATAGAGTAATTAGCATTAGTAAGAGTAGGAGGGCGAACAACGTTCTCATACTGAGAATCCATCACGGCTTTAACCAGAATAAACTCTAAGTGATATCAAGAGAAGGCTCTGATACCAATTAAAAGAACGTGATAGCACGGATTCTCAAGAGAGATCAATGTGATTATCAATGTAGTTGTGATTGTAGCTACAATGACAATCACAATGAATTAGTAAATAATAGCAGCGGAAGATTTACTTTATCACAGCACAAAAACAGAAAGATTGAACTCAAGTCTTTTACCAAAAAACAATCTACAAGTTTAATACTTGTAGACCAAGCCTCAAGGCTAACAAATTTCACTAAAAATAATAATGTTATACACGGAAAAATCTTAACAAAAATTCTCACAAGACAATGAATCTTGGAGAACAAAACCCCACATAAAACAGTTAAATAAAATGTGGGAAGAAAACCAAACTCAACTTCTTTAAATACGAAACAAGAAGCACAAAAGCAGTTTTCGAGAAAAGGCGATGTTCGTCAATGTTGCAACATTGGCGACCTTGGCGAATGATCTTCTGCTTTGAAAAACTGGTTCTGTATCTTATGTCTTCTGATCTCAGATGTTTAGCCTTGAATCTCTCTTACCAGCTCTAACACAACCCGTCTCTTTGTCCAGAATATATATACAGCAAGACCTACAACACACGACAAAAGAAGCAACATTCTACAAGGAAAAGGATTAGCTATTCAATGGTAAAATCAACAACTTTCCAAACTTGTAAGATTTTCTTACCAATTATGATGAAAGTCAAGAGTCTTGGTTTGATTAGGATTTTTGCCAAGATTTAGTTACCAAAAAATAATGTAGCCGAAATCTTAGAGGAAGATTTTGCTACCAAAAAAAACTAAACAAAATCTAAAACAATATACTAAGTCCTAAATTAATAAAAACAAATCTAAAATCCTATTTTGACCAAGAAAGGTGAAAACAAGTAAAAATAGCCCTTGCCTATTTTACCCTTACAATAACACAATAAATCAAGAGAATCAAGTCTCTAACAACCTAGCATTCATTTGAGCTAGAAAGAGGGAGTAAGGGTTTTAGTCACGTACCTATTTCGGCCAACAAAACTAGTTGGATCGAAGATTGAATCGGTGGGAAGTGTGCTACTCGCCAAGGGCTTCGTGATGGCGGTCTTGACTCGACAATCGGACGGTCGGATCTCCGGGAATCGCTTAAGTTCCTCCATGGTAGCTCTCTCGTTCTCTCTATCTCTCTCTCTCTCAGTATCTCATGGAGGAAGCCCAAAAAAATGAAGGGGAGGAAGAGTTTTAGACCTTAAAGAAAGGCTAAGGGACCATGTTGCCCCCCAAGGGAGTGCACAAGACAAAGGGAGGGGGTTTAATTGGGGGTTAGGATAGACATCTAACTCCAAAATATATATATAAAAAAACGTTGCTGCCCGCTCGCTATAGTACCAGCCTAATACATTGATTTTCAAACGGCTCCAGTTTGAACACCGTTCAACGAAACGACGTGATTTTTTCTCCTGACACTCTGTAAATGTTTAAAGTAAAAGCCTTAAAAATCTTAAACCAAACAAAAATCGTTCGAGGGTTCCTCGATCAAAACAACTCAGTTGTGTATCAAAATCAGTCTGTACTACCCAGTTGACTTAATTTTAAATAAACTCCAATTTGACTCTGTAAAGTGAAATACAATACCACATAAATATTTCTAACACGTAGGGACTAATATATTATTCCCTGAATTAATATTTTTAACTGTCATACGAATTAACCATGAGGGTCAATTAAAATACTAAAGCACTTTTGAGTCACAACCGCTAATTATTTATTTATCCATAGATGTCAAATAATAATTTCTTATTATTCTATCTAAATTTAAATAAGGGTGTAATCAACCCCTAAATAAATTAAAAACTTCAAAGGAGTCGGTTACACTACTCCATAATTTTCGGGTACAAAGTAAGTCTCTAACACGTACAACACCCCTGCAGAGTTGAAATTAAAAACAGATAAATATTCGATAACAAATTGGATTTGGAACTCAAAACTTCGAACTCATAGATGGTGAATTATGGTTGAATATCAAGTAAGAGAGGTAAATGGGCTCAAAGCCTAATGGGCCAAAAGTGACCAAAGCCCAAATGTTATCCAATAATTTCAGTCAACTTCAAAGACGAGCCTAGGGTGATTTATAAGTCTGAAAATTACAAATAAGGTATGGTTAGAAAGATCTCGAAGTCTAGCTTCTAACGCACAAAACGGATCTCAATTCCAAGTCGTCTACACAAAACTGTGGCCATTAAACTACAGGTTGTATCTGACATGCGTGAATACACGGTCCAAACTGAAAACCGATCTCAAGCGTGTGCAATACTACACAAAATTCAACCCAAAACCATTCCAAGTTAATCATAAGGAATCGGAGTCTTACACCTGCTCTCCTGGAGGAATATCGTCATTAATTGGGATATGCTGAGGGGAGCCTCCAGGTATTGGTTGCCTCAAGACCACCTCTTTATCTTCGGTATGAACGAGATGTGTCCCACCTATGAAGAGTTTTGTGCAATGGTGGGAATGACACCTTCCCGCCTTATCACTGTGCCTTCTCATCGGAGGCGCCCATATATGGCAATTAGGGAGTTGTTTCGCACCACTTGCCTCGTTACTCCAGGCTTTTTTAACGGAGTAACTTTCAATTTGACTGTCCTTCCTGAAGCCTTTACAGAGTTCAGGGAGGATGACGTGGATTATTTGAGGCGTCGGCTGTCTTCACTTTTCCTTTGCCTGGTAGGGAGGTATTTGATGGTGGGTCAACCCGGATTCATCGATGCGGGTCGTTGACCTAGCATTGCAGGCACGGGATTGGCGGCTGAATATTATTTCGGTGATTCTGGCAGAGACACTGGCGGGCCTGGATGCTTTTGCAGGCGGTGATGAATTATTCCCTACTGGCAGCCGCATTTTGCTCTACATGTGGCTGGAGGAGCACTTTCTTTGGGTTATAGGCCCTGTACCACATGGAGCTATGTATGATCCAGGGCTTTATGGCTCTTGCGACCGCTTCACTCAGACTAACTATTCGGAGTATGATTGGGCTGAGAGCTTCTGTCGCAGGGGCTCCATGGATATAATTTGGGTGATCCACCACTGGCAGATCCGGCGCTTCATCATGTATTCCGCAAAGTATAATCAGGTTGTCTTACTGGGCATCGAGCGGACTTCTTTTTACAGAGCAGACGGGATCTTACAATAGTTTGGGAGAGAGCAGCTTATGCCTGACCCAACCCGTCCTGTATATCTGGAGGCGGATAATGATAACGGGGACCTGGGTACCATTATCCAGGGAATGTGGCAGCGGGATTTTAATAGACTGGAGGTGGCCTATTTGTTTTTTGATTATATGCTTCTCTCCCACGAGTACTTATCGTGGATCATAGTAGCAGCTGAGGGGTCATCCCGCGTGATCAGGCGTGGACTGAGGCGAATACTGGGCCGTCATATTGCCAGTGGCATAGATGCTCGCCTAATGGAAATAGGCGAAGACATTGATAATTCGGGGCTAGTCGTCCCCTAGGCCCTGCAAGAGGAATTCAGGCGAGTGCACAATCTTGGTGTCCGGACAGCTCCTGGACCTAATACAGCGGGTCCTAGCAATGCGCCCTCTAGGCTAAGAAATGCAAGCAGGCAGCACAACCCTTGGGAACCAGAAGTGGCTGCTCTGTGACGACCCAACCCGGACCCTGAGGAGGAATCACGAGTCAAGTCGTCTAAACAGGACTACAATTCATGCAAGGACTCAATTAAAGAAAACGACGTGACACAACATTGTAGATGAAGCGTGACTCGGCACTAAAAGGCCGGAATAATTTAAAAAATTTTAAACCTGATATAGCAATTAAAGACAAGTATACCAATTCATCAACGACTTTACAACCGGAACCCAACACTAAACAGTTCATGCAAATATACCTCGACGGCTACTACATTCCGGAGAAACAACATAAGTAAATAAGAGCTAATGTGATGCTCAGCGGAAGACTTAAACATGTGAACCAACAACAACTATATAATGCTCGGCGTACATGCGCCGGCACTCAAAATAGGATACAAGTTACTACATGTGAGAACCCGAACCCATTGCATGTTTGTCGTCATTATAACATGTTTATTATATGTCTTGACATATTTGAGACTTCATTTCATTCATGTCTTGTTGGCATTGAGTTGGTTGAGATCATAATAGAGTAATGGTCTTCCATGCGTTGCATGCCTTGTTGTTGTTGTTGTTGTTTCGGGTGTTCGTATTAACGTGTTATCACCTTAATAAGTCTTATGAGGATCTTAGTACTTTGCATCTAAGGTTAATTATGTTCATCTTAGTTGTTGTGTTCTTAGTTGGGAGTTTAGAAGCTTCGTTGTTTCGTTTGTGTTTTGCGGTTTTACTTCATTGCTTGTATTGCCTTCATTTCGTCTCGAGAGAAGTTCGGTTGAGTTCTAGGCCTTGAATACAAGCTATAACCATGATTAAACGAGCCTAATACATGTTCATTCTATCCTAGTTTAAGTTGGGATTGATTCGCGTTTGATTCGTTGGCCGTTTGTTGAGTGATTCCAGCCATGTTCTAACCTGTTTCGGATGTGTTTCGGGTGATGTTCGGGCCTGTTCCGATTTTGTTTTGAGTGTTGGTTTACCCCCCTTGAATTTCTTGGGTTGTTTAGGGTTGATTCTAGGCCAAATTTGAAGGCTTTTCAACCTGGAGACCTTGCTATCGCAAGGTGGTTTGGTCTTGCCCCCGCATAGGAGGCAGCAACTTGGGGAAGCAAAGTTCGGAGACCTATGAGGTAGTGGAGATGACCTGCACCGCAAGGTCATCAAGATCTCACTTACGGGATTTTTGTTTAAGTTTTGGTTGAAGACCACTTAGCCCTTGCCCCTTGGCCGCCCTTGGAGACTTAAGCCCTCATTGTTGACTTAGTCCAAGCCTCCTAAACCCTTGGATGAGATCTATCAATGGCTAGCAAGCCATTTAACCCCCTTCACTTGGATTGAGGTTTAGTTTGAGGTATAAAAGCCTTTGTTCAGCCATTGTTGATCACAAAACTCCATTGTTGGCTGAACATAGCTCCATTTTCGTCCTTGGGAAGAAGCTCAACTTGGGAGACCATTTCCCGATGATCCGGTGGTCCGATTGACGAGCCGAGTCCGCCAAATCGAAGAGCTTGATCTTCTCTACAACAATCTTCTCTTTAATCAACCTTCCATCCATTAATCATAGGACTAAGGTGAGTGACAATTCCCTGAGATTTTCATGTTAAACAAAATAGCATGACCCCTTCATTATAGTTCTTTTAATGTTGATTGTGAACATCTTTTGTGAAGACACAACCTTCAATTCAACATATAAAATGTGAGTATGATTTTATGAAATCTCTATGAAGTTATGATTTTGACATTTATTAAAGCATGAATGTTGTTTGTATTAAGCTTGAGAATAACTCTTGTGAAAGAATTCGGTTCAATTCAATGTTTAGCAAAATTACCGAAATTAGGGTTTGAAACTCGAGATTGGGTTTACGGCTAGTTTAAGAACATGAACAGCTTAGCTATCAAGTTCTAAATGATCGGAGAACTTAGGAAAGGGCAATGTGATACATATAGTATCAATACTCTTCTTGGTTGAATTTTAGTAAAACTCACCGGAGTTGAAATTAGGGAGTTATGAACAATACCGACTCCAAAATCAATCCTTACGATGAATGTAGTTCGTTGGACT
Source organism: Codonopsis lanceolata (assembly GCA_013146195.2). Classification (NCBI taxonomy): domain Eukaryota; kingdom Viridiplantae; phylum Streptophyta; class Magnoliopsida; order Asterales; family Campanulaceae; genus Codonopsis; species Codonopsis lanceolata. The sequence continues at coordinate 1,181,936 of CM028382.1, read as the reverse complement.
AATGAATTAGCTTACGATACTTTGAGATGGATTGATGAGTATGCCTTGATGTATGTGTGCTTGTAAGACTCAATTGAGTTCTTTTGCGGTTTATGCGATCGTGTAAAGTAAATGCATGATTGAGAGCATGTTGTAGAATAGTGTATCTATTTGACATGTTGAATTCGCTCTTGTCGAATTCTTGTGTGATTCCTTAAATGAGTAAACAACTACTTGTTGAATAAGTTCGCTCTTGTCGAACTTGTTCTTTATTTGAGATTATATGACGAGTAAACATCTACTTGGCATTGCATGAGTCCAGCTGGCATATTTGATTGAGTCGTTGGTGTGACAAGGCATCGCCGTCACGAGTTGTGGGACTCGTGATAGTGATGGGTTGTTATACTGGGTTTTTATCACACACGCCTCCACCACAGGGAAGTAGCCCTTTTGTAACCAAGAGAGCACATTGGCAAGTCTAATAACCGAGTAGAGAGCTCGGCCAGTAGAGAACTCGGTACTTTGATACACTCATCATGGGTATCATTGGCACGAACTGTTAACGCTGTGTATTGCAGGAGCTACGTAGCGGCACTGGTTCCATATCATATCCTCCTATTATGTGGTTTACCTTTATAGCACTTATGTGAAACAATGTGCTACCATGGATATGTGATTTAAGTGTTTATTAAATGAACTCTTTGATTGACTTGATATTAAAAATGATATCTTGATATGTATGCTGCATGATGACATGACATGCATAATTGTTAACTCACAAAGTCTTTATGACTTACCCCCTCCCTTTTACTGCTTTAGATCCGAGCCGTTCAGGTACCGCTTGTTGAGGTGTAGCAGGATTCTCGCTTGTCCGTGACCGCACGCGACGAGGTTGTGGTTTTGAGATGTCCTTGTTTTGTTCTCTTTTGTAAGGACGTTGGGTTTTAGCAAGTCATTTAGACTTTGCTTGGGAATTTGGTTATTGAGATTTATGTCTATACTTGTAGTTCATGTATCCTATTTTTTGAGTGCCTGCATGTACGCCGAGCCTTGTATAGTCAAGCTTTTATGGTTCATCTGCTTTGAAAAAAAAACTTCCGCCTGGCATTACTTTAGCTCTTATTTAATTATGTTGTTCTCCCAAGCATGTTATAGCCGTCGAGGTATATTTGCATGAACCGCGTAGTGTTGGGTTCCGGTAGTAAAGTCGCCGACGAATTGATATACTTGTCTTAAATTGCTGTATCAGGTTTAAAAAGTTTTAAAAATTTCCGGCCTTTTGGTGCCGAGTCGCGCTTCATCTGAAATGTTGCGTCACGTCGTTTTCTACAATTGAGACTTTGCTTGTATTGTTGTCCTATTTGGACGACTTGACTTGTGATTCCATCTCGGGGTCCGGGTCGGGTCGTCACACTACAAGTAATAGACATCAATACAAAGTTCAAGTTCCCAATAGAGAAGTCTAAATGACTTGCTATACCCAACGTCCTTACAAAAGAGATCAAAAGAAGGACATCTATAACAACCTCGCCGCGTGTAATCTCGGACAAGCACGAACCCTGCAACGCCTCAACGAGAAGTACGGAAGTACCTGGATGGCTCGGATCTAAAGCAGGAAAAGGGAGGGGGTAAGTCATAAAGACTTTGTGAGCAAACAATTATGCATGTCATGGCATCATGCAACATACATAGCAAGATATCATTTTTAATATCAAGTCAATCAAAGCATTCATTTATATAAACACTGAGTTCACATATCCATGGTAGCACATTGGTTCACATAAATGCTATAAAGTAAATCACGCATTAAGAGGATATGTTATGGAACTGGTGCCGCTACGTAGCTCCTGCAATACACAACGGTAACTTTATCGTGCCAGAGATACTCGTGATGGATGTATCAAAGTACCGAGCTCTCTACTCGGGTACCAAGCTCTCTACTTGGTAATTAGACTTGCCAATGTGCTCTGTTGGTTACAGGAAGGGGCTACTTTGGCCAACAAAGGAGGGGTGTGATAAAAACCCGGTATAACAACCCATCACTATCACGAATCCCATAATTCGTGACGGCGATGCATTGTCACACCATCGACTCAACCAAATATGTCAGCTGAACTAATGCAATGCCAAGTAAATGTTTACTCGTCATATAAACTCAAATAAGGAACAAGTTCGACAAGAGCGAACTTATTCAACAAGTAGGTGTTTACTCATTAAGAAATCAAATAGGAATTCAACAAGAGCGAATTCAACATGTCAAATAGATACATCATTCTACAACATGCTCTCAATTATGCATTTCTTTCACACAATCATATAAACTGCATAAGAACTCGATTGAGTCTTATAAGCACACATATCAAACATTCACTTCAATTCATCCCAAAGTCACGTAAGCTAATACATTAGTCTAACGAACTACAAACGTCGTAGGGATTGAATGTGGAGTCGGTATTGTTCAATAACTCCCTAATCTCAACTCCGATGAGTTATTACTAAAATGTAACCAATTAGAAAATTGATACTATATGCATCACATTCCTCAATTCTATGTTCTCCGTTCATTTAGAACTTAGTAACTAAGCCGTTCATGACCATAAACTAGCCATAAACCAATTCCCGAGTTTCAAACCCTAGAATTGTCGATTTTGCTAAACCTACAATTGAAACATATTCTTTCACAAGAGTTGATCCTAGGCTCATTTAGAACAACATTCATGCTTTACACAAAGTCAAAATCATAACTTCATATAGAAATCATAAAATCCTACACACTTTTCATAAGTTGAATTGAAGGGTTCTACTTCACTAGAAATCATCCTAAGCATGATTAGAACAACAATAATGAAGGGCGCATGTCATAATATTGAACATGAAATTTCTGGAAATTGCAAACTCACCTTTAGCCTATGAATAATGGTTGGAAGGAAGAATAAACTAAGGATTGTTGAAGAGGAGGGCAAGGCCTTCGATTCGGCGGTCTCGGATCGCCAATTGGGTCACCGGAACTCCGGCAAATGGTCTCCAAAGCTAGGGTTCTTTCTTCCCAAGGACGAAAATGGAGTTCAAATCTCAGTAAATATGCAGGTTGGTGGTCACCAATGGCTGAAAATGGCTTATATACATTCCAACTAAACCACAATCCAAGTATAGGGTGTTATCAGGCTTTCTATTGGTCAAGGGATGCTAGCCCTTGATAACAACTCATCCAAGGGCTTAGAAGGCTTGGACTAAGGTCAACAAAGAGGGCTTGAGTCACTAAAGACGGTCAAGGGGCAAGGGCATGGTGGAAACCAACCAAAACTTGCAAAAAATCTCGTAAGTGAAATCTGCTGGACCAGGCGGTCGCTTGGTCAAGACTCATGCTAGCGCATGACACTATTCAAGGCCAAATTCCATTTTGTTGTTACTGGACAGTCGATCTTGAAAAATCGACCATAAATAGCTCACAACTCCAAATGAGGTGATTTTTTATTTTTCTGAAATTAAACTCATTACAATATATTTTAGAATTTTAAATTACTCAATTTGGACTTATATTCATCAAAATAAAGTTACAACAAAATCAAGTACAGAAGTTTATTTCCTGAAAACAAAATTCTGGAACAGCCGTAAGTCCAGACCTAAATGAGGTACTTAGACACCTTGGAAAACTACCAAATTTTACAGGGAGTAACCTAACATATGAAGGTAAAATATACTAAATTTATAGAATATTCTCTTTAGTAGATTGGTACCAGAATTTTCCCGAAGTTCGCCCAAAAACAGGACTGAATCTGTGAAGTGATATGTATGTCATCTTATTTCCAAATGCAACAAATCTATGAACAATGATTGTGCAAGCATGAGAAATACTAGTGCACTTGGTCTAGAACTTAAATGAACTTCTCGCAAGTTGAAAGCACAAAAAATACAAGCAACGAAGGCAAACACGAGAAACCCTAAGACTCAAACGAAGCAACAATGCTTCTAAACTCTCAACCAAGCATACTATGATCTTAACCAACTTAATGCAAGCATGATATGAATAAAATGAAGTCTCTATAATGTTATGACATACAATAAACATGTTATAATGATGTTATAGAAGTAAAGGGGTTTGGGTTCTCACATCCTCCCCATCTCAGACTGGATGGGGCACGACTTTCAGGAATGATGGTAACGAGCTTCCTCGACCGAGCAACGCAAGAAGACAGTATACCCTTGGGAGCCAGAGGAGGCTGTCCCTCCCCCTTAGATTGGATGGGGCACTGCTTTTATAAATGATGGGGCCGGTCCAAGTAACACAGCTGCCAGGAGAAAGGGGATGCCGATGACGAAGACGAGGATACTTCCGGGGGCTCCCATGCGGATGAGACTAGAGCTTCTTCTACGCCTCGCAGGAGGAGTATATGGGCCCGGCTGGGTGGACACTGCAGGCACTGATGGATTGCTTCGGGGCTTAGGTTGCAAAAGAAGGATAGTTTTTGGGGGAACATGGGGGGTAGGTGTAGCAAAATATTATGTACAAAGCAAATAATGCACAATCTAAATTTCTTGAGCAATTATTCCTAAGTTGCACCTTAGGACTTGTAATTTTATATTTTAGTGTTTTATATGTGAGCTTTTTGTCGTGGTTTTTCTTTCTCCTTTGTCAGTCGAGCCCCTCACATACTGAAGACTGGAGGTAGGATGCCAAGGATTCAAATAGTGTCTTCCCTCTCCTTTTTCTCCTGATTTGATTTTTTTTATATGCTCTAATTTTTGCCTAGGCTGCCCTTTCGGGTTTTTAACCTAGCGAGCCCTTATTTCTCCTTTCATTTTTTTAATATTTGCTCTAATTTTTGCCTAGGCCGCCCTTTCGGGTTTTCAGCCTAGCGAGCTGGAGAGGGAAGCACTTGCCAGATAGGGTGGCTCAAGCATAGTATCTTTTGAGCTTGTCGAGATTGAAGGGCTGAACGAGATTTTCTCCTTCTTGGTTCGTGAGAAGTACGCCACCTCCTGACCGGATTTCTTTGACAATATATAGTCCCATCCCATGGGGATTTCCATTTTCCCCTAGTATCAACATAACTAGGGGGTTTTTCTCGAAGCACGAGATCCCTGACTAGGATGTCGCGGCCTTTGACTTTTTTATTGAAGGCCCGGGCTATGCGTCTTTGATACGCTCGGGATGCACTAAGGCTAGCAAGCGTCGTTCGTCAATGAGGGCTAATTCTTTAAATCCCCCTTTGACCCAGTCAACTTCTGCTACGCCGGATTCCATCATCACTCTTAGTGATGGAATTTCACCTTCTATTGGTAGTACCGCCTCCATGCCATATGCTAAGGATAAGGGGTAGCCATAGTGGGTGTGCGGACCGAAGTGCGATAGCCCCAGAAGGTGAGCGCCAATTTTTCTGGCCTGTATCTTCCTTTGTCAGCCATTTTTCTGATGATGTTTTTGAGTGTTTTGTTGGCTGCTTCAATGGCACTGTTGGCTTACGACCGATAGGGGGCGGATTTATGACTTTGGATCTTGAATTCGTCGAGTAGACGATTCACGTCCCCTTTGAAATGTGTGCCGTTATCGGAGATTATTTCGAAAGGCACTCCGTATCGATATATGATGTTGGTCCAGATGAATTCAGACACCTTTCGAGCATTTAGGATTTTATAGGAAGAGGCCTCCACCCACTATGTGAAGTAATTGACGGCTACTAGGACATATTCGTGGCCATTGGATCACTTCGGGTGAATTTGGCCTATGACGTCGATTCCCCATGTTGAGAAGGCCAGGGGGCTGTGGAGTTATATAAGACGTGCGGGGGCACATGTTGCAGATTGGCGAAGCGTTGGCACTTGTCGTAATGTCGCACCCATCGAATACAATCGGTTTCAAGTGTACTCCAATAGTACCCCTACCGGATAACTTTCTTGGATAGCATATGGCCATTCATGTGGGGTTCGCAGGTACCGCCATGTAGCTGATCCATAATTTGCTCAGCTTTGGCCTGATCGACACATAATAAATTAAGACCTCGATACTGCCTTTTATATAGGCTACCACCGCTGAGTACAAATTGTGAGGCCCACCTTCGCAGGGACACTTTCCCTCTTTTGTCTAGGCCGGGAGGATAGATTCCTTTTTGAAGCAGATTTAGGATATCAGCGTACCAGAGCTCGTGATCTGCTTCAGGGGATGCATTAATTTTGAAGCAGTATGCCAGCGTGACCTTCTTCCCGACTACAAATGGCTGAACATTAGTTTTTGCGGGAATTTGGACTAGCAATGCCAGAGTGGCTAAGGCATCGGCGAATTGATTTCTATCTCGTGGCAGATAGTGGAACGAGATAGAATCAAATCATGCGGCAAATGCTATTAATTTGGCATGATAAAGTTGCAGTCGGGGATCTTGGGTCTTCCATTTCCCTCCAACTTCGTTTATGATTAGAGCAGAGTCTCCATATACTTCGAGATCTTTGGTTCCCCTTTTGAGAGCTTCTTCTAGGCCAGCAATACAGGCTTCATATTCTGCCGTGTTATTTGAGCACTCGAATTCTAACCTTATGGCTAGCGGAGTATGAGAATCAGCTGGGTCTATAGGCAAGACTCCTATGCCAAAGCCTTTTTTATTTGCGGCTCCGTCAAAGAACATCTGCCAGCTGGTGTCATGGTCAGTAATTTCCAAGACACCTTCGTCTGGGAAGTCAGGCTCAGCCGCATCTTTAGCTTTTAAGGGCAGATCGGCTAAGTGGTCTGCAATTACGCTGCCTTTGATAGATTTGAGTATGACATAGGTTATGTCAAACTTGTTGAGAAGAAAGGACCACTTGGCCAATCGGCTGAAAAGTGATGGCTTGCCGAAGATGTACTTTATAGGATCCATCCGGGAGATGAGCTTGATGGATTGTCCTTGCAGGTAGGTCTTGAGCCTTTAAGTGGCCCAGACTAGACCGGTGCAGCTTTTTTCTAGTGCTGAGTAATTTAGCTCGCTTCCTTGCAGCTTCCTACTTATGAAGTATATGTCATTTTCAATGTAGGAATTTTCTTTCTCTTGGGCAAGCATAGCCGCCTACTGACATGTCTGTTACGGTTAAATATATGAGGAGAGGTTTATGTGTATGGGGTGGAGCTCGCACAGGTGGATTGGTAAGGTAGGATTTTATTTTTTTTAAAGGCTAGCTGGCACTTCTCGTCCCAGACATGGTCAATATTCTTTTTTAAGAGTTTAAAGAGGGGCTCACATGTGGTTGTCAGCTGTCTGATGAAACGGCTGATATACTGCAATCGGCCTAGGAAACCTTTGACTTCGGTTGGAGTTTTTGGCTGCGACATTTCTAGGATGGCTTTGATCTTTACAAGCTTGATCTCGATGCCCTGCTCGGTCACCAAGAATCCCTGGACCTTGTCTTTGGTAACCCCGAACGTGCATTTTGTGGGGTTAAGCTGTAAAACCCTGATTTATGGCTTGCTTGTGATATGCATGGATTCATACATTTATAATCATCATAAATATGTTCATTTAGCTCCCGTATATGTTTGGAGTCAATAGCATGTTCGTTGACGTTGTTTGAGATGCACGTATGCATTTTTCTTTCGCGAGATGCGTTGAGTCTCGGGTTTGTGATTTATGTTGTAATCACATGGATAATTGTTAGAGGGCATTTATAACATCATTTATATGCCTTGGATGTTGGTTAGATGCTTGGTGCATTGCCGGTTTGGTTGCTAGTTTGATTCTAGCGTTAACCCTTCTCCGTTTGACTTTTTCGGTTGTCGTTCGGGAGAGTTTTGCCTGAGCTCTTGGCCTTGTTTTGTTGAGGTTTGAGACTTGATTGTTTTGGTTATTGTTTGGAGGTTATTAAGTTGGATTGTAGACCATTTTTGGCTTGGAAGGACTCGAGGTTGCATACGGGAGAGTCCGGGATCGAGCAAGGAAGCAGCAAAGGCCGGGAAAGAGAATGCAGAAGGTGAAGCGCCCGCCTCATTTTATCCATGCGCCCGCCTCAAGTACTGGGGCTGATTACGGGATTTTCTGTCTTTTACGCACTGCCTGAAGTTTACCCCCCCTAAACCCAATTTAAACCTAACCTAAACCCTCCTACTTAGCCTAAACTTGTCCTAAACATCTATTAGTGATTTTATAGGTTTATTAGTGAGTTAATTAGGAGATTTAATCCCCCACTTAAAATCAAAACATACGCACTCTTTCTTTCAGTCGGCCAAAACAGAATACTACCTCTTCTTCTTGTGATTTCTGCGAGCGCTCAAGGAGACCTGGGAGGAAGCTTAAGAGAAGGTTATTTCTAGGGTTTCGAAGGGCTTAAGCTTGGTGTCCATTGCTAGGAGTATTCTTCCCCCCTTTCTAACCGTGAGATTGAAGAGAAGATTGAAGGAGACAACCTCATCTTTTGGAATCCGAATTTGACAGTTTGTGACGGCTGATTTCTTGTAAGTTTCTACCTCTCTTCTTCTTCTTTTTGGGCTCCATTGACCCTAAGGAAACAACCATTTGTGCTAGGTGAGGTCAATGGATGCCATTGTTAGGGTTTGTAGACATGCATGAACCCTAGGTTTCAAATTATTGTTAGAAATTGATTAAACCTATGTGAGACCTTTGATTATGTGAAATTCATGTTCTAAATAGTCTATTAAACTTAGCTATGTGAATTACCCATGGATATTGTGTTTGATTTGGTAGAGGTTCTTGGAAGGGGTTTTGCCCTAATTATGTTTTAGCTTGCAAATTATGGTTGTGAGCTTGATTACTATGCTTTATATGTTTAGTAGAGCATATTGAACCATGATGTGTGATTTAATCATGAATTGTAAAATATGATTGGTAAGGTGTCAACAAGGAATTTATGCACGCAATCGCCAATTTGTTCTAAGTTGCATTGTTAAGTAAATTGTGGGGTTTATGTGAGTTTATTGAACTTGGGATTTTGGTTATTGGCGATAGTTATGAACATAGGGGGATATTGAAGCCCATGCTTCTATTCCTTGAATTTTCAGAAAGTTTAGATTGGACTCAACGGAGTCAACCTTTGGGTTAGTATGAATCCTAGGAACTATAATCTTAAGTCCTACGGAATTTTGAGTAGAATTCATGGAGGTCGAGCCTCCAAGAAGTTTTGAAGTGTGTGAAGCACACTTGATTATGAGAGCTTATATGATTCTCGGTTGTGATGTTTATGCTAGTTGTGGATGAAAAGCATGACTAGTTTGTTAGTAGAGTGTTTACCTACTTGTTTTGAGCATATGAGTATATATTACTTGTGCTTCGGTTTTGAGTCCAGCTGGAGTCGGTCTGTTGAGTCTTTGGTGGGACGATACATCGTCTTCACGAATTGTGAGATTCGTGATCGCGATGGATCGCCGTGCCGGGTTTGCACACACCCCTCCATCGATGGCCATGGTGGGGAAGTAGTTTATCTCAGTTGTAGTAATACATATGACTTTGATAACTATGGAACTCGAGCGGAAACTGTCTCGGGGACGTCGATATCTACGAGAGGGATATCGAGGGCACATAAGGGTTTTGCACATGTTTTTGCAGGAGCGACACGCGCGAAAGAATTGGTAATGGTATCATATCCCTTATATATGAATTGTTTCACAAGTGCTTATGTGAATAATGTGCTTGGTGATTTGGATATGATATGATGTTGGTTTTGGTTTCATAAATGTTATACTTGATAGATAACATGTTGATTTAAGTTGTTAAGCATATATGCTATCACATGAACATTACATGAAGGTTGTATTATGCTAAAGGCATAAATCATTATTGTTGAGCCTAATATGTCTTGACATGAGTTTTTAGTGAGATGTTATACTATGATGATAACATGTTTATTTAATGTTGAGCATGAATGCCATGACATGGATTTTAATGAAATGATATCTTGTGAAGATAGCATGATGTATATCATTATTAAACAATATGCCATGGTAGGAAGTTATGGTTAGTAACTTACTAAGTCTTTGTGACTTACTTTTATTTGTTGGTTGTTTTCCCTAGATCTGAGTCGCACGAGCGGATCCAAGTAAATCGAGAAGGTTGCGTTGACAAAGGATTCTTTTGGCAGGTTGCTACTTAGATAGTTATTTCCTTTTTGGTGAAGACGTTTGGGAAATATGAAGTTATGTAAACTTCATGTTGGGGTAGCAAACCTTATTGTGTTTGTAATATTGTAATTATGATTGTTAGCCTATTCTTTTGGTAGCCGATCGGTAGTAGTCGTGCTTGGTGTACATTTATGGTTATGTTTCCATATGCTTTTGATGTTGGAACTTATATCGTTGGTAGCCGACTTGTGTTAGTCGTGCTTGGTTAATTGGTGATTATGTTTAGCATGTTACATTGCTAGTTAAATATTATGTTTGTACTCCGGCATGTTTTTAGCCGTTGAGTTGTTAGACTAGAGTCTTAGACTTAGTGTAATGTTGGGTTCCAGCCGTAGCTTCGCCGATGACTTGGTTTATATTATGCTATATATTTGAATTGCATAACAGGGAGTTTGTCCTACGTGCCCAATGTTGCGGCACGCGAATCGAATTTTTGGACCGAGAGATTAATTATCTCTTTGGTTGCTTTTAGTTTGAGCTTGTTAGCTCGGGTGCCACTGTTTTATTTCATTTAGCTTCCGCATGTGTTTTGAGTTGTCGGTGTATCGCCGTTATGGCCCTACCCATTATTTGCTACTTGTTTGTTGTTATTTGCTTCCCGGCGGCACGACCTTGGGATTTCGTCTTGGGATCCGGGTCGGGTCGTCACAGTTGGTATCAGAGCTATGATTATAAATTTAGCTTTCAACCGGGATAGGTTCCTTGGCTTGGGGGTTGGTTTGTGTGATAGATTTATTTTATTTAACGCCGAGTGTTATTGTAGGTTTAATGGTGGATACTAGGGCATGAGCTAGTGGCACGGTAGAGGTGGCCTGTAGAGGTAGAGGTGCCGACGGTGGCGTAAATGCCAACGCCAACCAACGTAACATTCCTCCACCGCGAACACCGTAAGAGCATGAGGCGATGGCAACTATGTATCGTGGGATGCTTGATATGATGAACGAAATGAATCAAAGGGGTTTCGGTAGAGTGGAACAACAAGGAGTGCCACGGCCAGAGCCACAGCCAGAGCCACAAGTATCTTGAAAGATTTGTGATGTTAATTCTATGCTTGAAAGATTTGTGATGTTAAAGCCGAGGCAGTTTAATGGAGAGTCGGACGCTGCAAAAGCCGAGCTTTGGATTGAACACTTGGAGAAAATATTTGCACCATTGGGTTGCGATGATGAGCAAAAGGTTGTATTAGCAGTATTCAAGCTTGAGGGTGCTGCAGAGCATTGGTGGCAGGTGCTGAGGGAGAGTTGGGACCTGCATAGAGTTCCACAGATATGGCCTAATTTCGTTCGAGAGTTCAGAGCTTCCTATGTACCGGAAGTGGTTCGGGAGAAAAGAGAGAAAGAATTTATGGATTTGGTGCGTGGGAGTATGACAGCTTCACAAGATTCGCCGATTCACCGAAAGGGTCTGCTATCGCACACATTTGATTCCCCGATGAAGCTAGGAGAACACATAAATTTGTAAAGGGTTTGAGGACGAGTATGTGAAGCAGCCTTCTTTCTCATCGCTTTGTGGAGTACGTGAAGGCCGTTGATAGAGCCTACATTATTGAGAGAGACATTGAGGAGCACCGCATTATGGCTATTTCGGTTCTTCTCCAGCCTTAAGCAATCTTCTGGCGAGTCATGGATCGGTAACCGTGGAAATTTTAGTGGAGGCGTGATCGCAAGAAGGGAAGTGGAAAATCTCATTATGAAGGACATGCGAAGAATCAGTCCAATGGCAAGGGGGCTAGTACTACATCTACTCAGGGAGATCGTGGAGTAGTATTGGTTTGCTCTTATTGTTCCAAGATTGGGCACACGGAAGATAGATGTTGGAGTAAGAAGGGAGCACCTATGGAGTGCTATTACTGTGGAGTTACGGGACACATGGAGAAGGATTGTCCAAAACTGAAGAATAATCAGTCAGGAGGATCTAGTCGACTACATTGGGACAAAGAGAGACAATGATGGTAAGGCTAAGGTGCAGTAGTCGCGTGTTTGCTCTTGATCGAGAGAGGAGTGCCGAGTCTACAAAGCAGTTGATTGGAGGTACCGCTTCTATTTTCTAATGAGGCTCGTGTACTTATAGACCCGTGATCATCACATTCATGTTGCATCGCATTTCGTTGACAAGCTATGTGTTATGCCTCGCCTTTACCTTATGTGCTTGAAGTATCTACCCCTCTTGGGGAATGTTTATTGGCTTCAGATATTTATAGAGCATGCGATGTACTTGTGGATAAACATGTGTTGCATGCGGATTTGGTGGTGTTACCACTTCACGATTTTGATGTGATACTTGGCATGGATTGGTTGAGCACATATCATGCATTGGTGGATTGTCTTAGTAAAAGGGTTACTTTTGCTTTGCCTCGGCTCCTAACTTTGTATTTTTGGGAGATAATGCACCTAGTGGTTTACGCTGCCATTTCTCGCGCTAAGGCTAGAAATTATTGTCGCGTGGGTGCACGCGCATCTTGCTTGTGTAGTGGATAAACGGGTTTCTTCTTCTAATCTTGAAGATGCCGCCCGTGTGTGAGTTTTCGGATGTTTTCTCTAAAGATTTTGGGATGCCTCGAGATAGAGAGATTGAATTTTGCATTGAGTTGTTGCCGGGACTACACCGATTTCAAGGCGCCCGATAGAATGGCATGGCACCTATGGAGTTAAAGGAGTTGAAGATTCAGCTACAAGAGCTCCTGACATTGGCTTTATCAAGCCAAGTGTATCGCCTGGGTGCACCCTAGATTATTTGTGAGGAAGAAAGATGGGAGCCTTAGATTGTGCATTGATTATCTGAGTTGAACAAGGCAACCATCAAGAACAAATATCCATTGCCACATATAGATGACTTGTTTGATCAATTGAAAGGATCGGTGGTCTATTCCAAGCTTGACTTGAGATTCTGTATCATCGCTGAAGGTTAGAGCCGAGGATGTTCCGAAAACGGCCGCACGAGGTACGCATTATGAGTTTATGGTGATGCCATTCGGTTGACTAATGCGCCGCGGTGTTCATGGATTTGATGAACCGGTATTCCACAACTTTCTTGATTGCTTCGTGGTGGTTTTCATAGACGACATCCTTCCTAGATTCTAAGTCTCTGGAGAAGCATGCACAACATTTAAGGATGGTTTTGTCTATTCTTCGAGAGGCAACTCTACGCCAAGTTTAGCAAGTGTGCTTTTGGCTGAGGAGGTTTCATTCTTGGGGCACGTTGTCTCTTGTCGGATAGCTGTGATCCTTCCAAGGCTGTGAAGCAAAGAATGAATTGGAGGAGACCCACCACGCTAATGAGGTTAGAGTTTCGGGGGCTAGCCTTATTATCTGAGGTTTATAGAGGATTTTCAAAGATTGCTACGCCTATGACAAATTTGACTCAAAAGAAGACCGTGATTTGTATGGAGTGATAAGTGTGAAGAAAGCTTCCATGAATTGAAGAGGAGGTTGACTACGACCTGCAGTTAGCATTGCCTCAGCTGAGGTGATAACTTTGTTGTTTATAGTGACGATCGAAGAAGGATTGCTGTGTGCTTATGCAATCCAGAAGGTGATTGCTTATGCTTCAAGGAAGTTGTCTCCGTATGAGGTGAATTATCCTACGCATGATCTTGAGCTAGCGGCGATTATATTTGCTTTGCACAAGTGGAAGCATTATTTGTATGGTTCGAAGTTTGAGATTTTCACGATCACAAAAGTTTGAAATATCTCTTCTCACAAAGGAGTTGGACATGAGACAATGAGATGGATGGAGAAGTTGAAGGATCACGATTGCACGATACTTTATCATCCTGGGAAGGCGAACGTGGTTACCGATGCTTTGAGTAGCAAAGTGCAACTTGTCATGTCTTGATGATGCGTGAATGGAAAATGTTGGAGGATGTCCGTGATTGGAATCCTAGCGAGGTTAATCATGGAGTATTATTTGCTACATGCTATTCCGCTATTGGAGAATTAAGGAGACTGTAAGAAAGATCCGAGTTGGTGAAAATTATTGATGGTTTGAGTGAGGATAAGGAGAGTGAATTCGGATGAACCAAGATGGGATTTTGACTTCAAAGGTAGAGTTTGTGTTCCTTCACCGAGGATGTGAAGCGACTTGTGTTGGATGAAGCTCACAAGGCAAAGTATACTATCCATCCTGAGTACGAAATGTATAGGATTTGAAGAAACAATTTTGGTGGAATGGCATGAAGTACATAGCAGGATTATGTGTCGAGGTGTCTAACTTGTCAAAGAGGAAGCGAACACCAAAGACCCGCGGATCGCGTTTCTTTGGATATTCCGAGTGAAATGGGAACATGTTACGATGGATTTTGTTTCGGTTTCCGCATCAGAGAGGTTTTGATGCCGCCCTGGTTGTTGTTGATCGGCTCACGAAGTTGGCTCATTTTATTCGATTACGATGACTTATTCATTGAGTCGGCTTAGCTGCATTGTATGTGTAGGAGATTGTTAGATTGCACGGGGTCCTAGTATTGTTTCGCATCGATCCGAGGTTTACATCGAGGTTTTGGCGTGCTTTGCAAGAAGCTATGGGGACCAAGTTGAACTTTAGCACAACTTTTAACCCTCGCTAGACTGACAATCCGAGAGAACAATTCAGATATTGAGGATATGTTACGGGCCTGTACGATTGATTTTAAAGGGGAGTACGCACCTTCCATTGGCGGAGTTTGCGCATATAACAATAGTTACCAATCGAGCATCGAGATGGCACCGTATGAGGCTCTTTATGGAGGAAGTGTAGATCCCTATTTGTTGGGACGAGGTTGGAGAAGCAAAATTATGGGGTTCGTAGATTGTTCAAAGATTCATTGAGAGTGTGAAAATAATTTGGGATCGATTACTCACCGCTCAAAGTCGATGAAAAGTTATGGATAATAGAAGGAGAGATTTGGAATTTCGTGTCGAGACTTTGTATTTCTTAAGGTATCGCCAGAAGGGGTACCAGATTTGGGAAGAAAGGGAAATTATCACCAGGTTCGCTGGACCTTTTGAGATTCTCGAGCGAGTCGGGAGTTTGGCATACTGTGGTGGCTTTACCGCCGCCTTTGTCGGAGATTCATAATGTGTTTCATGTGTCTATGCTTCGAAATATCTTAAGGATGATTCCCATGTTCTTGAGTATGAGGAGATTACTTTTCAAATTGATTTGTCTTATGTTGAGCAGGTGAAGATACCGACACCAAAGAGCAAGTTTTGAGGAGCAAGAGAAGTCCATTGGTGAAACTCCTTTGGAAGAATCATGAGATTGAGGAAGGAGAGACCGAGTTGAGATGCGAGAGAAGTATCCTCATTTGTTTGTCGACCACTCGTAAGAATTTAGGGCTAAATTCCTTAAAGTAGGGAGAATGTAAAACCCCGATTTATGGTTTGCTTGTGATATGCATGGATTCATACATTTATAATCATCATAAATATGTTCATTTAGCTCCCGTGATATGTTTGGTGTCAATAGGATGTTCGTTGACGTTGTTTGAGATGCACGTATGCTTTTTTTCTTTTTTCGCGAGATGCGTTGAGTCTCGGTTTGTGATTTATGTTGTAATCACATGGATAATTGTTAGAGGCATTTATAACATCATTTATATGCCTTGGATGTTGGTTAGATGCTTGTTGCATTGCCGGTTTGGTTGCTAGTTTGATTCTAGCTAACCCTTCTCCGCTTGACTTTTCGGTTGTCGTCGGAGAGTTTTGCCTCGAGTTCTGCGCCTTGTTTTGTTGAGGTTTGAGACTTGATTGTTTTGGTTATTGTTTGGAGGTTATTAAGTTGGATTGTAGACCATTTTTGGCTTGGAAGGACTCGAGGTTGCATACGGGAGAGTCCTGGGATCGAGCAAGCGCAGAAAAAGAAAGGGAGAATGCGTAAGGTGAAGCGCCCGCCTCATTTTGCCTCAAGTAATCGCTGATTACGCCTTTTCAAACAATTCTAAACCTAACTTAACTTCCTCCTACTTAGCCTAAACTTGTCCTAAACATATATTAGTGATTTTATAGGTTTATTAGTGAGTTAATTAGGAGATTTAATCCCCCACTTAAAATCAAAACATACGCACTCTTTCTTTCGGCCAAACAGTATCAATAC
>CM028382.1:1128703-1165695 GCA_013146195.2 Codonopsis lanceolata | reverse complement strand
CCCTAGAACTATAATCTTAAGTCCCACGAATTTGAGTAGAATTCATGGAGGTCGAGCCTCCAAGAAGTTTTGGAAGTGTGTGAAGCACACTTGATTATGAGAGCTTATATGATTCTCGGTTGTGATGTTTATGCTAGTTGTGGATGAAAAGCATGACTAGTTTGTTAGTAGAGTGTTTACCTACTTGTTTTGAGCATATGAGTATATATTACTTGTGCTTCGGCTTTGAGTCCACCGGAGCTCTGGCCTGTTGAGTTTTGTGGGACGATACATCGCCTTCACGTGAGATTCGCGATCGCGATGGAAGCCGTGCTTGCACACACCCCTCCATCGATGGCCATGGTGGGGAAGTAGTTTATCTCGCTTGTAGTAATACATATGACTTTGATAACTATGGAACTCGCGAGCGAGATCGTCTCGGGACGTCGATATCTACGAGAGGGATATCGAGGGCACATAAGGGTTTTGCACATGTTTTTTGCGTGAGCGACGCTTTAAGAATTGGTAATGGTATCATATCCCTTATATATGAATTGTTTCACAAGTGCTTATGTGAATAATGTGCTTGGTGATTTGGATATGATATGATGTTGGTTTGGTTTCATAAATGTTATACTTGATAGATAACATGTTGATTTAAGTTGTTACATATATGCTATCACATGAACATTACATGAAGGTTGTATTATGCTAAAGGCATAAATCATTATTGTTGAGCCTAATATGTCTTGACATGAGTTTTTAGTGAGATGTTATACTATGATGATAACATGTTTATTTAATGTTGAGCATGAATGCCATGACATGGATTTTAATGAAATGATATGGTCTAATAAGATAGAAATGATGTGTATATCATTATTAAACAATATGCCATGGTAGGAAGTTGTTAGTAACTTACCAAGTCTTTGTGACTTACTTTTTATTTGTTGGTTGTTTTCCCTAGATCCGAGTCGCACGAGCGATCCAAGTAAATCGAGAAGGTTGCGCTTGACAAAGGATTTCTTTTGGCAAAAAGTTGCTACTTAGATAGTTATTTCCTTTTTGGTGAAGACGTTGGGAAATATGAAGTTATGTAAACTTCATGTTGGGGTAGCAAACCTTATTGTGTTTGTAATATTGTAATTATGATTGTTAGCCTATTCTTTTGGTAGCCGATCGTAGTAGTCGTGTTTGGTGTACATTTATGGTTATGTTTCCATATGCTTTGATGTTGGAACTTATATCGCTGGTAGCCGACTGTTAGTCGTGTTTGGTTAATTGGTGATTATGTTTAGCATGTTACATTGCTAGTTAAATATTATGTTTGTATCCAAGCATGTTTTTAGTCAGTTGAGTTGTTAGACTGAGTCTTAGACTTAGTGTAATGTCGGGTTCCACCGTAGTTTCGCCGATGACTTGGTTTATATTATGCTATATATTTGAATTGCATAACAGTGAGTTTGTCCTACGTGCCCAATGTTAAGCACGCGAATCGAATTTTTGGACCGAGAGATTAATTATCTCTTTGGTTGCTTTTAGTTTGAGCTTGTTAGCTCTAAAAGCCACTGCTTTTTATTTCATTTAGCTTCCGCATGTGTTTTGAGTTGCCTGTATCGCCGTTATGGCCCTACCCATTATTTGCTACTTGTTTGTTGTTATTTGCTTCCTACCACGACCTTGGGATTTCGCCTTGGGATCCTGCCGGTCGCCACAGCTTGGTATCGTGAGCTATGATTATAAATTTAGCTTTCAACCCGATAGGTTCCTTGGCTTGGGGGTTGGTTTGTGTGATAGATTTATTTTATTTAACGCCGAAGTGTTATTGTAGGTTTAATGGTGGATACTAGGGCATGAGCTAGTTCCCGAGGTGCAGCACGGGTAGAGGTTCATAGAGGTGCCGACGGCGTAAATGCCAACGAGAACCGCCAATGTAACATTCCTCCACCGCGAACACCGTAAGAGCAAGATGAGGCGATGGCAACTATGTATCGCGGGATGCTTGATATGATGAACGTAAATGAATCAAAGGGGTTTCTGTGAGAGTGGAACAACAAGTGAGTGCCACGGCCGAGCCATGAGCCACAAGTATCTTGAAAGATTTGTGATGTTAATTCTATGCTTGAAAGATTTGTGATGTTAAAGCCGAGGCGCTTAATGGAGAGCCTGACGCCGCAAAGCCGAGCTTTGATTGAACACTTGGAGAAAATATTTGCACCATCTGGGCGGCATGATGAGCAAAAGGTCAGTATTAGCGTGATTCAAGCTTGAGGGTGCCGCAGCATGGTGGCGTGTGCCGAGGGAGAGTTGGGACCCGCATAGAGTTCCACGTATATGGCCTAATTTCGCTCGAGAGTTCGAGCTTCCTATGTAAGTGGTTCTGAGAAAAGAGAGAAAGAATTTATGGATTTGGTGCGGTGGGAGTATGACAGCCACAAGATTCGCCGTATTCACTGAGTTGGCCCGCTATCGCACACATTTGATTCCCCGATGAAGCTAGAGAACACATAAATTTGTAAAGGGTTTGAGGACGAAAGTATGTGAAGCAGCCTTCTTTTCTCATCGCAGGAGTACGTGAAGGCCGTTGATAGAGCCTACATTATTGAGAGACATTGAGGAGCACCGCATTTCATGGTTATTTCGTTCTTTCTCGCCAGCCTCTAAGCAATCTTCTCATGAGTCATGGATCGGGTAACCGTGGAAATTTTAGTGGAGGCAAATGATCGCAAGAAGGGAAGTGGAAAATCTCATTATGAAGCGACATGCGAAGAATCATGGCAAGGGGCTAGTACTACATCTACTGGTGAGATCGTGGAGTAGTATTGGTTTGCTCTTATTGTTCCAAGATTGGGCACACGAAGATAGATGTTGAGTAAGAAGGGAGCACCTATGGAGTGCTATTACTGTGGAGTTACTGGACACATGAAGAAGGATTGTCCAAAATCAAGAATAATCGTGAGGATCTAGTCGACTACGTTGGGACAAAGAGACAAATGATGGTAAGGCTAAGGTGCGTAGTCGCGTGTTTGCTCTTGATCGAGAGGAGTGCCTGAGTCTACAAGCAGTTGATTGGAGGTACCGCTTCTATTTTCTGTGAATGAGGCTCGTGTACTTATAGACCCGTGATCATCGCATTCATATGTTGCATCGCATTTCGCTGACAAGCTATGTGTTATGCCTCGCCTTTACCTTATGTGCTTGAAGTATCTACCCCTCTCGGGGAATGTTTATTGGCTTCAGATATTTATAGAGCATGCGATGTACTTGTGGATAAACATGTGTTGCATGCGGATTTGGTGGTGTTACCACTTCACGATTTTGATGTGATACTTGGCATGGATTGGTTGAGCACATATCATGCATTGGTGGATTGTCTTAGTAAAAGGGTTACTTTTGCTTTGCCCGGCGGCTCCTAACTTTGTATTTTTGGGAGATAATGCACCTAGTGGTTTACGTCATTTCGCGCTTAAGGCTAGGAAATTATTGTCATGCGGGTGCACGGCGTATCTTGCTTGTGTAGTGGATAAACGGGTTTCTTCTTCTAATCTTGAAGATGTGCCAGTCGTGTGTGAGTTTCCGGATGTTTTCTCTAAAGATTTTGGGATGCCTCGAGATAGAGAGATTGAATTTTGCATTGAGTTGTTGCCTGGGACTACACCGATTTCAAGGCGCCAGATAGAATGGCACCTATGGAGTTAAAGGAGTTGAAGATTCAGTTACAAGAGTTCTTGACATTGGCTTTATCAAGCCAAGTGTATCGCCTGGGGTGCACCAGTATTATTTGTGAGGAAGAAAGATGGGAGCCTTAGATTGTGCATTGATTATCTGAGTTGAACAAGGCAATCCGATCAAGAACAAGTATCCATTGCCACATATAGATGACTTGTTTGATCAATTGAAAGGATCGGTGGTCTATTCCAAGCTTGACTTGAGATTCGGGTATCATCAGTTGAAGGTTAGAGCCGAGGATGTTCCGAAAACGGCTTTTCGCACGAGGTACGGGCATTATGAGTTTATGGTGATGCCATTCGGGTTGACTAATGCGCCAGCGGTGTTCATGGATTTGATGAACCGGGTATTCCACAACTTTCTTGATTGCTTCGTGGTGGTTTTCATAGACGACATCCTTCTGTATTCTAAGTCTCGGGAGAAGCATGCACAACATTTAAGGATGGTTTTGTCTATTCTTCGGGAGAGGCAACTCTACGCCAAGTTTAGCAAGTGTGCTTTTTGGCTAGAGGAGGTTTCATTCTTGGGGCACGTTGTCTCTTGTGCTGGATAGCGGTGGATCCTTCCAAGGTTGAAGCAAGAATGAATTGGAGGAGACCCACGCTACTGAGGTTAGGAGTTTCTTGGGGCTAGGTTATTATCGGAGGTTTATAGAGGGATTTTCAAAGATTGCTACGCCCATGACAAATTTGACTCAAAAGAAGACCGCATTTGTATGGAGTGATAAGTGTGAAGAAAGCTTCCATGAATTGAAGAGGAGGTTGACTACGGCACCGGTGTTAGCATTGCCTAGCGGAGGTGATAACTTTGTTGTTTATAGTGACGCATCGAAAGAAGGATTGGGTTGTGTGCTTATGCAGAACGGGAAGGTGATTGCTTATGCTTCAAGGAAGTTGTCTCCGTATGAGGTGAATTATCCTACGCATGATCTTGAGCTAGCGGCGATTATATTTGCTTTGCACAAGTGGAAGCATTATTTGTATGGTTCGAAGTTTGAGATTTTCACGGATCACAAAAGTTTGAAATATCTCTTCTCACAAAAGGAGTTGGACATGAGACAGCGGAGATGGATGGAGAAGTTGAAGGATCACGATTGCACGATACTTTATCATCCGGGGAAGGCGAACGTGGTTACCGATGCTTTGAGTAGCAAAGTGCACTTGTCATGTCTGATGATGCGTGAATGGAAAATGTTGGAGGATGTCCGTGATTGGAATCCTAGCGAGGTTAATCATGGAGTATTATTTGCTAGCGTCGAGGCTATTCCTTTTTATTGGAGAGAATTAAGGAGACTCAGAAGAAAGATCCGGAGTTGGTGAAAATTATTGATGGTTTGAGTGAGGATAAGGAGAGTGAATTCGCGATGAACCAAGATGGGATTTTGACTTTCAAAGGTAGAGTTTGTGTTCCTTCAGTCGAGGATGTGAAGCGACTTGTGTTGGATGAAGCTCACAAGGCAAAGTATACTATCCATCCGGGGAGTACGAAAATGTATAGGGATTTGAAGAAACAATTTTGGTGGAATGGCATGAAGCGACAGATAGCGGATTATGTGTCGAGGTGTCTAACTTGTCAGCAGGTGAAGGCGGAACACCAAAGACCTGCGGGACTGTTGCAGCCTTTGGATATTCCGGAGTGGAAATGGGAACATGTTACGATGGATTTTGTTTCGGGGTTTCCGCGTACTCGTAGAGGTTTTGATGCCGTCTGGGTTGTTGTTGATCGGCTCACGAAGTTGGCTCATTTTATTCCGATTACGATGACTTATTCATTGAGTCAGTTAGCGGCATTGTATGTGTAGGAGATTGTTAGATTGCACGGGGTTCCAGTTAGTATTGTTTCAGACCGGGATCCGAGGTTTACATCGAGGTTTTGGCAGGCTTTGCAAGAAGCTATGGGGACCAAGTTGAACTTTAGCACAACTTTTAACCCTCAGTTAGACGGACAGTCCGAGAGAACAATTCAGATACTTGAGGATATGTTACGGGCTTGTACGATTGATTTTAAAGGGAGTTGGGATACGCACCTTCCATTGGCGGAGTTTGCGTACAACAATAGTTACCAATCGAGCATCGAGATGGCACCGTATGAGGCTCTTTATGGGAGGAAGTGTAGATCTCCTATTTGTTGGGACGAGGTTGGAGAAGCAAAATTATGGGGTTCAGAGATTGTTCAGCATTCAGTTGAGAGTGTGAAAATAATTTGGGATCGATTACTCACCGCTCAAAGTCGACAGAAAAGTTATGCGGATAATAGAAGGAGAGATTTGGAATTTCAGGTTGGAGACTTTGTATTTCTTAAGGTATCGCCTAGAAGGGGTACCAAGAGATTTGGGAAGAAAGGGAAATTATCACCGAGGTTCGTTGGACCTTTTGAGATTCTGGAGCGAGTCGGGAGTTTGGCATACAGGGTGGCTTTACCGCCGTCTTTGTCGGAGATTCATAATGTGTTTCATGTGTCTATGCTTCGGAAATATCTTAAGGATGATTCCCATGTTCTTGAGTATGAGGAGATTACTTTTCAGCCGGATTTGTCTTATGTTGAGCAGCCGGTGAAGATACTGGACACCAAAGAGCAAGTTTTGAGGAGCAAGAGAAGTCCATTGGTGAAACTCCTTTGGAAGAATCATGAGATTGAGGAAGCAACTTGGGAGACCGAGTTGGAGATGCGAGAGAAGTATCCTCATTTGTTTGTTGACCACGGTAAGAATTTAGGGGCTAAATTCCTTAAAGTAGGGGAGAATGTAAAACCCTGATTTATGGTTTGCTTGTGATATGCATGGATTCATACATTTATAATCATCATAAATATGTTCATTTAGCTCCCGTATATGTTTGGTGTCAATAGGATGTTCGTTGACGTTGTTTGAGATGCACGTATGCTTTTTTCTTTCGCGAGATGCGTTGAGTCTCGGGTTTGTGATTTATGTTGTAATCACATGGATAATTGTTAGAGGGCATTTATAACATCATTTATATGCCTTGGATGTTGGTTAGATGCTTGTTGCATTGCCGGTTTGGTTGCTAGTTTGATTCTAGCGTTAACCCTTCTCCGTTTGACTTTTTCGGTTGTCGTTCGGGAGAGTTTTGCCTGAGTTCTTGGCCTTGTTTTGTTGAGGTTTGAGACTTGATTGTTTTGGTTATTGTTTGGAGGTTATTAAGTTGGATTGTAGACCATTTTTGGCTTGGAAGGACTCGAGGTTGCATACGGGAGAGTCCGGGATCGAGCAAGGAAGCAGCAAAGGCCGGGAAAGAGAATGCAGAAGGTGAAGCGCCCGCCTCATTTTATCCATGCGCCCGCCTCAAGTACTGGGGCTGATTACGGGATTTTCTGTCTTTTACGCACTGCCTGAAGTTTACCCCCCCTAAACCCAATTTAAACTTAACCTAAACCCTCCTACTTAGCCTAAACTTGTCCTAAACATCTATTAGTGATTTTATAGGTTTATTAGTGAGTTAATTAGGAGATTTAATCCCCCACTTAAAATCAAAACATACGCACTCTTTCTTTCAGTCGGCCAAAACAGAATACGACCTCTTCTTCTTGCGATTTCTGCGAGCGGTCAAGGAGACCTGGGAGGAAGCTTGAGAGAAGGTGATTTCTAGGGTTTCGAAGGGCTTAAGCTTGGTGTCCATTGCTAGGAGTCTTCTTCCCCCCTTTCTAACCGTGAGATTGAAGAGAAGATTGAAGGAGACAACCTCATCTTTTGGAATCCGAATTTGACAGTTTGTGACGGCTGATTTCTTGTAAGTGTCTACCTCTCTTCTTCTTCTTTTTGGGCTCCATTGACCCTAGGGAAACAACCATTTGTGCTAGGTGAGGTCAATGGATGCCATTGTTAGGGTTTGTAGACATGCATGAACCCTAGGTTTCAAATTATTGTTAGAAACTGCTTAAACCTATGTGAGACCTTGGATTAGGTGAAATTCATGTTCTAAATAGTCTATTAAACTTAGCTATGTGAATTACCCATGGATATTGTGTTTGATTTGGTAGAGGTTCTTGGAAGGGGTTTTGCCCTAATTATGTTTTAGCTTGCAAATTATGGTTGTGAGCTTGATTACTATGTTTTATATGTTTAGTAGAGCATATTGAACCATGATGTGTGATTTAATCATGAATTGTAAAATATGATTGGTAAGGTGTCAACAAGGAATTTATGCACGCAATCGCCAATTTGTTCTAAGTTGCATTGTTATGTAAATTGTGGGGTTTATGTGAGTTTATTGAACTTGGGATTTTGGTTATTGGCAATAGTTATGAACATAGGGGGATATTGAAGCCCATGCTTCTATTCCTTGAATTTTCGGAAAGTTTAGATTGGACTCAACGGAGTCAACCTTTGGGTTAGTATGAATCCTAGGAACTATAATCTTAAGTCCTACGGAATTTTGAGTAGAATTAATGGAGGTCGAGCCTCCAAGAAGTTTTGAAGTGTGTGAAGCACACTTGATTATGAGAGCTTATATGATTCTCGGTTGTGATGTTTATGCTAGTTGTGGATGAAAAGCATGACTAGTTTGTTAGTAGAGTGTTTACCTACTTGTTTTGAGCATATGAGTATATATTACTTGTGCTTCGGTTTTGAGTCCTGCTGGAGTCGGTCTGTTGAGTCTTTGGTGGGACGATACATCGTCTTCACGAATTGTGAGATTCGTGATCGCGATGGATCGCCGTGCCGGATTTGCACACACCCCTCCATCGATGGCCACGGTGGGGAAGTAGTTTATCTCAGTTGTAGTAATACACATGACTTTGATAACTATGGAACTCGGCGGAGGCTCGGGACGTCGATATCTACGAGAGGGATATCGAGGGCACATAAGGGTTTTGCACATGTTTTTGCAGGAGCGACACACGCGGAAGAATTGGTAATGGTATCATATCCCTTATATATGAATTGTTTCACAAGTGCTTATGTGAATAATGTGCTTGGTGATTTGGATATGATATGATGTTGGTTTTGGTTTCATAAATGTTATACTTGATAGATAACATGTTGATTTAAGTTGTTAAGCATATATGCTATCACATGAACATTACTTGAAGGTTGTATTATGCTAAAGGCATAAATCATTATTGTTGAGCCTAATATGCCTTGACATGAGTTTTTGGTGAGATGTTATACTATGATGATAACATGTTTATTTAATGTTGAGCATGAATGCCATGACATGGATTTTAATGAAATGATATCTTGTGAAGATAGCATGATGTATATCATTATTAAACATTATGCCATGGTAGGAAGTTATGGTTAGTAACTTACTAAGTCTTTGTGACTTACTTTTATTTGTTGGTTGTTTTCCCAAGATCCGAGTCGCACGAGCGGATCCAAGTAAATCGAGAAGGTTGCGTTGACAAAGGATTCTTTTGGCAGGTTGCTACTTAGATAGTTATTTCCTTTTTGGTGAGGACGTTTGGGAAAGATGAAGTTATGTAAACTTCATGTTGGGGTAGCAAACCTTATTGTGATTTTAATATTGTAATTATGATTGTTAGCCTATTCTTTTGGTAGCCGACCGGTAGTAGTCGTGCTTGGTGTACATTTATGGTTATGTTTCCATATGCTTTTGATGTTGGAACTTATATCGTTGGTAGCCGACTTGTGTTAGTCGTGCTTGGTTAATTGGTGATTATGTTTAGCATATTACATTGCTAGTTAAATATTATGTTTGTACTCCGGCATGTTTTTAGCCGTTGAGTTGTTAGACTAGAGTCTTAGACTTAGTGTAATGTTGGGTTCCGGCCGTAGCTTCGCCGATGACTTGGTTTATATTATGCTATATATTTGAATTGCATAACAGGGAGTTTGTCCTACGTGCCCAATGTTGCGGCACGCGAATCGAATTTTTAGACCGAGAGATTAATTATCTCTTTGGTTGCTTTTAGTTTGAGCTTGTTAGCTCGGGCGCCACTGTTTTATTTCATTTAGCTTCCGCATGTGTTTTGAGTTGTCGGTGTATCGCCGTTATGGCCCTACCCATTATTTGCTACTTGTTTGTTGTTATTTGCTTCCCGGCGGCACGACCTTGGGATTTCGTCTTGGGATCCGGTCGGGTCGTCACATAAGCTTTATCTGGTGCTTTCTTAACCTTTTGAAGAATTTTCAAAGGTCTTTGATATGGGCACCGTTGACCTCGCTGGAGTGCACAATCATGTCATCGACATAAACCTCCAATTCTTTATGGATCATGTCGTTGAAGAGAGTGGTGGCAGCCCTTTGATAAGTAGCCCCAGCATTTTTCAGCCTAAATGGCATGACGTTGTAGTAGTAGGTCCCCCAAGGAGTAGTAAATGAGGTCTTCTCCTGGTCCTCTGTTGCCATTTTGATTTGATTGTAGCCTAGCATGCCGTCGACGAAGGATCTGATTTTATGAGCAGCGACGACGTCTACCATTATATCAATATTGGGTAGAGGGAAGTCATCTTTGGGCGACGCCTTGTTGAGGTCGCGGAAGTCTACACATATTCGAACCTTCCCGTTGGGCTTGGGAACGGTCACTATGTTGGACAGCCAGATCGGGTATTCAACTACCTGAATGAATTTGACGCGCAACTGCTTCATGATTTCTTCTTTGACTTGTAGTGACCAATCCGACTTAATCCGGCGGAACTTTTGCTTGATTGGTCGAGCATTCGGATATATGGGGATCTGGTGTTCGACTATGGCTGGGTCTAGTCCCGACATATCTTCATAGGACCATACGGAGATATCTACGAACTCTTTGAGGAGGTCAATGACTGCTACCCTTTCAGAGCCTTGCAGGTAGTTGCTGATTCTGATTTCTTTTATTTCGTTGTCCAGCCCCAGATTGATAGTGGATAAGTCTTCAGTTGCTGCTGATGAATGATGTTGTTCCTGGTGCTCAACTGACTTTACAAGCTCAAGCAAATAATTTTTATGTTTTGGGTCCATTTCATTAAATGACTCATAATTATAATTATTTAATGCGTCTTTTAATGTAGGTGCAACTAAGGAATAAGCAAAGACATTTAGATTATCATTAAAAGAAAACTGTACAGGGTTTATTACATTATTGAGAACCTCGGGTTTGAGATCCTCAACTTTAGGGAGCAGATCGGTAGATGACCAATCCGTAAAGCTAGGGGAAGAGATAGGGATAGTATATCCGAAGCGGTCCACTAGATCTGCGGGCGTCAAAAGCTGGCCGGTCATAGTATACCAATTCTGCAGAGGCTTATCGGTAATAGGCTTAAACTCAGCAGGGAGTCTTTCATAGTCAGTGCCTACGTCTATCATACCAAGGAAGCTGTCTCCTAGACCGTCATCATCTAATAAGGCCAGAGCATAATCATCTTGGTCTATAGACCAAGTATTTTCAATAGTGACAGTCTTATATGCAGTGCTACGGGGCTCCAGGGTAACCTGTTCCATTCTATCTGTGAGAAGACTGACATCTTCAAAGATTTCTCAACTGGGGCATCTTTTCCCATTCTGGTCTAGCCAAGGCTCAGGAAACATGAGATAGGCTTCTGTTTCCCCTTTTCTTACAAAGTAACCATTTAAGGTTTTTCTATATGATTGGAGAGGGGGATATTCATAAGGACGCTTTTCTCTTTCTGCCTTTCTTTTCTCACGTTTTTGTTTCATGACTGCGGCTACTTCAGCTGCAGTAGGTGTGTATCCTAGACCAAAAGGAGGGAACATTCCTTAAGTTCATCTTGAACTAAATTGACAAGTCCTTGCTGATTTCGACCGAGAACTAGGCCAGGCATATAATTCATTTTCCGAAACATGTTTAAACGGACCATGTTTCCTAGGGAAGTGGTTTTCTTTCCGATGATGTCAGTTTCTCGGCCATATTCAATAGCGTTGACCACAGCTTGGGGGATAACCTCAAAGCCACTGAGGAAAATACCAGTGTCTTCATGCTCTATCTCGAGGATCGGGATATCCTCGCCTTCCTTATTCTCCATGATCTTATCAGCCAAAATAATCACTATGTGGTCATTGTGGATGAATTTGACACGCTGGTGCAACGAAAAGCCTACCCCTTTTACCCCATGAATCCAAGGGCGTCCCAACAACAGGTTAAAGGTGGCTGGTATATCCAAGACTTGGAATTCTACCGGCATGTTTAATGGCCCAATAGTCAACATTAGGGTGACCACCCCTAGGACACATCGACTAGTGTTTTCGTATGCCTTTACTGTCTGTGAGGAAGGAGTGAGTTCTGATATTTTTGTTCCCAGTTTGGCTAAAGTATTGGCGGGACACACATTCAAAGAAGACCCATTGTCTATCAGAACCCAGGGAATCCGTTTTTCCATTACTCCCACAGTGATATGGAGAGCTTCAATGTGGTTGGTTCCTTCCTTTGGCAGATCTAGATCAGTAAACATTATGACATTTCCAAAGTGAATGTTCCCGATCATTTGAGTGATCTCATTTTGGGAGGTTTCAATAGGAATGATTGCCCGACTTAAAGACTTGTCCAGCATATCACGGTGGGTCTTAGAAGCACAAAGTAAGCCCCAAATGGAAATGTTGGTCTGAGTTTTCTTCATCTGAGCTAACAAAGTATCCTCCACCACCTTAGCCCCAGTATCTATGTCTTGGTCTTTGCCAGAGTGGTCACCTCTTTCCAAGTTTGGTTGGTAGGCTCGGCCAGATCGGGTAAGGTGTCTAACATCTCCACCAACCCAAGTGGCTTTTCAATATTGCAGGTATTTTGGCTACCCAGGATAGTGTCCCAAGAGAGCATATTGCAGCTAGGCTCTTTTATGGATAGAGATGGAGAGAAAGGAACAAGGATATATGGTAAGGGACTTTTATTGATTTCGAACTTGGGTACACAGAAATTTTCATCAGCCTTAATCATATTGATTTGAGGTAGGGGTTATTGATTATATTTGGTCTAGGAGGAGGCTTTTTAATTACCTTATCATCTATCAGGTCCTGGATTGCATTTTTGAGTGTATAGCTTTTATCGGTGAGGTGACCACTGCAGCGATGGTATTCACAGTACTGGGTATGATTCCAAGTCCTGGGCAAGGGGTTTGGTGGCTTATAATCTTCCAAAGGCTTTAATACTCCCTGTGCCATTAGCCCCTACAGTATTACAAACTAGGGAGCTTGCAGTTCATCATAATACCAGTTCACCGTGTTTTGATTTCTGAAATTTCTACTTGGGTCATTATTCCCTCCGATTGTCTTGACAGACCTGTCTAACCCATAGGACCATGAAACAGTGCTATAATTTTGGGTAGGAAAAGTGGCTGAGGCATTCCCTACCATATTGACGGCTAGTGCTGATGCGGCTACCTTTCCTTTAGAGTAACGGAAAAAGCTAGGGGGCGTATTGGCTTTTAGTTGCCCAGTCCGTATAACTTCATCAATACGAGTGCCTATCTCCACTTTTTCTTTGAAATTGGTATAGGGGAGATACCGCATATGTTCCAGGTAAATGGATTGGAGGTTTTTGATGAACATTCTGCATGACTCGGCCGGATCAGGTCTGTCAAAGGTATGGGCCAACTTTCTTTTCCACCTGACTGCAAATTCAGAATAGGTTTCTTTTTCCCTTTGGGTGCACGACTCAAGGTCTCTTTTATTTTCAGGGCTGGTGTTGTCCTTGTACCTTTCGAGGAACCCTTCAGCTATTTGGTCCCAAGTATTCATGGTGCTACTATCAGACAACATTAGCCATTGTTTGGCAGCCCTATTAAGGTGAGGTGAAAATTGGAAGTCATAGCCTCAAAGCTAGCTCCCCTTGACTGCATGCCAGTGGAATAGGATTTCAAGTGGGATATAGGGCATCCAGTCCCATCGAACTTTTCTATGTCGGGCATTTTGAATTTTGAAGGCAATACTGCTGAAGGTTGTAATGCCAAAGCCCGCGTAGAAAATTCCCCTTTGTTGAGAAGTTTGAGCATCATGGTTTTCATATTTTCCAGGTCAGCCTCCATTTTGGTGGCAGGGGGAGTTGGCTTTTGGTATATGCTGGCGGGATTAGGGGAGGTTGGGTTAATTTCTAACTGCAGTATCTGGTAAGGATTTTGGGCAGAGTATGGATTTTGGGTAGGATAAGGATTTTGGGCAGGATAAGGATTTTGAGATGGTGGAATCTGGGCAGGATAAGGATTCTGGGCTGGTGGATTTTGGGCAGGATAGGGATTTTGGGCTAGATAAGGATTTTAGGCAGGATAAGGATTTTGAGCTGGTGGAATTTGGGCAAGATAATGATTCTGGGCTGGTGGATTTTGGGTAGTATAAGGATTCTGGGTTGGTGGATTTTGGGCAGTATAAGGATTCTGGGCTAGTGGATTATTGAAGGTTTTGGCTAGGCGGCCAGGATCATTGAAAGGTAAGTAGGTAGTAACTTGGCCTGGTGGGTTATAGCTTTTTGGGTCCATATGTGGGCTATTCTGGAGCGGGTTGGTTATGGGAAAAGGGAGGTCATTTGGACTCTGGGGAATATTGGTGCTTGGGAAAGGATATGGAGGATAAGATGAGTAAGGGTTGATATTTGGGTAATAGGGACTTGGTGGGGATTTGGATTTGGGGTAGTGGCAATATTTGGTGGTTTAGTGTTTGGTTGGGGATTTGGGTTTGGAAGAACATGGGAGGTTGATGCTTCTTGGGGAACTTCAGGGGAAGAGATTACCTCACCACTGGATTTTAAGTTTTACACCAGATTAGCCATTTGGCTCATTATACGACCAGTCGTTGCACCCAAATTTTGGTCTAGCCACTGCTGCATTGCTGGAGTCGAAGCAAACCCTAGAGCCCCTGTATCTGTACCCATATCGGACTGCTCATCTGCTGCCATACTGCTCGGATCTGTACCTCGAAGGCGGATTACGCCCTTATCGATCGATCGATACCCTCGATCTGATTTTTGCACTTGTTTCCCGTATCAACCGGCCAATACTATCTCTGCCTTTCCAAATTCGAGCCACGTTTCTGAGTAAAATGGGTTTAGAGGTATCAAAAGGATGGCTGAAGGCTTTCTGGGTTTGGAGTACAACGTGCCTTTATTAGTATTTTTATGGGTTAATATAATTTTTGATACCCCAACTTTACTCATTTTTCAGTTTTCATACCCACTGTTCCTAGGCAATCAAAGTTAAGCCAAATGTTTTCAAAATCCATCACTTTTAATCTAAATCGTTAAATTGCCGTAAATTACTAACGACTTACCTGCTATCAGAGGTTGGAAACCGGCAACAACAGGCTTGGCAATAGGTATCACATAAACTTTACAAACGTCAAAAGCTTCCACATAATCTACTGACCCAAAGCCCTAGCCCCCATTCTTCGCCTGTCTTCTCCAGAGAAATGGTCGCCGTAGCAGCCCACCCACTCGTCACAGTCCAAGCTTTGGAGTTAGCCCCCATTCTTCGCCTGTCTTCTCCAGAGAAATGGCCGCCGCAGTATCCCACCCACTCGTCACAGTCCAAGCTTTGGAGTCGGACATGGCCACCGACGGCTCTTCCCTCCCTTTTCCTGATGTGATGAAGGCCTCAATCCGTCCCGACATCGTCAACTCCGTCCACTCTAACATGTCCAAAAACGCCCGCCAACCCTACGCCGTCTCTAAAAAGGCCGGCCACCAGACCTCCGCCGAATCCTGGGGTACCGGTCGTGCCGTATCTCGTATTCCTCGTGTTCCCGGTGGAGGTACTCACCGCGCTGGGCAGGGTGCTTTCGGAATCATGTGCCGTGGTGTTCTTTCTCAGTTAATTCCTTTAACCCAACTGGAATCTTTGCAGGTATTCAAAAACCATTTCACGGGTGAAATTCAATTTGAATTCGGGAATTCAAATTTTTGCAAGAATTCTCGGTATCTGAGAAACAAGCTTACTGGCACTCTCCCTCAAAAAATTGGGTCTTGGGCTGGTCTTTTGTTCATTGATGTTTCTGAGAATTTCTTGACTGGTCCAATACCACCTGACATGTGCAAGAATGGGCTGATGGCTGAAATGCTTTTGCTTCAGAATAGGTTCACTGGTGGAATACCAGAAAGTTACGCGAATTGTTCTTCATTGGTTCGTTTACGAATAAACAATAACTCTCTTTCAGGTGTTGTTCCTGCTGGAATATGGGGTTTGCGTAATTTAAGTTTGCTTGATCTCACTTTGAATCAGTTTGAAGGGCCTATCACACCGATAACGGCTGATAGTGATACCTGATAGTGATACCTGTTGCCAAGTCTACTGTTGCCGGTTTCCAACCTAGGATAGCAGGTCGGTCGTTAGTAATTCACAGTCATTTAACGTTTGGGATTAAAAGTGATGAATTTTTGAAAGTTTTGACTTAACTTTGATTGCCTAGAAACAGTGGGTATGGAAACTGAAAAATGCGTAAAGTTGGGGTATCAAAAATGATATTAACCCTATTTTTATTTATTATTATTATTTTTCCATAAACAACTTGTTCTTTAGATTGATAGCCTTGCAATATAAACATCATATAAATAATCACCCAAAGTATCTTCTTATGTGTCTCTGTAACACCTCAGATTCTTGCATGAGCATTGTGTGCTTGCCTTCATGCATTCTTGTTGAACGTGAGCATGTTTACTTAGTCTATATATGTTTTAGAATCATTTATAAGTCATTCATGATGCTCTTAACATGTTTATAATCATGTTTGCATGCTTGTTGAATCGCCGGTTGAATTGTTTGTTTAGTTCTCTTTCTTTCCCTCCTTCGTTGGATTGTTCAGGTGTTGTTTCAGGGTAATTGTGTTGAGCTTTAAACTTATTTTTGTTGGGGTTTGAAACCCCATTGATTTGGCTAAGTGTCTGGGGGTCTTTTAGGTTGAATTTTGAGCCATTTTGGGTCTGACGGGCTTGCCCTCGCAAGGTGGAATGACCTTGCCCCCGCAAGATAACCAGAAAATTGCAAGTTGGGAAGCCAGAGAGGATGCGGTCGCAAGCCTTGGGGACCACGCCACCGCAAGGTCCCCCGATTCTGGTTTTGCCTGTTTTGCTACTGATCGATGTTTTATTTAATCTTTTTCCTTGCAAGTGAACAAGACTATTATAGAATAGTATTGGAAGCAAGGGTCGAACCCACAGAGACAAGTGATCACTAACAGTGCAATTATTGATAGCAAATTATTAACCTAAAGGGGTTTTTATGTTTAATTATATTCTAAACTACTATTTATAGATGTTTAACTAATTAGACAGTAATATCAGATATGAAGATCTTATGGTGAGTGGAAATCTAGGATTCTGGGTTTCACTTATATCTCCTTTATGTTCAATTCATACTAATGTCATTCAATGTCTTGGGTTCGTTCACTAAAAATAGATATAGTCTGTTCAACAATTGGTTCAGCCTCCATCCCCGCAAAATTCATCCATTCCATATCCTAAGCACAGGAACTATTAATCTAGCTGTCACCTAGATTTATGATCTATCTGTCACCTAGATCATGTAAGAACCTGGTCCTAACTTATCACTCTCGTGCATCGATAGGTCCAATTTATGGTGTTGGTGAGCCAGTGTACGACATATGCACTTGGTCATGCAGTTATCCGCACCTCTAAGCCTTTATTATTTGCGATTACATTCATTTGTTCAAAGCAAAATAATATAGTGGTTGATAAACAACACAATCAACAAGCATTGAATAGACATATATATAAGAATCAAAACATAAATTCGATACAAGTTACCTCCCACCTCCTAGATTATGGATGATTTAGTTCATCATAGACAATGAACAGCACATGGAGATGATTGGATACATGATTTGATCTTCAATACTTGAAATTACAAAACCTAACTATGTTATACAATCTAAAACTACCTAAAATCTATGAAAAGAGAGCTTCCAGCCGTCCTCCTTCGTGCTTTGGCTCGGCATCTGGCTTCTATATATACTCGGGAGTTGTGATTGGATGGAATGACTGTGTGAAAATCCGAATAGGTCGCATTCTGCCCACCTTGCGGTCGCAAGGTGCTGGGTACCTTGCGTCCGCAAGGTCTCCAGCATGTCCGGCCTTGGAAATCTTGACTTGAGCCCTTTTCTGCCCGTACTGCCTACCTTGCGGTCGCAAGGTCTGAGGCACCTTGCGTCCGCAAGGTGTCCAGATTGTCCAGCTTTCATTGTTTCTTCAATTTTCCTTTTTGGCCCTTCTTGAAATTTGCACTTAAAACCCTGGAGTTTCGCGTATTTTCACAATTAACCTGAAACTTACAAAACTCACCGAAAACATATATTAGTAACCAAAAGCCTCGTGAAATAGCATAATTTAAGTCATAGAAGTATATAAAATCGACGTATAAAATACATCGATCAAATACCCCCAAACTTGAACTTTGCTCGTCCACGAGTAAACAAATAAACTTATAAATACAAAAGCATATAAATAACAAAAATTAAAATCTTTTTGTGAGGGTGACACTATTTACACTCCTCTATAAACCCACAAACTCAAGGAGACTCTTTCGAGTGACTCGACTATGAAGATAAATACAAAAAAAAAATATTAAACTAAAATAGAATAATAATTTAAACTAAAAATAAAACGTAAAATCTTTTTGGCTTCATCTCAAGTTATAGGTGTATGGCATGCAAGTAATCTCAGTTTGGTGCTCACCACATATATGCAGGCTTAGTCATATAAAACCAACTAGTCTTTTCTTAAGACTGCTACTACTTCTAATTTCTCCGTGTGTGTGTGATCACCAGTCTTAAAGAATTTCTTAACTAAAACAGTTTTATTAAGCTAAACACCACATTCATATGAAAATCAAAGTTTAATAGAAAATTATGCATTAAGAAATATGAGATCTACCATCCAAACCCGGTTAGTTACAGACAGAAAGGTTCCAAGGATTTAAAAGACTTATACATCCATCCCATGCACTTCTATGTATGCCATACAATGCTCTCCTATCCCAATGACTTGTACTAGCTAAGATTATGCTAACACAGTGAGCTTTTAGGGTAAATAAAAGTGAATAAGAAGTGTGTGATCAATTTCATGTTACTCACTTGACAGTAAAAACAACATTAGCATTGGCAAGAAGATCATTAGGTCTTTATTAGCTTGTAATGTAAGGCCAAGGTGTTGGGGGATATGAAGGAAAGGAATTTGAATTCAAAGTGAGAGAGTAAGACTACCCTTTATCCCTCATACTTCCAAGCAAAAGGAAGTTTTCCCTATTTAGGCTAGGACCTGCAAAGACCACAAGTGGAGGGGTGCTTTCTGTAACTTTTAAGTTTTCTTCTTTCCCCCCCCCCCAAACTTGTTTTGGGCAATGTATTCTTCTAAAAATATCACATCTTTCTAATCAGCTGAATTTTTCTAACATATTTTCTCTTGAAAGCTATGCTTCCATTTGAATTTTTGTTTACACTCTTCTTCTTCCGTTTCATTTTTCGTCGACACATGATTTTTTTTTTCGACGACGGAAAGAAGAAGCCTTCCAAAAAATAGCCTAACTGAAAAGAAGTGGTCCTCCCAACATAAATTTTCCACCCACATCCTACTCTCTCAAGGGTAGGCTAAAAGTGTATAGGCTTTTAGGGTTAAGTTAATGTGGGTAATAGAAACGATGGCGAATGGGGGTTTAAATAGTGTGCTTAACACACTCCATTCTTTTTCATTAGGTTCAAAGGGGACACTAGGGATATATTTTAGTATATGTCAGGGAATATTTAGGCTCTAACGATGTGAGAACACAAACCCCATTTCTGTTTGTCATCATTATAACATGTTTATAATAGGTCTTGACATGTTAGAGACTTCATTTCATTCATAGACTTGTTGCATTTGGAAATAAGATGACCAACTTATTACTTCTCAGATTCAGTCCGGTTTTTGGGTAAACTTCGGGAAAGTTCTGGTACCAATCTACTTAAGAGAATTTTCTAAAAATTTAGTATGTTTTACCTACATATGTTAGGATACTCACTGTAAAATATGGTATTTTTCCAAGGTGTATAAGTACCTCATTTAGGTCTTGACTTACGGCTGTGCCAGAATTCTGTTTTCAGGAAATCAGCTTCTGTACTTGAACTTGTAGTAGCCATATTTTGATGAATATAAGTCCAAATTGAGTAATTTAAAATGCTAAACTATAGTTTAAAGAGTCTAGTTTCATACGAATCAATAATCATCTCATTTGGAGGTGTGAGCTATTTATGGTCGATTTTACAAGATCGACTGTCCAGTAACAATAATCTGGAAATTGGACAGTTTTCAGCTTTGAGAGATTTGTTTTGGTGGTTTTGGCTAATGACCCTTAACCCCTTGGCCCTTGGACGTCCTTGGTCACTCAAAGCCCTCTTTGTGGACTTGTTTACCCCCCTTTTGAGCCTTTGATCATTTCCTTATCAATGGCTCACATTCCTTGGCCAATGAGAAGCCATATATCAACCTTCACTTGGATTGGGGCCATCTTGGGAAGTATATAAGTCATTTATTCAGCCTTCAGCCATTGTTGATCATCAAACAAGCTGAACTTCAGAGTCTTGAGCTCAAAATTCGTCCATGGAGGTCACACAAATTTGAGAGACCATTTCCCGGAGATCCGGTGGTCCGATCGTCGAACCGAGACAGCCAAATCGAAGCTCTCGATCTTCTCTACAACAATCCTCTCTTTAATCAACCTTTCCTCCATTAATCATAGGACTAAGGTGAGTGACAATTCCCAGAATTTTCATGTTCAATAATATAACATGACCCCTTCATTATAGTTGTTCTAGGGTTGATTATAAACACCTTTTGTGAAGACAAAACTTCCAATTCAACATATAAAATGTGAGTATGATTTTATGAAATCTCTATGAAGTTATGATTTTGACATTTATTAAAGCATGAATGTTGTTTGTATTAAGCTTGGGAATAACTCTTGTGAAAGAATTCGGTTCAATTCAAGGTTTAACAAAATCGCCGAAACTAGGGTTTGAAACTCGAGATTGTGTTTAAGGCTAGTTTAAGAACATGAATGGCTTAGTTATCAAGTTCTAAATGATCGGAGAACTTAGAAAAGGGCAATGTGATACATATAGTATCAATACTCTTCTTGGTTGAATTTTAGTAAAACTCACCGGAGTTGAAATTAGGGAGTTATGAACAATACCGACTCCAAAATCAATCCTTACGACGAATGTAGTTCGTTAGACTAATGAATTAGCTTACGATACTTTGAGATGGATTGATGAGTATGCCTTGAGGTTTGTGTGCTTTTAAGACTCGATTGAGTTCTTATGCGGTTTATGTGATCGTGTGAAGTAAATGCATGATTGAGAGCATGTTGTAGAATAATGTATCTATTTGACATGTTGAATTCGCTCTTGTCGAATTCTTGTGTGATTCCTTAAATGAGTAAACAACTACTTGTTGAATAAGTTCGCTCTTGTCGAACTTATTCCTTATTTGAGATTACATGACGAGTAAACATCTACTTGGCATTGCATGAGTCCAGCTGGCATATTTGGTTGAGTCGTTGGTGTGACAATGCATTGCCGTCACGAGTTATGGGACTCGTGATAGTGATGGGTTGTTATACCGGGTTTTTATCACACAAGCCTCCACTGTTGGCCACAGTGGGGAAGTAGCCCCTTTGCTGTAACCAAGAGAGCACATTGGCAAGTCTAATTACCAAGTAGAGAGCTTGGTAACCGAGTAGAGAGCTCGGTACCCGAGTAGAGAGCTCGGTACTTTGATACACTCATCACGGGTATCATTGGCACGAATGTTAACGCTGTGTATTGCAGGAGCTACGTAGCGGCACCGGTTCCATAACATATCCTCCTTATATGTGATTTACTTTATAGCACTTATGTGAAACAATGTGCTACCATGGATATGTGATTTAAGTGTTTATTAAATGAATGCTTTGAGTGACTTGATATTAAAAATGATATCTTGCTATGTATACTGCATGATGCCATGACATGCATAATTGTTACCTCACAAAGTCTTTATGACTTACCCCCTCCCTTTTACTGCTTTAGATCCTAGCCGTTCAGGTACCGCTCGTTGAGGTGTAGCAGGATTCTCGCTTGTCCGTGATCGCACGCGACGAGGTTGTGGTTATTAGATGTCCTTATTTTGTTCTCTTTTGTAAGGACGTTGGGTTTAGCAAGTCATTTAGACTTTGCTTGGGAACTTTGCTTATTTGGATTTATATCTATACTTGTAGTTCATGTATCCTTTTTTTGAGTGCCGGCGCATGTACGCCGTGCCTTGTATAGATGTAGTATGGTTCATCTGTTTTAAATCTTCCGCTGGGCATTACTTTAGCTCTTATTTAATTATGTTGTTTCTCCGGCATGTTGTAGCCGTCGAGGTATATTTGCATGAACTGTTTAGTGTTGGGTTCCGGTAGTAAAGTCGCCGATGAATTGATATACTTGTCTTTAATTGTTATAACAGGTTTAAAAAGTTTTAAAAATTTCCGGCATTTTGGTGCTGAGTCGCGCTTCATTTGAAATGTTGCGTCATGTCGTTTTCTATAATTGAGTCTTTGCATGTATTGTTGTCCTATTTGGACGACTTGACTTGTGATTCCATCTCGGGGTCCGGGTCGGGTCCTCACAAACGATCCAAAGATGGCCTAAGTCATTTCTTAATGCCAAATGCTCACATAGTATTTAAAGCAAGTAAGACAACACAAAATATCATATCAACTATGGGAATTGGGGTTAAGTGTTTAGTATCACTGGATTTCACATAAGCATTCGCTAGGACAGATGGTAGGGGCAATTGAGACTAACATGCAGACACGGTTCGAAAGTGTGCTTGAGATATATAAATGAGAAAAATCCAAGGGATCTAACTATCATGCAATTAACCCTAAGTTACAATTTAATGCAACAATTATGTTCGAATGGCTATGCATCATATTCTTGTGCATATCTTGTTGAAGTGAACTAGGTGTTATAAACTTTATAAAACTATTCTAATTAATCCATAATTATGACTGGTGTGAGTGCATGAAGAATTTGGAGAAAAGTAAAAGTTTCGCAAAATTAAGCAAATTTCAGGGGGATCTACGGACTAATTATGCAGTTCATTGCACTAATCTCCTCATTGACTACGACTAGCATTACCACACCTAAACTCGAGGATGAATATTTTGAATTAAATATTTTTTTATATATATATATATATTTTTAAGAAATTGGGAGATGATGACGATGACACAATTGATGATGGGTCCCCATAAGAGGAACCCACGAGTATCCAAAATAAATGTATTCTGGTCAAGGCAACACCTCCGAAAATAAGAAAAAACAAAAACAGGAAAAATAGGGTGAAGAGTTAAATGGTCATCAAGAAAAGAAATTTTCTTTCACCCTAACGACATAGCCCAACTCCATTCCTCGTTAGGCTAGGACCTGCTAAGACTAAAAGTTTTAAATCCCCCCCCAAACTTAATTTCTATTTTGTCCTCAAAATAGAGGAACAAATGAGAGGATTGATGGGGTAGGACAAATATAAAAAGGACGTAGCGGGTCCACCTAACGAAAGAGGACGGAACTTGGGCCTCGACTCATGGTGAGTCGGGCGGAAACAACGAACGAGGACTGTAAGACCCCGATTCCCGGTTAGCTTGAATTGCATGCAACGCTCGCATTTCTTCCTTGGTTTATGGCTTATTTGATTTCTGAGAGAGTATAGATGTGTATGAGAGATCACATTAAGACCAAAACACTTTTAAGAGATGCCATTTAGTTCTTGACTTGCTAAAGTCACAAGTCGTAACCCGACGATAGTCGAAATGCGACGCGATTGAGAGTTTACTCGAGTTTCGTGTTCCTGACCTCGATTAGGTCTTAAATCTTTACATGATGATTAAATAACATGTTTAGATGTGTTAGAATCCTAGTTGGAGGTATTCCTTAAGTCTCGTGAAGTTTCGACGCTCCGAGCATAGCAATTCTCCTTATCGCGTAGTTTGAGATTGAGCCGGATGATCGTCTCGTCTTTCGGGAGCTCATTTCTCCTATCTGTTGTAAACCATCTGAGGGTCATTCAGGCCTATTTAGTAGCCCTTTTAAGTGTTTATAACCTTGGGTTGTTGCCCGTCGGTTTGCGGTTTCATTCGTCGTTTCATTAGCGTTTCATTGTTGTAACGTTGTTGCTCGGTTTCGCTCCGAGTTGTTTCGGGTGTTGTTTATGAGAGTTTAGACCTACTTTAAAAGTGTTTTGAGACTTGTGTGGTTTAGCCAAGTGTTTGAAGACTTTAAGGGTTCAATTAGGGGTCGTTTCGAAGCATTAAGGGTTGCGGTTGCATGCGGGAACGACCGGACACGAACAAGGTTGCAAGAAAATGTCACCAAGTGCAAAAGGGACCATTGCGGTCGCATCACATGGCACCATGCGAGCGCATGGGTGCCGAGGCTAGCTTGTCCCTGTTTTGATTTTTGAAGTGCAATTCCTATTCTACCCCCACTAAACCCCCTCTAAACCCTTCCTAACCTCCTATACTTAGACCTAAAGATGTCCTAACATAATTGGGGAGTTTATTAAGGTTTGATTAAGGACTGATTACACCTAAACATCACTAATTGTACCCATGGAAATCTCATTTGTGCCCCTTTAGTTGTGGAAGTATAAATAGATTAATCCTCCTCCAATTCAGCCATTTTCTCTCATTTATCCTCCTTCTTCTAAACCATATGAGTGAGAGGGAGTTGGAAGACCATGGAAGCTTGAAGCCCTAGGTCTTCTCCCTCAAATCCTTGAAGATCCAACCGTCGGATGATCTCCAAACTTCGGATTCGCGAAGCCCTCGTCAAATGGAACAACCTCACCGTTGGGATCGTGATTCTTTTGAGTTTTCATCTAAGTCAAGTAAGCTACTAGCTTCTTTATTCTCTTGATTTTGTGCTCATTGACCCTAAGGAAAACAAGGATGATTGCTATTTGAGGTTAATGAGTACACAAGCATGATGGGTGTGATTTTATTTTTATTTTTCGAATTTTTGATGGGTGAACTTGCTAGAAGCATGATTAGGTTGATTTCTATGTTCAATGGAGTATGTTGTTAAGTTCAATTGATAATTTAGACTTAGATATGATGAGTATTTGATTCCCTAAAAATCTAGGGTTTGATTATATGTTGATGAATTAAATGGGTTAATGGTTATATGCATGATTTTTGGAGTTGTTTGGATATTATGGATTGTTAGAATCATACATAGTTATATGTTTGGGAGTTTGGAATTAAACTTGAAGAATCTTGAATTTTGATTGTAAGTATGAAAGGTGAATCTTGACATACATGTTATAATGCTTCGTTTGACTTTTGAAAATAAAGTTGACCTTTATGTATATAGGAGTATGAAGGATGGATTTTTACAATGGGTTATATGTTGAAATGCTTCGTTTGACTTTTGGAAATAAAGTTGACCTTTAGGTTTATGAGAGTATAATGCTATCTAATCCATGAATATGTGTTGAAATGCTTCGTTTGACTTTTGGGAATAAAGTTGACCTTCATGTTTATGAGAGCATAATGCTATCTAATTCATGAATTTTGGTTGTGAGCATGAGTAAGGATTTATCATTTTGGTTCACATGAATAAAATGTAAGGTTTGACTTCATTGGGTTGAGTTGACTTTTATGCAATAAGAGTATGTTGGTCAACTATAACTCATGAATTTAAAGTTATGAACATGTTGGATAAATTTACATGTTGGTTATGAACATACTAGATGAAATTGCATCTTGTTTAGATTAATGGTTATTTTGGATGAAAGCATGCTTGAATAAATGCTATATTGTGTTGCATGCTAGAAATGTAATGGTTAACTTTAAATATTAAGTGTTGACCTATGAATTGTGTTTTGGGGTTTTGTTGGGAAAGAATGGATTGTTGGGTTGCACAATGTTGCTAACCTTAAGAACTTAGCCATGAATAATAGCTAATCAATAATAGGAGGGCTATGATGCAAATAGCTTCTATGCCTTCAAATTTGAAAAGAGTATAAATGACTCAACGGAGTCGATTATTGGACTAATATGAATATAGTTAATCACATATTAAGATCCTACGGAATTTGGGGTAGTTTTGATGGAGGTCAAGCCTCCGAGCGTTTTCAAGTGTATGAAGAACACTTGGGTATTAGAGACTTGATAATATCGCTCTAAGATGATTATGTGTTAGTTAGCATAGAAATGCATAACTATGTGATTTATAAGTAAATATCTACTTGATTGGATTAGTACGGTGTGTTGTACTTTTCCTTTATTTGAGCATGTGAGTATATATTACCTGTGCTTGAGTTTGAGTCCAGCTGGCGGTTTTGGTTTGATTTTTTGGTGGGACGATACATTGTGTTCACGAATTGTGGGATTCGTGATCGCAATGGATCGTCGTGTCGGGTTTGCACACACCCCTCCACCGATGGCCAC
Source organism: Codonopsis lanceolata (assembly GCA_013146195.2). Taxonomy (NCBI): domain Eukaryota; kingdom Viridiplantae; phylum Streptophyta; class Magnoliopsida; order Asterales; family Campanulaceae; genus Codonopsis; species Codonopsis lanceolata. The sequence goes on along the minus strand of CM028382.1, from coordinate 1,139,628 downwards.
GGTGGGGAAGTAGCTCATCTTAGTTAGAGTAATACACATGACTTTGATAGCTATGGAACCCGAGCGGAGACTGTTCGGGGACGTCGATACCACGAAAGGGTTATCGAGGGCACGTTTGTTTCCGCAGGAGTTGCACGCGGGAAACAGGAAAAAGAGAATCATCTTCTCTCGGTTATGTGGTTTATTTTATGAGCATGTATGAATTGTTGTGATACATGGTTAATGGGATTATTTTCATGAGATGATGGTTTCTTGTTAAGATGTTATAGTAAAAATATAACATACTAATGAAATGATAATTTTTATGATTTATGTTATACTAAAAATATAACATGCTATTTATGATTAAAATGGGAACAATAGTCTCTCATTCATGAATTTTTATATGAGTTGTGATAAATGAAGAATTATGAAACTCATGGTGCAAATGGTTTATATGGTTTGATGGGAGTTTAAATGTAGAAATAAAATACTAAATATTACGGAATTTAGAATCATAATCTATTGATATGATTTATTTCATGATAATTTATGAAGAATTATATTCCATGTGACTATGGTTGGATTTAGCTTGTGTGGGAAATTATACCATGAAATGTTACATCATGAGTATGACATAAGATGTACATGTTTTATTTGAGCATTATGACATGCCATGACATTGCATCTTTAGTAGCTTACTAAGTCATTATGACTTACTCGTTTGCTTTGTTTTCCTTAGTTTTGAGCTGGGCTAGTAATTCGAAGGAGTCTGCCAACTCTACGATAGAAGCGAGATATGGTTAAGAAGGTTGCTAGTATTATTATTTTTTTGTAACCTTGATTTCTTTGGAAAGGACGTTTGGGAAGTGAAGTTATATAGACTTCACTTTGGGTAGTAAGAATTGTGTTTTTGATTCGGAACTTGTATTGTTTTATTAGTACTTGGTTTTTGTGAGCCGACAAATGTTAGTCGAGCCAAGTTGTTTAAATACATATTTATTCTATCTCAAGTTATTTATATTGTTGGTTATGTTGTACTCCGGCATGTTTAGCCGTTGAGTGTGTAGACTAGAGTCTTAGACTTAGTGTAATGTTGGGTTCCGGTTGTAACGTCGCCGATGACTTGGTTATTTGTGCTATATATTTGTATTGTATGACAGGGAGTTTTGTTCTACGTGCCCAACGTTGCGGCACGTGCGTCGAATTTTTGGACCAAGAGATTTATGATCTCTTTGGTTGTTTTTAGTTTGAGCTTGTTAGCTCGGGCGCCACTAGGATATTTTGTTTAGCTTCCACATGTGTTTTAAGTTATTGGCGTATCGCCGTTATGGCCTTACCCATTATTTGTTATTTGCTTGTTGTCCTGTGCGTTTTGGCGGCACAACCTTTGGGTCCCGTATTGGGATCCGGGTCGGGTCGTCACAAGGACGAAACTCGGGGATCGTGCCAGGAGAGAATCCATACAGATTGGACAGATTCTGTCCCACAGTGTTGGCCCAACCGAAAAATTCGGTCTGGTCGGCACGCATTTGGGTCAACTGCTGACCCATCATGTCATTTTGGAGGACAGCTTCCTCCAACCTGTTGGAGATCTCCACGAGTGGGTCCTCTTCCTCTTCGGGTTCCTCCTCTTGAGGAACCCTCACTCTCGGCTGTTGGTGGTGCTCAAACAAAATTGTCCTAGTAATGCCCGGACCAGCCTTCAGCCTCTCCGCGTGTTTGGGCATTCTCACGCCTGCCCCCTAAACAAATCAGTAATCAAATGCGGGAACGCGAACCCCGCATTCGTCCTACCTCTAATAAGGGTCTTGATTTGGCTGTTGATCAAACGGCCAACATCAATGGACCCACCAGTCATAATGGTGTAGGTCAAGACATCCCTCTCCCAATTCACCGTGTTTTGGAGACTTGAGGGCATGAGACGTCCGCAAACAAATTTATACACGGGCTTGGCCGTGTCCTGGAGGAAGGACTCTCTCATGGTGCGTGGTCCATATGGTGGATTACGGCTATAGGACCACTCCACACCAGGGAGAGCGATGGCAGCATTGACTACCTCGACAGGGATACGGGGGTTGAGGTGTGTGCTATAGTTGTCGGCACCAACCGCAAAGTTGGAGGTGCCGAAATGGGTGTTAATGCTTTGGGACGAAAAATTAACTACAGTGCCCCTAACATAAACAGTGTCTTGCAGACCACCATCCATGCCAATGTTGCCATTGGCGTAAAATTCTCGGACAATAGGGACTACGGCGTCCCTAGGCAGAGAATCTAACAAAAGCCCCCACCTGCGAGCTATCAGATTGGGACGGATACCAAAGTCTTCAGCCTTGAATCCCCTTTCGGGCACCAAGGACTTGGAGAGTTTAGCTCTGTACCTTTCTGATGCCTCGTAGGACACGAATCGGGTTATGTCAAAATTATGCTCTTCCTCCTGAGCGAGGCTGGAGGATGAAGCACCGGAATTTCTACGCCTACGGAACATTTTTGTTTGAAATAAAATTTAAAAACTAAAAAGTTTAACAATTAAAATTGGTTTTAAAATTTATTCTAAAGCATGCAAAAATTTTATCTACGTTAAAAACTATCTAACACCCTAGCATGTAAAACCTTAAAATGTTGCTTGCTTGTGTTATGCATGGATTCATACACTTATAATCATCATAAACATGTTTATTTAGCTCACTCATATGTTTAGAGTCAATAGCATGTTCGTTTACGTCGTTTGAGATGCATGTATGCATTCTTCTTTCGTGAGATGCTTTGAATCTCGGGTTTGTGATTTATGTGGTTATCACATGGATAATTGTTAGAGGGCACTTATAACATCATTTACATGCCTTGGATGTTGGTTAGATGCTTGTTGCATTGTCGGTTTGGTTGCTAGTTTGATTCTAGCGTTAACCTTTCTCCGTTTGACTTTTTCGGTTGTCGTTCGGGAGAGTTTTGCCTGAGTTCTTGGCCTTGTTTTGTTGAGGTTTGAGGCTTGATTACTTTGGTTATGAATTGAAGGACATTAAGGTTGATTTATAGACCCTTTTTGGCTTGGAAGGACTCGAGAATGCATGCGGGAGAGTCCGGGACCGAGCAGGGAAGCAACAAAGGCCGGGAAAGGGAATGCTGGAGGATGCACTCGCATCCCCCATATATGAAGCGACCGCAAGGGGTCCAGGGTAGAATTACGGGATTTTGCTAGTATTTTGCGCACTGTCCGAATTTTACCCACTTAAACCCAAATTAAACCTAACCTAAACCTACCTTATTAGCCTAAACTTGTCCTAAACATCTATTAGGGGTTTAGAGGTTGATTAGTGAGTTGATTAAGGAGAATTAATCCCCCTTATAAAATCAAAACCAACGCACACTCTCATATGTCGGCAAACAGAATACGTCTTCTACTTGCGTCTTCTGCAAACACTTCAGCCAAGACTTGAAAGAGAGCTGAGAGGGGGCGATTCTAGGGTGCTTGAAGGGTTCTTCCTTGGTGTCCATTGCTAGGAATCTTCTTTCCCCCATTCTACCCGTGAGATTGAAGAGAAGGTTGAAGAAGAACAACCTCATCTCTAGGGTTCGAAATTGACAGCTTGTGAGGGTTGATTTGAGTAAGTTTCTACCTCTCTTCCTTTTCATTTTGGCTCCATTGACCCTAGGGAAACAACCATTTATGCTATGTGAGGTCAATGGATGCCATTGTTAGGGTTTGTAGAGATGCATGAACCCTAGGTTTTCAATTGATGATAGAATTTGATTGAACCTATGTGAGACCTTGATTTAGGTGAAATTCATGTGCTAAATAATCTATTAAACTTGGCTATGTGAATTTCCATGGATATTGAACTTGATTTGGTTGAGATGCTTGGAAGGGATTTTTCCCCAAATTATGTTTTGGCTTGTTAAACATGATTGTAAGCCTAATTACTATGTTATACATGTTTAATAGAGTATATTAAACTATGTGGTATGATTTAATCTTGATTTGGAAATTATGATTGGTAAGAGGACTTGAATGAATTTATGCACATAATGGCAAATTGTTCTATGTTACGTTGTTAAATGTTTCGTTGGGTTTATATGAGTTCATTGAACATTGGGGGCTTGGTTATTGGCGATAGTTATGAACATAGGGGGATGTTGAAGCCCATGCTTCTATTCCTTAAATTTTCGGAAAGTTTAGATTGGACTCAACGGAGTCAACCTTTGGGTTATTATGAATCCTAGGAACTATAATCTTAAGTCCTACGGAATTCTGGGTAGAAATCATGGAGGTCGAGCCTCCAAGAAGTTTTGAAGTGTGTGAAGCACACTTGATTACGAGAGCTTATATGATTCTCTGTTGTGATATTTATGCTAGTTGTGGTTGAAAAGCATGACTAGTTTGATGGTAGAGTGTTTACCTACTTGTTTTGAGCATATGAGTATATATTACTTGTGCTTGGGTTTTGAGTCCAGCTGGAGTCGGTTTGTTGAGTTTTTGGTGGGACGATACATCGTCTTCACGAATTGTGAGATTCGTGATCGCGATGGATCGCCGTGCCGGGTTTGCACACATCCCTCCATCGATGGCCACGGTGGGGAAGTAGTTTATCTCAGTTGTAGTAATACACATGACTTTGATAACTATGGAACTCGAGCGGAGACTGTCTCGGGGACGTCGATATCTACGAGAGGGATATCGAGGGCACATAAAGGTTTTGCACTTGTTTTTGCAGGAGCGACACGCGCGGAAGAATTGGTAATGGTATCATATCCCTTTTATATGAATTGTCTCACAAGTACTTATGTGAATAATGTGCTTGGTGGTTTGGATATGATATGATGGTTGATTTGGTTTCATAAATGTTATACTTTATAGATAACATGTTGTTTAAGGTTGTTAAGCATGAATGCTTAAACGTGAAAATTATTTGAATGTTGTATTATGCCAGAAGCATGAGTTATTATTGTTAAGCTTATATGCTTGACATGAATGTTATGGGAATACTATGTTATAACAATAACATAAATTACTGTTGCTAAGCTAATATGTTTTAACATGAATATTATTGGAATGTGGTATTATGCCAGAAGCATGAATTATTGTTGTTAAGCTTATATGCCTTGACATGTAATTATTGGAAGGCTATGTTATACCAATAACAAGGATTATGATCGTTAAGCATAAAATGCCTTGACGTGGATTTTAGTGAGATGTTATACTACAATGATAACATGTTTTATTACTGTTGAGCATGGATGACATAACATGATTCTTTTATAAAAGGTTATTATGTAAAGATAGCATGATGTAAATTATTATTGAACATTATGCCAAGATAGGAAGTTATGGTTAGTAACTTACTAAGTCTTTGTGACTTACTTTTATTTGTTGGTTGTTTTCCCTAGATCCGAGTCGAGCGTGCGGATCCAAGTAAATCAAGAAGATTGCGTTGACAAAGATTCTTTTGGCAAGGTTGCTACTTAGATAGTTTATTTGCTTTTGGTGAGGTCGTTGGGAAAGATGAAGTTATGTAAACTTCATGTTGGGGTAGCAAACCTAAATGTGAATTGTGATATTTGTAATTATGTTGTTGGTACTTGTGTTATTGGTAGCCGACTTGTGTTAGTCGCGCTTGGTAAAATTGGTGATCATGTTTTAATATGCTTTCATTATAGCAAAGTATTATGCTTGTTCTCCGGCATGTTTTTAGCCGTTGAGTTGTTAGACTAGAGTCTTAGACTTAGTATAATGTTGGGTTCCGGCCGTAGCTTCGCCGATGACTTGGTTTATATTATGTTATATATTGAATTGCATGACAGGGAGTTTAGTCCTACGTGCCCAATGTTGCGGCACGCGAGTCGAATTTTTGGACCGAGAGATTGATTATCTCTTTGGTTGTTTTTAGTTTGAGCTAGTTAGCTCGGGCGCCACTGTTATATTATATTTTGCTTCAGCATATGTTTTGAGTTGTTGGCGTATCGCCGTTATGGCCCTACCCATTATTTGCTACTTGTTTGTTGTTATTTGTTTCCCGGCGGCACGACCTTGGAATTTCGTCTTGGGATCCGGGTCGGGTCGTCACAGTTGGTATCAGAGCTATTGGTTAGCTGTCTGCTAGGATAGGTTCCTTGGCCTAGGTTGGGGGTTGGTTTTGTGTTATTTGTTATATCTTAACATCGAGAGTTATAGTATGTTAAGATGCTTAACTAGAATGGGTGTTAGCACTAGTAGAGGTACCGGTGTTGATAAGTATAAGGTGGTACTAGTAGTATCCATGATTGGGAATCCACCGGAGAATTGGTGGCAAATATTATGATATTGTGATTCAATATTTATGGATTTTCATAGAATTAGCTCATTAGAGTAAGAGTACTTAGTACCGAATGAGACTAGGAAGACTCCATAAATTGTGAAAGAGTTAAGGATTAAGGATGAGGTATTACGAGGCAATTTATCCACGATACATCTTACGGATTATCGGTGTGGTTTATACTTATGATAAAAGTTAAATATTAAGGAGCACTTTGAGAGAGGACCTCGGGGAATATTAAGGTTGATGATGTGGTTAGAGGCGGTTGGTACCTCCAGGCTGTGTAGGCAAATCGTGGACTAGTAAGCGGAGTGATGCTTTTACCTAAAGTCATAGATGAAGAGGTGATAAATTGTTGTATGAATTTCGTTTGAGAAATGGGACACCAAGTGTAGGTGTTGGAGCAATATAGACAAGTGTTTAGTTTATGGTGGTGATCACATTAGAATGGATTGCCTTAAATTGAGGATTAATGACTCTAAGAGCGCTAATAAGCGATCTAGTGACCCTTAGTGAAATGGTTATAGACGAGCTAGGGTTTGAGGTTGTATGCGTGCGTGGCGGTTGGCCATTGCGGAGTTTTGAGACCTACCTTGGATAGGAGGTAATTCATTATACGGATATTATGGTTGCTATTATCGCTATTATGAGTGCACATTGTATCGGTAGCTCATATGCATTAATACATACATTGCATTGTGTGTTGAGATTTAATTATTTTTGCTTTCCTCGATTTATGGATATTATTGAGGAGGATGTCGGTATGGGATTGGTTTATGGTTTTGGTTGAAATTTTGATTTGTCGGTAGGCGATCGATTGCTGATAAAATGTGACGGTTATGTAAGCCTATATGGATGGCGATGTTATACATATGTGAATATTGAATATGTGATAATGCTACTAGTGGTAAATACTAGTGGTGCGTTAAATTTGTATGCTCTATGGAGATATGTGTAATTTTGTAAGTAAAATAATTATACGTTATTGTGTGATTTTTATGCGAGTAGGATGCGCTTGAATCGCACAATTGGTACTTGGTGGTTCTGAGAGGGATTACGGTTATTACGAGCGAGTATACCGTTAAATCGCGACTAATAGGGTGTCGTTGCCGCGCGAGAGCATTTTGTGTGTGTTTTGACGAATACGAGATTTTGGACTAAGGTAATGAAAGACTTTACTGAGTTTTGACTGTTGTGAGTACTAGAGTGAATGTTACCTCTTTTCTTTGGAGTTACTACGGAAGTATTGTTAGGCGAGTATAGTGAATATACGAACCTTGTTATTTGTTAGAGTTGCCATTGTCTAGAAAATTATCACGAGGGAATTTTTATGCGTACGTCTTCTCGGTTTTGTGATATAAACATGTATGAATAGTTTAGAAATCTCATGTGCTATAATAGTTGTTTGATTAACCGATATGCATGGCTATGAGTTACATGAGTTCTATGCATTACATGAATCGCGGGAATTACATGGAGTATATGAGATGATGTATGATGATACTTGGTTATTTTATATCGTACTTGCATGATATACATGTGTACATGCGACACTGCTAATGATAGGAATTTTATCATTTCGTTGATGATTAAATTATGAGTAAAATATATTTGTGATTATGAAGTATAGACATAACTTGTACCGGTGCGTATATTATTTTAAAAAAGGAAAATTAATATATGATCTTTATATATGAGCATGCATGGTGGATGCATTTTGTCAAAAGAAAAGACATGGTTTACAAGAGTAATAAATATGTCTAACGGAAATAGTTGTATTTGAGCATGAACATGCTTATATGCATTAGTAAGCAATGTAATTTGTTTAGAGTATTACATGATAAAATCTTGATTATTATTGTCGTATGAATATACCATGATTACACCGTTGCATGATTATGTGAGGCGTAGTAAAGGATGCTTAAGATTTTTCTCATAGCCTTCGCATCCTTGCAAAGCTTTTGAAATCAATTTAGCGGTACCTAAATTGGTGATCAAAAGAGGTTCGTTGGTGGACTAGGATTGGTAGTAAGTAGGTTAGAAATTGACTAAACCTCTTACCAGAAGAAAAGGGAAATAAATGGAATAAATTTTCACATGATGCTATTATGTGCTCTTATGTGCATTGTCTATGATTTGGAAGTTGCGAGTATGACTTGCATGATCTGAATGTTAACTTACTTGTTTTAGAAGTGTGTTGTGGAACACTCTTCCTTAAGTTGTGAATGCTCTATCGGCCATCTTTACCTCTCATGATTTAGAATTCTTGTATTTATATTTCATGTTGTAGCTCGAAGCAAATAGTTTCGGAGACTTATGTTTATAAAGTCCTTGGATACGCTCAATGATATATTTGGAATTCACATGCTTAATTAATTAGTCATGGAATTTGTGAGTGCTATGCGACTCAAGTATGAGTCAAGATATTTTCAACCTAAAGTGCTTGGTATTATGGTTATTGAAAATTTTCGAACTTGTGAATGTGGGATTTTTGGTAGTTTGATTTTTGCCTACTTGGTTGGTTTTTAAGATAGTAGACTCGGAGACTGAGTCTAGGTTTATGGTTTGAGTGGGGATAAGAGATGCGAGTTCGCGATGAACCAAGATGGATTTTGACTTTCAAGAGTAGAGTTTGTGTTCCTTGGTTGATGATGTGGGCGACTTGTGTTGGATGAAGCTCACGAGGAGCCATTACTATCCATCAGGGGAGTGCAATGTATAGAGATTTGAAGAAACAATTTTGGTGGAGTGGCATGAAGCGACAAATGCGGATTATGTGTCGAGGTGTCTCACTTGTCGGCGGGCGAAGCAGGAACACACACTGCGGGTTGTTACTGACCATTGGATATCCGGGAGTGGAAATGGGAACATGTTACGATGGATTTTGTTTCGGGGTTTTCGCTGTAGGGTTTTGATGCCATTTGGGTTGTTGTTGATCGGCTCACGAAGTCGGCTCATTTTATTCCGATTGCTATGACTTATTCATTGAGTCGAGTGCGGCATTGTATGTGAAGAGGAGATTGTTAGATTGCAGGGTTTTGATTAGTATTGTTTGAGGCAGGGATCGAGATTTACATCGGCAGGCTTTGCAAGAAGCTATGAGGGACCAAGTTGAATTTTAGCCTGACTTTTCACCCTCAGGCAGACGGACGGTCAGAGAGACAATTCAGATACTTGGGGATATGTTACGGGTTTATGCGATTGATTTTAAAGGGAGTTGGGATACACACCTTCCTTTGGCGGAGTTTGCGTATAACAATGAGTTACAATCGAGCATCGGGATGACACCGTATGAGGCTCTTTATGGGAGGAGGTGTAGATCTCTATTTGTTGGGGCGAGTTGGAGAAGCAAGATTATGGGGTTGAGATTGTTCGTGATCGGTTGGAAGTGTGAAGTAATTCGAGATAGATTGCTCACGCTCAAAGTCGGCAGAAAAGTTATGCGGATAATAGAAGGAGAGATTTGGAATTTCGGGTTGGAGACTTTGTATTTCTTAAAGTATCGCCTAGAGGGGTACCAAGAGATTTGGAAAGAAAATTATCACCGAGGTTCGTTGGACCTTTTGAGATTCGGAGCGAGTTGGGAGTTTGGCTTCTGAGGTGGCTTTACGCCGTCTTTGTCGGAGATTCATAATGTGTTTCATGTGTCTATGTTCGGAAATATCTTAAGGATGATTCCCATGTTCTTGAGTATGAGAGATTACTTTTCAAAGGACTTGTCTTATGTTGAGCAATAGGTGAAGATACTTGACACCAAAGAGCAAGTTTTGAGGAGCAAGGAAATTCCATTGGTGAAAGTCCTTTGGAAGAATCATGAGATCGAGGAAGCAACTTGGGAGACCGAGTTGGAGATGCGAGAGAAGTATCCTCATTTGTTTGATGACCACAATTTAGGGCTAAATTCCTTAAAGTAGGGAGAATGTAAAACCAAATGTTGCTTGCTTGTGTTATGCATGGATTCATACACTTATAATCATCATAAACATGTTTATTTAGCTCACTCGTATGTTTAGAGTCAATAGCATGTTCGTTGCGCCGTTTGAGATGCACGTATGCATTTTTCTTTCGCGAGATGCTTTGAATCTCGGGTTTGTGATTTATGTTGTTATCACATGGATAATTGTTAGAGGGCATTTATAACATCATTTACATGCCTTGGATGTTGGTTAGATGCTTGTTGCATTGTCGGTTTGGTTGCTAGTTTGATTCTAGCGTTAACCCTTCTCCGTTTGACTTTTTAGGTTGTCGTCGGAGAGTTTTGCCTGAGTTCTTGGCCTTGTTTTGTTGAGGTTTGAGGCTTGATTACTTTGGTTATGATTGGAGGACATTAAGGTTGATTTATAGACCATTTTTGGCTTGAAGGACTCGAGAATGCATGCGGGAGAGTCGGGACCGAGCGAGGAAGCAACAAGGCCGGAAAGAATCTTTGAGGATGCGCCGCATCCCCCATATATAAGCGACACTGAAGTCTGAGCAGTGCGAGATTTTGCTAGTGTTTCTGCGCCTTGTCCGAATTTTACCCCACTTAAACCCAAATTAAACCTAACCTAAACCAACCTTATTAGCCTAAACTTGTCCTAAACATCTATTAGGGGTTTAGAGGTTGATTAGTGAGTTGATTAAGGAGAATTAATCCCCTTATAAAATCAAAACCAA
>CM028382.1:1059020-1128603 GCA_013146195.2 Codonopsis lanceolata | reverse complement strand
AACCCTTTCATTTAGGTCCATCTTGCAGCTTCCATTCTACCACACCATACACAACTTAGTCCAACAACGATCACCAATTTTGCTAGGCGATGCTGCTGGTTCATGATGCATTATCCTTAATAGTCTCCTAAGTGGAAATGAACGAAAGCGTGATAACAATTTTGCTGCAGAATTTAATAGTGTTTCCGTCTTAGATGCATCAAGAGAGTTCCCACAACTAATGCTCATAACTGACAAATTGGCTTCAAGGTCTATTAATTTGATAACAACCATATTTAACAAAAACCTCTGCACCTGGAAAACGAACAATGAAAACTCTCAAAGAAGCCACCACGACTACTCTAAGGCTGAGTGGTCGTAACGCTTATACCACAAACCCAACTCTTTCTAAACTTGGGACTGAAGAACCGATATCTGAAAAAACACGAGAGCCTCTAAATTAAATTGTAGTGTGAAACATTGCATCATAAGTTCACTTAATTAAAACTCCATCGATCAAAGATTTCAACCTTTCTAGATCTTTAATATGTATATACTTCTCATAATAATCATAAATGGTTTATTATAGATGGGCATATTCATCACCCTAAACATATCCCCAGTAGATATGCTAGTACTGCACAAATCAAAGTATTACTACAATATGATTTGCTATATATATACATATATATGTATTTTTAATATTCATACCTGCCTAATATGCTTCTAGACAAACCAGAATCTTATAAAACCATTAAGTTACTAACACAATTCATCCTAGTCTTTATATATATAATAGCCCCATAAATATATAGAACTACACAATCCTTTAAACCATGTGTGATTACCTGCCAAATCATCAAACAATACCACAAAACTAAGATCCTTATCAGTTTATCCCAATCAAACAATAAACTAAATACTATGCATAATCATAATGTATGTATGAATGCACATGAGCTACCGGATAAGATTCCAAGTACCATAATAACAATAATAGTAGTAACGGTATAGTGATATATATATACGAACGTACCTTCCTATTCTAGGTTTCAAAACCCGCAATGGCCAACCGCCACGCGCCACGACCTCAAACTCTAGGTCGCCATCACCATCTCTGGAGCCACTAGATTGTTGACTAGTACTCCCACCGATTAACCCCTCATCTTCGGGCAATCCTACGAACATGATCACCACCACAAGCAAAGCACTTTCCCTGCCTTGCCCCAACATCGTTTCTATGTCTCGCCCCTCGAACAAAATTACATATCAACTCACCGCCTCGTCGTCCCCCGACTAGAGGTAGGTAAACACTGCTACCAAGATGCGTGTGATTCCTTGATTAACTCTTCCGAGGTGCAATTGCCTCCCAATATTATCATCACTCTTAATAGCTCTCGAGGTTCTCTTTCGAGCATATTCCTCAAGTCTAACTCCATCAAAGCATAAGCACGATCCACGCATCTCATTCAGAGCGAGCCGTAAGGGAATAAGCCGCCACATACTATCATCTTTAGCCTTTTACAAACCGATGGGTCTCTCTTTAGCCTCATCTCGGTACTAAGTAACCACACCGACGAGTCCAACTTCACGTGAACTTCGCCGAATACTCTGTAGCCACGCCATATCTCCTTGTTCTAGCAATAAATTCCATTTCTCGAACTACCGCCGAATAAACTCGTGCCCTAAATTCCAAGATGAAATTTTCCCCACACTTGGGGGCACTCTAAAGTGTTCTCCAATATTATCTCGCAACACGTGCCACCAATGGTCACTTACTCACTCAAGGTAACACTACTAGGTCACCATCTCTCTTTTGATGTACAACCCATAACGCCAAAAATCTTTTCCATGCTTTCTAACCAATGTTCGCTTTAGAAGCATCTGCCTTCCATCGAAGCCTCCCTCGTGTTCCAATTTCAAGAATCTCCCAAGCTATAATGGAATCATTCTCCCTAAACATTTGTTGAGGAGTCACACGAGGATCAATAACGTTTTCTCCTCTCTCATAACCACGAACGGTACTCGAACGAGGTCTCGTAGAACTAGCTCCACGCCAAGCCCCGACATGATATACCTACAAGGAACACTCGACGTTAAAAATCTCAACAATAAACCCAACCCAACTAGGCCAAGGAACCTATCCCCGCCAAGAAATAGCTAACCAATAGCTCGAGAAATATCCGGTGAATCTATGACGAGCCCGAATCTTGATCTCAATCGAGATCCCAAAGGTCGTGCCATCGAACTAAAGAGGCATAAGCACCCGCTATGTAATGGTGCGAAGTCAAAAGATGAGCCAACAAGCTCAAGACAGAAGGTAAAGCCATAATGGCGATCTGCAATAATAAAACTAAAACCAGGAAGCAAAACCATAATGAAACCCGAGCTATCAAGCTCCTAAATAAAACAACCAAAGAGATAGTAAATCTCTCGGCCCAAAAATTCGACGCGTGGACGCAACATTAGACACGCACAACAAACCATCTCAACCAAGGCCGGCAACTATCAAAATCCCAACCTGATAAACAACACTCAACGGCTATAACTTGCCGGAGGAACAATTCAACTATAGCAATATAATTAATGCTAAACCTCCAACCAAATCTCTCGACTAAAACTGTCGGAGGTGGGAACAACAATAATACCAAAACTAGAATAAACGAGCCACACATGCTCGAAATGACAACGAGGAAAATTTCTAAGGATACAACGGCTCGGCAATACAACCGGCTCCCAAATACACAACCATAACATAATACTACATTCTACCCAAGTAAAGTCTACATAACTTTACATTCGAGCCTCACAAATAAATAACAACATAATTATAAATAACTCCAAGCTTTTGACTTGGAAGACCACTGCTAAAAGTCGTTATCCGGCACTAACGGGATCACCGCACACACACTAGGGAAAACAATCACACGAGTGAGTCATAATGACCCAAGAAGTTTCTAAATGCAACATGTGGCATATTATGACATGGCATGGCATAAATGCACAATCATATAAAATCATGGTATCATGCTAGTATACCATCATGAAACATGTACTTAATTTTTAAAGCACAAAAACTCACATAAATCAAGTAGCATTTTATCTTTCATATAAATGCTCATAAATAAACATGTGTAACAGTAAACGTAATCGAACCGTTACTATCAAATCCGGGTTCAAAACCCAACCAATTTACCATGAGATCAAATCTCAAACCATGATCCGGGCTCAATTTGTCAATCAATTATACCCTGGGGTTTCCTCCCCAAATAATCTCAACTCATCAGTTTCCCTTAATGAGTACTGCTACATTCATCCAGCCTCCTGATGAGAAATGGGAGCTCGAAGTAGGCTAGATGGCTCTCTCTCGAGACCACATCCCACTATTGGCCAAATAGTGAGGAGAAAAGGACCCAATGCAACGATTCATAGCGATTGTTCTCAAAGACTATGAATCGTCCCATTGCCGACACAACAACCAAACCCGCCAGCTGGACTTTAAACCAAATGATCAAGTAGATATTTACTTGTATAAACCAATGAGACCAAGTTCATAATTATCGGACTCATTAAACCATGTAGGACATAATGCTCTACAACAACTCATAAACCATGCACATAATTGCATATAAACAAGTAGGGCATAATGCTCCACAAAATCCCATAATCCATGCACATATTTACATATAACCACGTAGGACATAATGCTCTACGAAATTTCATAAACCATGCATATAATTGCATAAAATCAAGTAGGACATAATGCTCTACCAAACATCATGAACAATGCATATATTTGCATATAACCATTGTGTTCAACTAACTTACAAGTTTAGTTTAAAAACAACGTATTGAGGTATTCATTATTCCTCAAGTCATCAACCGATCAAGTATAGCTTACAAGCTTAATAAAATATAATGTGAGGTCTTCCATAATCCTCAACTCAAACCAAACCAAGACTACTACGCTAGTCTCAAAATATCCACCATTCAAGACTTATTATTTTAGTCTTTATTTTAAGTACACCGGACTCAATCATAGTCCTAATCGTCATACATGATCGATAACACCAACACCATACTTAAAACATCATGACTACTCAGTAGTCACTTCGCAAGTGTTTTCATATGTACGCAACAAAAATCCTTGAGAAGAGGATTCTCTCTTAATCTTCTCTTAAATAATCTCGTGACCTTATGTGGGTCTCCATTGTCCCATGCTCTAACAAGCATGCTTAAAATATATTTCTAGTTAGTCTCCATAACATAAGTGTCGCCATAGGACACAACCAAAAACCCGGTGTGCACAAACATCACCCATACAAACCCAAACATTGTAGGGTTTCTACCCAAGGCTCTTAGTCATTTTATTAGCCTTATAACGACTGCTGAGTCTCACTAACACATTTCATTCTTTATGTGTTCTATTAATTCACACCGTAATAATTTCTTAAAGTTTACAACCAAATCTCGTAGTCATTCGGCTTAATTCCCAAGACTAAAATCCACAAAACACATCACAATCACCAACATTTAAAGTTTGGAAGTTATGTTCTTCACTCCATTAACCAAACGAAATCCAATCATTGTAGGATTTCAACCCAAGTTCAATTAGCACATAATCGAACTTATAATGACTCCGTTGAGTCCAATTTACCCTTTCTAAAATTTTAGGGCATAGAAGCCATGGGTCTCAATATTCTCTATGTTCATAACCATCAACAATAGTCATCGTCCCGGGTTCGTTTAACTCACCTAAACCCCACAAATTACTTCAATGCAACTTAGAACAAATTGGCCATCTTGTGCCTAAATTCATTCAAGACACCTTACCAATCATAATTCTCAATTCATGATTAAATCATATAACATGGTTTAATATACTCTATTAAGCATATAAAACATAATAATCAAGCCCACATCAATAATTTTGCAAGCTAAACCAAATTTGGGCAAAACACCCTCCAAGTATCTCTACCAAATCAACCTCAATACTCATGGGTAATCAACATAACCAAGTTCAATGGACTAGTTAGAACATGAATTTCACATATATCATGGTCTCACATAAGTCAATCAAGTTCTATCATCAATTTGTAAACCTAGGGTTCATGCATCTTCTACAAACCCTAACAATGGCTTCCATTGACCTCACATAGCACAAATGATTGTTTCCCTAGGGTCAATGGAGCCCAAAAGCAGGAGAAATAGGGTAGAAACTTACCAAAACGCAGCCCTTACAAACTGCCATACCCGAAATCAAAGAGGTGATGTTGATTTCCTCAACCTTCACTTCAATTCCTCGATGTAGCTTGGGGAAGGAAGAACCCTAGCCATGGCCTCCCAAGATCGCACCCTTCAAGCCCTAGAAGTCGCCCCTTTCTCAGCTCTCTCACGCCCTTGGTCTGCGAAGACGCAAGAAGGAGTCGCCTCGTTGGCCGAACAAATGAAAGAACGCGGCTGATTTGATTTTATATGGGGGATTAGTTCCCCTTAATCACCCACTAATTAACCCCTAAATCCTCTAATAATGTTTAGGACTAGTATTAGGCTAAGTAGGTGGGTTTATGTTAGGTTTAGAATGGGTTTAATGGTATAAATTTCGGACACAAGCACAAATAGAGGCAAAATCCCGCAATGCCATTCTGGGACCCTCATGCGGTCGCTTTGAATTTGAGTGATGCGACCGCATCACCCTTAACTACCCTTTCCGGCTTCTTCCTCGCCGGTCCCTCTCCCGCATGCATCCTCGAGCCTTAAAGCTTCGAAATGGCTCACAATTGGACCCTTAAAGTCCTCAAACATTAAACTAACCCATCCAAATCTCAAACCAATTTTAAAGTAGGTCTAGACTCCCATAAACAACATCCGAAACAACCCGGGGCAAAACCGGCGCAAGACGTAACAACTTACTATCGAAACGTCGAATGAAACCACAAACCGACGGGTAATAACCCATGATTGTAAACACCTATTAGGGCTACAAAATAGTCCTGAATGCCTCTCAAATGATAAACAACAGATATGAGAAATAGGCTCCCGAAAGACGAGACGTTCGCCCGGCTCAATCTCAAACTACGCGATAAGGAGAATTGCTATTCTCGAGGCGTCAAAACTTCACGAGACTTATGGAATACATCCAATTAGAAGTCTGTAAAACCCTAGTTTATTGCTTGCTTGTTTATTGCATGAGTTCATACATTAATAATGATCATTGGTATGTTAACTAAGCTCACTTATATGCTTAAAGTCGATAGCATGTTCATTGACGTCGTTTGGGATGCTTGTTTGCACCTTTCTTTCACGAGTTGCTTTGAAACTCGGGTTTGTGTTTTATGTTGTAAACACTTGAATAAATGTTAGAAACCATTCTTAACATCATTAACACGCTTTAGATGTTGGTTGAATGCTAGTTGCATCGTCGGTTTGATTGCTAGTTGCATCGTCGGTTTGATTGCTAGTTTGATTCGAGCGTTAACCCTTCTTCGTTTAACCTTTTCGATTGTCGTTCGGGAGTGATCTTCCTAAGTTCCTAGCCTTGTTTGAGTGAGGTTTGAACATTGATTTGCTTTGGTTATTGATTAGAGGACTTTAAGGTTGAATTCTGGACCATTTTGTGCATTGGAGGACTTGAGGGTGCAAGGGGGAGAGGCCTAGAACTTGCGAGGGGGTAAAATGCAAAGATAAAAGTATGCCGAGTGATGCGGTCGCATCACTCTTGACCCATGCGACCGCATTGGTCCTTTCCAAAGATTACGGATTTTCTCGCATTCTTCAAGTTTTGTCCAACCAAACCCCACCCAAACCCAACCTAACCCACCCTAAACCACCCTAGTTTGTCCTACACATCCTCTCATGCATGCTTGACAAGTTTCAAGTGGTTTGGATGCATGTACAACACTTGGCAAGGAAAGACCTCCAACATGCACACACATGCATTGGACACCCCACATCAGCCATTGCATGTCCAATACCTCCACTAAACCCCCCATATTCAGTCATTCACTTCCAAATTCGTGGCTGAACATTTCTTGAGAGTTATAGAGAGTTCTTGGAGCTTCTTGAGTGATCAACAATGGTGGCCAACTATTGAAGAAGCCATTTCCAAAACCGTTCGGTAGAAGTGAAGAGGAGAGCAAGGAGAACACATACCCAACCTTGCATGGACGTTTTTGTACAACTTGTAGGACTTGTTTAAGGTAAGTTACAACATCTCTTCTTATTTCTTTTAGCCTCATTGACCCTAGGGAAAACAATCTTGCTATATGAGGTCAATGAGAGCACATAGGACATTGTAGAGATGCCATGTTCTAGATTATGTTATGTGATGAATTTGGGTTGTATGAACAGATTATAGACCTATTATAAACCATGATTTTAATGTCATTTAGGGTAGTAATGTATGATAGATCATGCTACTTTGTTGTTTAAGTATTGGAAGCATATTGGATGAGATAGTTAGGCTTGTAGAGATGCCATGATCTTGTATGTGCTAAATGATGTATTTTGGGTTGTGTAAACAGATTATAATCAGGTTGTAAATCATGATTTTAATGTTATTTAAGTGTGATAAAGTATGCCAAATCATTCCATCTTGTTGTTTAAGCATTGGGAGCATGTTTGGTGAAATAGTTAGGCTAGTAGACATGCTATGTTCACGTATATGCTAGATGTTACATTTTTGATGGTATGATCAGATTATAAACATGTTAGAAACAGGTTGTAAACCATGTTTAAGATGTTATTTATGTGTGATAAAGTATGATAGATCACCCTACCTTGTTGTTTAAGCATTGGGAGCATATTTGATGAAGTAGTTAGACTTGTTGAGATGCTATGATCACGTACATGCTAAATGCTACATTTTAAGTCGTATGATCAGATTATAAACAGGTTGTAAACCATGTTTAGAATGTTATTTATGTGTGATAATGTATGCTAAATCACCCTACTTTGTTGTTTAAGTGTTGGGTGCATATTTGATGAAATGACAAGAATGTATATGCCTAGTTTGTGACTTTGATTCTATGTTTCATACTTGATTGTTTGATTGGGGTTTTATGGGTTTAATGACCTTAGTAACCTATTTAATTACGTTAGTATGGACATAGGAGAGTATTGAGGCCAATGGCTTCTATACCCTAATTTTGAAAGATTGATTATAACTCAACGGAGTTGACCATTGGAGTTAGTATGACATTAAGGAGTAATATGCCTAAGTCCTACGAATTTTGGGGTAGTATTAATGGAGGTTAAGCCTCCAAGCATTTTAAAGTGTATGAAGAACACTTGATGATTAGAGTCTTGATTTATCTCTAATGTGATTATGTGCTAGTTGTGAATTAAAAGCATGACTAGATGATTGTAGAGTACTTGCCTACTTATTTGAGCATATGAATATGAATTACGTGTGCTTGAAGTTTGAGTCCAGCTGGAGTCGGTTTGTTGAGTCTTTGGGCGGGGACGATGCATCATCTTCACGAATTGTGAGATTCGTGATTTTGATGGATCGCCGCGGGATACACACCCCTCTATCGATGGCCACGGTAGGGAAGTAGTTGATCTTAGTTGTAGTATGGAAACATGACTTTGATAACTATCGAACTCGGCGGGAAATGTCTCGGGGGCGTCGATATCCACGAAAGGGATATCGAGGACACATAAGTTTGGCACATGTTTTTGCAGGAGCAACATGCGCGGAAAAAGGGTAACGATATCACCTCCCTTTTGTATGAATTGACTCACGAGTGCTATATGTGAATAATGTGCTACGTGAATATGATATGATATGAAATGATGGTTGATTGAATTAATGAAATGTTATACTTGTTGATAACATGATATTCAAGATTGTTAAGTATGAATGCCTTGACATGATTATTTATGAAATGTATATTATGTCAATTGCATGAATTATTATTGTTGAGCATGATGCCATGACAGGAAGTTATTGTTAGTAACTTGCTAAGTCTTTATGACTTACTCCTATTTGTTTTGATTGTTTTCCCTAGATCCGAGCCGTGCAAGTGGTTCGAAGTGATTGTGAAGTTGCGATTGGTGAAGCTTTGACGAGGTTGCTACCTTGTTAATTTTAGTACTCTTTTCTTTTGGCAAGGATTTACGGGACATAAAGTTATATAAACTTTATGTGGGGTAGCAAGACTTGATACGTTTGATTAATTAGTACTTATTGTTTTGAGAGCCGACATATGTTAGTCGTGCCTATGTATTTATGTTGATCATGCTTTTGTTGTTTTAACCATGTATTGGTTTGTTTAATATGTTTATTATCCGGCATGTTTTAGCCGTTAAGCATGCTAGACTAGAGTTCTAGACTTAGTTTAATATTGGGTTCCGGCCGTAGCGTCGCCGATGACTTGATATATAATTGCCATAAATTGTTATATGTGCCTATTGTTGCGTCACATGATTTTATTTTTGGACCAAGAGATTCATTATCTCTAAGGTTGTATTAGTTTGAGCTTGTTAGCTCGGGCGCCACTGTTTAAATATTTTACGCTTCCGCATGTGTTAAAGTTTTTGGCGTACCGCCGTTATGGCCTTACCCACTATTTGCTACTTGTTTTCATTACGTGCCTTTTTAGGCGGCACGACCTCGGGGTCTCGTCTTGGGACTCGGGTCGGGTCGTCACAAAGTCTAACACATCTAAACATGTTATTTAATCATCATGTAAAGATCTGGGACAAAATCGAGGTCAAGAACACAAAACCCGAATAAACTCTCAATCGAGTCGCATTTCGACTATCGTCGGGTTACGACTTTTAACTTTAGCAAGTCAACAACTATATGACATCTCTTAAAAGTGTTTTAGTCTTAATGTGGTCTCTCATCCACATCTAGACTCTCTCACAACCAAAAGAGAAATCAACTAAAGAAGAAATGCGAGCATTGCACGTAATTCAAGCTAACCGGGAATCGGGATCTTACATCCTCTCCCCCTTAAAAAGAATTCGTCCCGAATTCTAAACCGTATCTCAAACCAATGTCAGGTCATCACCTCAACATGGAATACCCAGACACCACTACGGTGTCTCACAATCCTGAGTGAACACTCGATGCTCAAAAACCATAAACCTAGACTCAGTCTCCGAGTCTACTATCACAATAACCAAACCAAGTATATGAGGATCAAACTACCGTGATCCAAACTCAGGTTTCAAAACCTCTCAATAGGCACAACAACGTTAAACTCTCTTTAAATTGAAAATATTATGACTCGTATTCGAGTCGCGAAAACACATATGAACAATACTAACCAAACTCGTACACAAACCCCAGTGTTTAACATGAAATAAGTTCAAGCACATCATAACATTCAACTACGGAAACTATTTGTTCCGGGGCACATCATAAAATTCGTGCATAACAGACCTTAAGTCACAAGGAGTAATAATTGCCTATAGAGCAATTTTCAACCAAATCAGAGACAATCAAGCTGACATTCCAAGCCACGCAAGTAATACTCGCGATCTCCCTATCGCGGTTAAGAACACATAAGAGTGCAACAATGAAATGTTTTGAAAACTCTTTTCATTTAGGTCCATTCCTTTTGGTAATGGGTATAGTCGATTCTACCACAATTCATACCAATCCTAGTCCAACAACGATCACTTTTGATCACCAATTTAGGGTACCGGCTAAATTGGATATTCAAAAGCTTTCGTTGCAAGGATGCAAAGGTTCATGATAAAAAGGTTTTAAGCATCCTTTAATAGTCTCCTACGCTAAGGAAATGAATGAGCAGGAGATAACAATTTATGAAATGAGAATTTAATATGCTTCAATGTAGATGCATCAAGTAGGTGTTCCCTACAACTAATGCACATAACTGAATAAAATCAAGTCAAGTAACAAGGTCTATTACCTTGACAAACAACAACCATATTTTACCACAAAACTCGTGCACCTAGCACGCAACAATGAAAACTCGCTAGAAGTCACCACGTATCGACTCGGCTACTAGTAGTCGTAACGTCTATACTTCACAAATCCAACCTTTCTTAAACTCTAGACCAAGGCTACAACCGACGTATATTCTAACGTCCCCAAAACACCAAAACTTCAACAAAATTGTGGTGAAACATCATACTTGTTCACGCACTAAAATCAACCCATCGATCGCAATACTTAACCTTTGCACTTATCGAGTGTATACTACTCGCATAATAATCATAAACAATATTATAGATGTATATTATTCATCACCTTAAACATATCCCCATAGGATATACAAGTATCATATCAAATCAATAAGTATCATCATACAATTCATGCTTCATATATATATACATATATATACGAATATTCATACCCCGGCTCTTAATATAGGCCGACAAAACCGTAACCCCATAAAACCATTGGTTACTATCATCGTAACACAAATTCATCCTCAATGTTCTTTATATATAGTATAGTCCTATAAATATATAGACTACACAAGAATCCTCAAACCATGTGTGATTACCTACCGGCAATTCACAAATCAAACAATACCACAAACCAGCATCTCATTGGGGCTTTATCCCCAATCAAACAATAAACCAACAATATGCAATACACCATGTAATGTATGTATGAATGCACATGAGCTACCGATAAGACGTGTACTCATAATAACAATAATAGTAGTAACGGTATAATATATATACGAGAACGTACCTTCCTATTCGGATAGGTTTCAAAACCCCGCAATGGCCAACCGCCACGCGCACACGACCTCAAACTCTAGGTCGACCATCACCATCTCTCTTGGAGCCACTAGATTGTCGACTAGTACTCCCAGACTGATTAACCCTCATCTTCGGGCAATCCTTACGAACATGATCACCACCACAAGCAAAGCACTTTCCTGCCTTGCCCCAACATCTGTTCTCGGCATGTCCTGTCCTCGAACAAAAATTACATATCAACTCACCGCCTCGTCGTCCCCGACTAGAGGTAGGAACATCACTCTGTCTACCAGTACGTGTGATTCCTTGATTAACTTTCTGAGGTGCTAATTGCCTCCCAATATTATCATCACTCTTAATAGCTCTCGAGGTTCTCTTTTGAGCATATTCCTCGAAGTCTAACTCCATCGCATAAGCACGATCCACAGCATCTCGGTACTCCGTGAGCCGTAAGGGAATAAGCTGCCTACGATACTTCATCTTTAGGCCTTTTACAAACCGATGGGTCTTCTTAGCCTCATCTGGTACTAAGTAACCACATGCGAGCCAACTCGTGAACGCCGAATCTTGAGCCACGTCATATCTCCTTGTTCTAGCGCAATAAATTCCATTTCTCTTCTTTCCCGAACTACTGCCGGAATAAACTGTGCCCTAAATTCCAGTATGAAATTTTCCCACACTTGGGGCACTCCAAAGTGTCTCCAATTATCTCGTAACACGTGCCACCAATGGTCAGCCGCACCACTCAAGGTAAACACTGCTAGGGTCACCATCTCTTTTGATGTACAACCCATAACGTCAAAAATCTTTTCCATGCTTTCTAACCAATGTTCGGCTTTAGAAGCATCGGGCCTTCCATCGAAGCCCTCAGGTTCCAATTTCAAGAATCTCCCAAGTATAATGGAATCATTCTCCCCTCTAAACATTTGTTGAGGAGTCACACGAGGATCAATAACGTTTTCTCCTCTCTCATAACCACGAACGGTACTCGAACGAGGTCTGCTAGAACTAGCTCCACGCCAAGCCCCCGACATGATATACCTACAAGGAACACTCGGCGTTAAAAATCTCAACAATAAACCCAACCCAACTAGGCCAAGGAACCTATCTGGCGAAATAGCTAACCAATAGCTCGATACCAATCGGACGACCCGACCGGATCTCAATACGAGATCCCAAGGTCGTGCCATCGAACAACTAAGAGACGCACAAGCACTGCTATGTAATGGTGCGAGTCAAAAGATGAGCCAACAAGCTCAAGACAGAAGGTAAAGCCATAATGGCGTACGAATAATAAAAACTAAAACCTGCGGAAGCAAAAACCATAATGAAACCCGAGCTATCAAGCTCCTAAATAAAAACAACCAAAGAGATAGTAAATCTCTCGGCCCAAAAATTCGACGCGCGTGACGCAACATTAGACACGCACAACAAACCATCGGCAACCAAGGCCGGCAACTATCAAAATCCCAACCTGATAAACAACACTCAACGGCTATAACTTGCCGGAGGAACAATTCAACTATAGCAATATAATTAATGCTAAACCACCAACCAAATCTCTCGACTAAAACTGTCGGAGGTAGGAACAACAATAATACCAAAACTAGAATAAACGAGCCACACATGCTCGAAATGACAACGAGGAAAATTTCTAAGGATACAACGGCTCGGCAATACAACCGGCTCCCAAATACACAACCATAACATAATACTACATTCTACCCAAGTAAAGTCTACATAACTTTACATTCGAGCCTCACAAATAAATAACAACATAATAATAATTAACTCCAAGCTTTTGACTTGGAAGACCACCTGCTAAAAGTCGTTATCCAAGCGCTGCATTCAACGGGATCACTGCACACACTAGGGAAAACAATCACACGGAGTGAGTCATAATGACCCAGTAAGTTTCTAAATGCAACATGTGGCATATTATGACATGGCATGGCATAAATGCACAATCATATAAAATCATGGTATCATGCTAGTATACCATCATGAAACATGTACTTAATTTTTAAAGCACATAAACTCACATAAATCAAGTAGCATTTTATCTTTCATATAAATGCTCATAAATAAACATGTGTAACAGTAAACGTAATCGAACCGTTACTATCAAATCCGGGTTCAAAACCCAACCAATTTACCATGAGATCAAATCTCAAACCATGATCCGGGCTCAATTTGTCAATCAATTATACCCTGGGGTTTCCTCCCCAAATAATCTCAACTCATCAGTTTCCCTTAATGAGTACTCGTTACATTCATCCAGTCTCCGGATGAGAAATGGGAGCTCGAAAGTAGGCTAGATGGCTCTCTCTCGAGACCACATCCCACTATTGGCCAAATAGTGAGGAGAAAAGGACCCAATGCAACGATTCATAGCGATTGTTCTCAAAGACTATGAATCGTCCCATTGCCGACACAACAACCAAACCCGCCAGCTGGACTTTAAACCAAATGATCAAGTAGATATTTACTTGTATAAACCAATGAGACCAAGTTCATAATTATCGGACTCATTAAACCATGTAGGACATAATGCTCTACAACAACTCATAAACCATGCACATAATTGCATATAAACAAGTAGGGCATAATGCTCCACAAAATCCCATAATCCATGCACATATTTGCATATAACCACGTAGGACATAATGCTCTACGAAATTTCATAAACCATGCATATAATTGCATAAAATCAAGTAGGACATAATGCTCTACCAAACATCATGAACAATGCATATATTTGCATATAACCATTGTGTTCAACTAACTTACAAGTTTAGTTTAAAAACAACGTATTGAGGTATTCATTATTCCTCAAGTCATCAACCCAGTCAAGTATAGCTTACAAGCTTAATAAAATATAATGTGAGGTCTTCCATAATCCTCAACTCAAACCAAACCAAGACTACTACGCTAGTCTCAAAATATCCACCATTCAAGACTTATTATTTTAGTCTTTATTTTAAGTACACCGGACTCAATCATAGTCCTAATCGTCATACATGATCGATAACACCAACACCATACTTAAAACATCATGACTACTCCGTAGTCACTTCGCACAAGTGTTTTCATATGTACGCAACAAAAATCCTTGAGAAGAGGATTCTCTCTTAATCTTCTCTTAAATAATCTCGTGACCTTATGTGGGTCTCCATTGTCCCATGCTCTAACAAGCATGCTTAAAATATATTTCTAGTTAGTCTCCATAACATAAGTGTCGCCATAGGACACAACCAAAAACCCGGTGTGCACAAACATCACCCATACAAACCCAAACATTGTAGGGTTTCTACCCAAGGCTCTTAGTCATTTTATTAGCCTTATAACGACTCCGTTGAGTCTCACTAACACATTTCATTCTTTATGTGTTCTATTAATTCACACCGTAATAATTTCTTAAAGTTTACAACCAAATCTCAGTAGTCATTCGGGCTTAATTCCCAAGACTAAAAATCCACAAAACACATCACAATCACCAACATTTAAAGTTTGGAAGTTATGTTCTTCACTCCATTAACCAAACGAAATCCAATCATTGTAGGATTTCAACCCAAGTTCAATTAGCACATAATCGAACTTATAATGACTCCGTTGAGTCCAATTTACCCTTTCTAAAATTTTAGGGCATAGAAGCCATGGGTCTCAATATTCTCTATGTTCATAACCATCAACAATAGTCATCGTCCCGGGTTCGTTTAACTCACCTAAACCCCACAAATTACTTCTCAATGCAACTTAGAACAAATTGGCCATCTTGTGCCTAAATTCATTCAAGACACCTTACCAATCATAATTCTCAATTCATGATTAAATCATATAACATGGTTTAATATACTCTATTAAGCATATAAAACATAATAATCAAGCCCACATCAATAATTTTGCAAGCTAAACCAAATTTGGGCAAAACACCCTCCAAGTATCTCTACCAAATCAACCTCAATACTCATGGGTAATCAACATAACCAAGTTCAATGGACTAGTTAGAACATGAATTTCACATATATCATGGTCTCACATAAGTCAATCAAGTTCTATCATCAATTTGTAAACCTAGGGTTCATGCATCTTCTACAAACCCTAACAATGGCTTCCATTGACCTCACATAGCACAAATGATTGTTTCCCTAGGGTCAATGGAGCCCAAAAGCAGGAGAAATAGGGTAGAAACTTACCAAAACGCAGCCCTTACAAACTGCCATACCCGAAATCAAAGAGGTGATGTTGATTTCCTCAACCTTCACTTCAATTCCTCGATGTAGCTTGGGGAAGGAAGAACCCTAGCCATGGCCTCCCAAGATCGCACCCTTCAAGCCCTAGAAGTCGCCCTTTCTCGCCTCTCACGCCTGTCTGCGCGCAGAGACGGTGAAGGAGTCGCCTGTTGGTAGAACAAATGAAAGAATGCGGCTGATTTGATTTTATATGGGGATTAGTTCCTTAATCACCCACTAATTAACCCCTAAATCCTCTAATAATGTTTAGGACTAGTATTAGGCTAAGTAGGTGGGTTTATGTTAGGTTTAGAATGGGTTTAATGGTATAAATTTCGGACAGCGCACAAAATAGAGGCAAAATCCCGTAACAGCCATTCAGGGACCCTTGCGGTCGCTTTGAATTTGAGTGATGCGACCGCATCACCCTTAACTACCCTTTCCCGGCTTTTGTTGCTTCCCTGCTCGGTCCCGGCCTCTCCCGCATGCATCCTCGAGCCTTAAAGCTTCAAAATGGCTCACAATTGGACCCTTAAAGTCCTCAAACATTAAACTAACCCATCCAAATCTCAAACCAATTTTAAAGTAGGTCTAGACTCCCATAAACAACATCCGAAACAACCCGGGGCAAAACCGGCGCAAGACGTAACAACTTACTATCGAAACGTCGAATGAAACCACAAACCGACGGGTAATAACCCATGATTGTAAACACCTATTAGGGCTAAAAAATAGGCCTGAATGACTCTCAAATGATAAACAACAGATAGGAGAAATAGGCTCACGAAAGACGAGACGTTCGCCCGGCTCAATCTCAAACTACGCGATAAGGAGAATTGCTATTCTCGAGGGTCAAAACTTCACGAGACTTATGGAATACATCCAATTAGAAGTCTAACACATCTAAACATGTTATTTAATCATCATGTAAAGATCTGGGACCAAATCGAGGTCAAGAACACAAAACCCGAATAAACTCTCAATCGAGTCGCATTTCGACTATCGTCGGGTTACGACTTTTGACTTTAGCAAGTGAACAACTATATGACATCTCTTAAAATTGTTTTAGTCTTAATGTGGTCTCTCATCCACATCTAGACTCTCTCACAACCAAATGAGAAATCAACCAAAGAAGAAATGCGAGCATTGCACGTAATTCAAGCTAACCGGGAATCGGGATCTTACAGTATTCAACTTCTGTAGTTGAGTTTGCAACTGATCCTTGTTTCTTGCAAGACCATGAGACAAGTCTATTTCCAAGGAATTGACAAGTCCCACTGGTGCTTCTTCTGCTCACTTTGCAGGCTGCATAATCTGCATCTGAGTATCCAACTAGATTGAAATTGTTGTTTTTGGAGTACCAGATGCCTAGATTTGTTGTTTTCGAAACATATCTGATGATACGTTTGGCAGCAAGCAAATGTGACTCCTTTGGATCTGCCTGAAATCTAGCACAAACACAAACAACAAACATAATGTCAGGTCTACTAGCAGTAAGGTAAAGAAGTGAACCTATGATTCCTCGGTACTTGGTCATGTTCTCTTGCTTTCCCTTCTCATCTTTGTCAAGATGGCAGTCGGTAGACATTGGAGTTTCGAATCCTTTAGCTGAATCAAGACCGAACTTCTTGATTAGTTCCTTTGCATATTTGGTTTGGCTGATGAAGATTCCATCTGAAGTCTGTTGTATCTGCAGTCCTAGAAAGTAGGTAAGTTCACCCATCATGCTCATCTCGAACTTGCTTTGCATCAGCTTCTCGAATCTTTTACACAGGCTTTGGTTAGTTGATCCAAAGATGATGTCGTCCACATAGATTTGTACCAGAAGAGAATGACCTTTGTGCTTGAGGATGAATAAAGTGGTGTCTATTCTTCCTCTCACGAATCCTTGTTCTATTAAGAACTTGGATAGAGTTTCATACCAAGCTCTAGGAGCTTGCTTCAGGCCGTAGAGAGCTTTCTTGAGTCGGTAGACGTGATCCAGTTTGTCTGAAATGACAAATCCTGGAGGCTGTTCCACGTATACAGTTTCTTGAAGATCACCATTCAGAAAGGCACTCTTTACATCCATCTGATACACTTTGAAGTCCATGAACGAGGCATAGGCTAGAAAGAGTCTGATTGCCTCTAGTCTAGCAACAGGAGCAAAAGTTTCATCAAAGTCAATTCCTTCTTCCTGTCGGTAGCCCTGTGCAACCAGTCTAGCTTTGTTTCTGGTGACATTTCCTTCTTCATCTCTTTTGTTTCTGAAAACCCACTTGGTGCCGATGACTGGATGATCAGTCGGTCTTTGAACTAAGCTCCACACCTTACATCTTTCAAACTGGTTTAGCTCTTCTTGCATAGCTTCAATCCAGTTATGATCTTTGATAGCTTCATCAATCTTCTTTGGTTTGAGTTCCGATACAAACGCATAAGCAAACATAGTTTCTTCTCGAACTTTATTTCTCGTACGAACTCCTGAGTTGAGATCACCAATGATTTGAGAAATGGGATGATCTCTTGCTTCAATAACAGTTGGAGGAAGATCACTTCTGGTGGGTTCTTCCCTTAAGAATTCCGGAGTAGGTTGAGAAGGAGATTCACCAAAATCTGGTTCAGAAGAGATAGAATCTTCAAAACCTTCATTTTCTGGTGAACAAGAAGGATGAGTGATCTGTAAAGGTGCTTGGGGTAAAACAGAAGAGATGGGTTCAGGGTCAACAGAAGAGTTGTTATTGGTACCGGCAGAGTTCTCGTCTACCGGTGAAGGGTTAGCGGTACTTGAGGGGTCTGCAGTTGCCGTTTTCTGATGAGGAGTGGAAGTGGATGCTGTATTAGTACCTGTCTCATCATTATCAGAATCATTAGCAACGTTCGGAGCCTTTCTAGGCTCTAACAAGTCATATTCATCAAAAGAAACATGCACAGATTCTAAAATTTTTAAATTAGTTTTACTGAAAATGCGAAATGCTTTTGAATGTTTGGAATACCCTAGAAAAATTCCTTCGTCTGATTTTGCATCAAATTTTCCTCTATATTCTTTTCCGTTATAAAGAATAAAACATTTACAGCCGAAGATTTTAAGAAATCCTATGTTGGGGGATCTTCCTCTCCATATTTCATATGGAGTTTTATTATGAAACTTGTTTACCAGGGATCTGTTCTGGGTAAAACATGCAGTGTTGACGGCTTCTGCCCAGAAATACTTCGGAAGTTTAGCTTCTGCCAGCATTGTTCTAGCTGCTTCAATCAGTGTTCTGTTCTTCCGTTCAGCTACACCGTTTTGTTGAGGAGTACCGGCGGCAGAGAAGTTGTGGTCGATCCCGTGGTCATCGCAGTACTTTTCTACATCATTGTTTTTGAATTCTGTGCCATTGTCTGATCTTATGTCGCTTATGTCTTCAAGCTTTTGAGTTTGAAGTCTTCTGAAAAGAGCAGTGACTAGATCATACGTTTCATCTTTAGATGTCATTGTTTCAATCCAAGTGAATCTAGAGTAGTCATCAACTACCACAAGTGTATATTTGTCTCCTGAAATACTGGCTGTTGTGATTGGTCCAAAGAGATCCATATGCAGTTGAAGAGGTCTGCTTTGTAGACAATACAGACTTTCTTTTGAAGGAAGACTTGGAAAGTTTTCCTAGTTGACAAGCTTTACAACTTCGTCATGGTCGGCAGACACCGTAGGTAGACCTCGACAAGCCCATTTTTGGAGAGCTTGGAGAGGTGCTTGAAGTTGAGGTGATCGAGACGCTTGTGCCATAGCCACCGTTGTCACGAACATTGTTGGCTACTAGACACGATTTGAGAATCTCCCTAGAAGATTTAAGTCCACGACATAGACGCTTCCTTGTCTATTGCCTGGTCCAAGATTGTAGAGCAGGATTCACTGTCTTTGATGAGGCACTGGTTGGAGTTGAATTGGCATAGAAGTCCTTTGTCGCAGAATTGGGATATGCTCAGAAGATTGTGCTTTAAACCGCTTATTAGAGAAACTTTGTTGATGGAGAGACTTCCTCTAGTAATTGAGCCATATCCAATTGTTTTTCCTCTGGCATTATCTCCGAAAATAACAAAGGGTCCTTTTGCTTCAGCCTATATCTCAGAAGAAGACTGCTCCCATGTGTCTTTAGCGCCCACCTGCCTAGGTACCGATGTCTTTGTTTTCTCGATTCTATAGCCATGAAGCATTCCTCGAAAAGAAATTAAAGTAAACAAGGTACCCTTTATTTTCTTTCGGTCCTAAGGATTAGCAACCTTTGGAACCCATACATACTGCTTGACCTTGAGAGAACTAGGTCTCTCAGATCTTGGAGTGAACCTTAGCAAGCATTCTGGTGCCAGATGGCCTAGACAATTGCAAGAGTGACATAAATGGAAAGTCCATAGAGAACTGTTAGTGACTTTGACTGAAGAGTGATTATGATCATTCCTTTTCTTAACATCCATTCTTGGTTCAGCTTGCTTGTTGATTGTAGACTTAATTGGTTTCTTTTGAATCTTCCTAGGTAGGTTACCATCAGACTTAGCTTTAACTTTTCTGATGATTACCTTTTCAGGAGGATTTGGTAGAACACCTTTAAGTTTTCCTTCAACAGGTAAAGGAGCCTTGCCTGTTTCATAGACAAACTTGATAGTTACCGGTAGAGGTTTAGTAGGTCTACCGCCAGCAGACTTTGCATTAGCATAGTTGTTGCCTACAGACTTCACTTTCTACCGTTACCTTATCGTTTCTCATTTGAGTCAGTCATTTTGGCTTTTCCTTATCTGAACTTTGGGGTAAACGTAAGGGACACTTGAATAACCAAGTCCTTGTTTCCCTATATTTCCAAATGTCTGTTTAGAGAAAGATATATCATTTGCATTCTCGGAGGATTCACCTTTCTCCATGATTGAAGAGATTGTCGGAAGAGGCACATCTGAATATCCTATGCATGTTTTATCATTACTAGATTTTTGGCTTGAAAGGATTTCTTCGAATGCATCCTTGGAGCTGTTCCAGAGTCAATTGTCTTTTGCAAGGCAATTTTCTCTAGGTCAAGTCCTTTGATGTGCTCAGATAGACAATCAATTTTGTCATAGAGGAATTTGTTTTCTTCCTTCAGCTTGATATTCTCTTGTTGACAGCTATTGAGAGTTTGAATCTCAGCTGCCATCGTAGATTTCTCAGCTGTAAGTTTCTCACAGTTCTTTGCCAGTTTAACATAGGCTACTCTAAAGGAATTAAATTCTTCAAGCATATCCTGATTATCCTTGAGAAGTTCTTCCTTCGAAGTATCCCGTTGGTTTCATTTTTGTCCAAAGGACTAGGTGAAACTACAACTTCATTTTCAGAGTCATAGGTAGGACCTAAATCATGAGCTATTAAGCATATGTTAGCTTGCTCACAATCCTCTTCCTCCTCTTCTGAATCAGTCTCAAACCATGTAGCAACATGTTTGTCTTCTATGTCTTCAGCCAACATACCCTTTTGTTTTTGAAATTTTCTAAATGAGGGTTTTCGGTATGCTTCAAATTTTGGCTTAGGACATTTTGAGGCAAAATGACCAGGTTTCCTACAGTTATAACACACAAGCTCTTCCTTAGATGAGCTTTCACCATTCTTCCTAAAAGGTTGTTGGTGTGTGTTCTTCCTTCCATATTTTGCAAATTTTTGAAAACGTTTTACAAACATGGCAAATTGTTCGTCGATAAAAATCATTTTCACAGAAGAAGTGGAAGGTTTGTTTTCAATAGTGATTTCTTCTTGGACCATGGTGGCAAAGACACGCTCAACTGCTGTTTGTCTTGCTCTAGAGCTTGATTAACTTCAAGTTCATAAACCTTCAAACTTACGTAGAGACTACGAAGAGTCATCTCGTTTAAGTTCTTGGATTCTTTCATAGCCGTGGTCTTAACATGCCATAAGCTACCTAGAGAGCCTAAAAACCTCATGTTCATTTCCTTTTTGTCATAAGTTTTACCAAGAGAAAAGCAACTATTAATTACCTCACTGAAGCGATCGTATGCTTGTCTCAAGGTTTCCTTAGGATCCTTTTTGAAAGAATCAAACTGCTGGATGTATGTATATTTTTCTTATCTCTTGTGTCTTGGTCTCCTTCCAAGTATTCCACAAGAGCTTCCCACATCTCTTTTGCAGTTGTACATCGAATCACTTGCTGGTATGTGCTTGTGTCTAGAGAGCTGGTGATTATGTTGATTGCTTTACTGACAAGCTCTACCAGCCTTTCTATCATCCTCTCGTCCATTCGATTCTTCTTTAGGTACTTCAGGATTTCCAAAGAATGGAGGCTAGAAGATTTGCCTTCATTGGTACATGTTGACCTGCAGTAACACATTTCCATAATCTGTTGTCAATAGAGTTCATAAATCTCATTACTTTATCCTTCCATACATCAAAATGTCCTTCGTCCAATATTGGGACGTGGTTAGCATTAGATGTAGGCAGCATGTAGTGTGTTTGTGCCATTATATCGTATCTCTCAAGAGTTTAATCTTGGAAAAACTTGTTTTCAAAGAGTAAGGCTCTGATACCAATTGTGGGTCCCAATGGGCACAATAATAAGCTAGAAGGGGGGGGGGGTTGAATAGCTTATTAAACACTTAAAACTTTTAGTTAAATACTTTGAAAGATACTTGCAATCTATCGAAAAGATTCAAGTAGCGGAAGACCTTCAAAGTAGTTGTTCCAGGTCTGCCGATAAGGACTACCGGTAGACCTTTACAAGTACTTAAGTTCTGCTGTAAATGGATAAAGATAATCAAAGTAATTATGCGCTCAAATATCGACAAACAAGAAGGAATAACACAAGTATTTTGGGATGGTTCACACTATAATGAGTGCTACGCCCACCACCAAGGCCAACCTTGGATTTAAATTGTGCACTATGTTTTCCACTAGATCAATTACAAAGAATATCCCTAATGGATCGTGTACAAAATATTGACTTGTGTTTTGTCTAGGGAATTAAATATCTGTAAAACAGATATTTAATTGCAAGTGTATATAGTTAATGAAAGTAAACAATAAGAAGATAAAACAATAAATGTTGATGAGCAGCTTCTTGTTGTTGACGAGGACTTCTAGATCTGTTTAGGATCTCTTGATTGCACTGAGCTGTAAGACTTGGAGTTGTGGAGTTTCAGAGCGATCTTATTAGTGTTCGATTGATTCTGTACAGTGTCTTATGTTCCAGTCTTCAATGGCAGCATTTATAGTAGGTGCACTTCAAAAGATCCGTTGGAGAAGACGAATACTTCAACAGCTCTTTTCAACAATGCATTAAATGCATGGGGTCAACAAGGATTTTCGCTTCACGTATATCTAGAGCAGGAATGATTTCTCGAGATCTTCAAAAGGTGGGCGATTTAGGTGTCGATCCGAGAGTTGTTGCAGTAAACTGGGACGCTTTTTCCCTTCATTGTTCAGACGAAAAGTCTTCCCCGCTGCTGAAAATTGCTTTTGGCGGCTTGATATGTCGTGAATGTCTTGGATTAATTCAAATAATGATTAGATCGTTTGAATTAATACCAATGAGTTCTTGGACAGACACGCCATAGAAGATTGGGTGGACACGAGGTCTACCGTTTGTGGGCGATAGGCAGGTCTTCCGATAAAGCTTGTGGAGAGGTCTTCCGTTTGAACCTGTGAAGTCCTATAAAACTATACTAGGCAAAGTTCTATACACAGTTGCCACGCTAATCGATACGCAGCCCGATTAGCCACTGAAGTATAAAACTAATGTAATGTATTGAGCAGATATAAATCTAACAAGAGAATCAACAATCACTAACTAAATAAGGCAGCACCAAAAGGAAAATAAACAGGAGAAGAAAAGTATAACAAGGTCACCTCGCTTATGAAAAGGGCACTAAGGTCGTCCAGCTGTGAATCGGGTAGAGAAGCCACTCCTTCGATAGTCTCCCGAGGAACCATCTGCACCGACAGTCGATGAGCGTATCTAGCAAAAAAAGGGGAGAGGCTTGCGGTCGACCTGTTGAGGTGCCTCAAAACAAATTCATTATCCCCAACTGCCTCGGGCCGCGCCTCTCTGCTGATCTCAACCTCGACAGAATCACCAGGCGTAACAGAAGGGCTGCTACCAGAATGGATCCTCTGACGTTTGGGTTTAAGGGCCCCAACAGGAGGTAACGAGGTCTTGGCCTTGCCTCGAGAATGTGTGATGCTCGCAACCTTGGGAGGGTCCTCTAGAACACCAGCTAGGGGCAAAACTTCTTCCTCACCACGAGAAGCTGCTTGTTCCCGGGTAGCCCTCAGCTCGTCCCTTCGTTTCTTGCCCTCTTCCTTTTTCCGAGCTATCAACTCATCGCGAGTCATTACCATATGTACACAACGATACCGATGTCAAAAAATAATAATAATAAAGACCAAAGAGAACAGACGAACCACCTGGCACAAGGCAGCCAGGCTTATTTTTCCCCTTGCAGGTCAAACACTCCGAGCCGAATACGCCTCCCTGGTGCATCGGCCAACCTTCACAGCTCACATACTCGACACCCGAACAAGCCACTCCAACCTCCTCGTACTTCACCGAAGAAACCCCAAACCTGGAGAGAAGTAGGTCGTTCCCCACAATTGTCTTCCAGTTATAACTATGGACCTGCTCGCCAAGGGCATTGAACAGGGGGGCTTTAATGGCTCGCTGTAGACACCCCAATTTCGTACCCCTGGTACATAACTTTGGCATACAATATCAAGACCTGTTAAAACTTAACAAATGTCAAGTTACATGGATTAAAAATGTAAAAGATAAAGCAGGATGCACAAAACAGTAAAATGCATGGGCTAAAATGTCAAAAATGGGCTGAAGAATTGAAGATTGGTACTACCATAATGGAGGCTTGGCGCGGCGCCCAAAGGGCCTTCCACCGGCACCGAAAGTAGCTACAGTACGGCCAAAGTTGCTACAGGAGTGCTACAGTTAACGCATTGTGCAAATCTTCCGGCACTCGGTACAAGCAAAAGAAGCACGAAGAGAGAAAAAGAAATGACCGCGGAGTCCCTTTCTCAGCCTATAAATAGAGGCCCCGGGGTTCGCTTTCAGCACACCGAAAATCCCCAAAGCTTTTCAGCGTTCTCGTTACGCTGTTAGAATAGTGAGCGATCGAGCGATAGTGAGCGCCCCCTCCTATAAAGCCTCGAAGCCCTGCCAAAACTCCTCCAAAAGCAAATCCAATCGGTCAAAGTGATCCTTAGCCCCCAAGCTAGGTATCCACCCTATTTCCAAGGTCCAAAAATCTCTTAAAGAGCAGTTGCTCTGCCCGAGTAAAAAGACCAAATCCGCTAGAAACAAGTCATTGTTCTGCCCAATTTCCGCCAGCAGCGAGCATGCAGTAGCAAAAAAGTAAGCAGTTGCTCCGCCTGTTTCACGGTTCCCAAAAGCAACTTTCGAAAGTAGTTACTCTGCTTGAACCGCAGCAACCGCAGCAGCAGCAGCAAAGCAAAAAAAGACTCTCTCTTCCGAGAAGGACAAAGCGAGCACACCACGCTCTTAAAGGTGAGCCTTTAAGGGCGTTATTTTATAAAAAGCTATTTTCCATCCGGCCCAATGTAAAAATATAAGCCGTTATGTTGCCCGGATTTATTTAGAAAATAGCATTAAAAAGAGCCATTATTATGACCAAATATTTTTAAATGTATTTGTAATTATTGGAAGGAGGCGGCTGCAAGTCCGTAAATAATGTAAATACAGATGTATTTGTAGGTAGTTAATGCTTTATTTATTTGCTAGAAAAATATAACAAAAAACATACTTTAGCCAAAAACTGCTTTTGAGACCGAAAGGGCGAATTGGGTGCCTAGCACCTTCCCAACTCCTAACTTAGCCTCGAACCCGTTTTTGCAATCTCTGGTTTTATTTTTGGTTTTTATTTATTTCTTCCTTAAAATAAAGATGGCGACTCTATTATAACATTTTGGATCGCAGTGAGGCATCGCAACATCCTTTCTTGCATTTTTCCGTTTTCCCCTAAAAAAGGGAGAATGGGAATGAAAGGGTGATGTATTCCTATATCCTGGTATCCCCTAAAAAAAGGGATAACTTGATATAGAAAACCCAAAGCGCTCATAGTGATCCAAAATAGGCCATAAGGCAATTTTCATAAAGTCTGTAGTGGGGCCCGCAACATCCTTTCTTGCACTTTCCATTTTCCCCTACACAAGGGAAGATGCGAATGAAAGGGTGATGTATTCATGCATCCTGTTATCCCCTAAAAAAGGGATAACCTGATATAGAAAACCCATAGCTCGCATAACGGACCAAAAATTCACTAAAGTGACCAAGGCGTATTCAACGCACTTTTTGACAGCACTCTTTCCGCATTTTTAATTTCGTCTTCCCCTAGACAAGGGAGGATGGAATGGAAAGCGTGGTATCTGCACCGCACGCCGCATTCCCCTAACCAAGGGAGAACGGGGCGCGGGCATCATCCGGGGCACCCACACTCGCTTCATGACCAGGTCGGCCGAACTCAACTTCTTCGTCTTAACAATACCACGGGGCTCTCCTTCAGGTATCTCAAAATTCCACCCCCGCTACACTCCACCAACAGAACTTTGTTTGACCATTTGTGGTCCATGTGAAAAAATTTGGCCATGAGGGGGAACCCATGTGCGTGCCTACTTCTGGTCATCCGAAACATGGCGAGACCCACCTTAAAATAATGGCAGAACAGAGAGAGGGAAGGCTCAAACCCCTGCACCCTGGCACACACAATAAAGGACACTAAGGCCCTCGTCAAATTAGGGGTCAGATCTAGAGGAACGGAGCTTGTCGCCCTCAAAAACTCACAAATAAAAGGATCGAGTGGGAGCCGCAACCCAAATGACTCAAAAAGGGAAAGATAAAAATCGACGTGACTCCGAAGCTGGCAGAGCTCTCCCAGGCTTAAAGACGGGTCTGGAGGTGAACCTCGAAAACGATCAGAGCCATACTTTTCAGCTCACTCTGCTACGTCCTCGGAGGTGATATGATTCTTGAATGGCCGAAGATAGCGTGATGCTCTCTCACCCTCTACCTCCCGAGCCTCTGACTAGCAAGAAATTGGCGCACCACCGCTGCTAGACATCCTTTCGACTTACCAAGACTCCAGCACCCTTTTAACTCGACGATAGTGTAACACTTTCTCCCTGGTGAAAAATTGAGTTATTAGACTTAAATCAATTCGCTCCATGCTCGCAAAAACCCTCATAGGGACATTTAACGGGTAGTCTGAGGCCGAGAAAACTTCGTCGCTATATTTCCAATGCGAGCTCACCTTTACCCCGGAACTCGCAAGAAAAAACCTTACCTCCCTGGGGGTAACAGCCTTCCAACCGCCTCGGGACTGGCGATACATGGGACCTCCACAAGGGGACTTACCGAAAACAGAGTCCAAGAAAGGATCATCCTCTCCGTAATCTACAAAAGAAACCGAGGCAGGGGAAGAACATCCCGAGCTCGGCGGATCAACAACAGTTTCAACCCAAATTGTTGGGTCGACTGTACGCTCCTCGCCATGAAACACACTAAAATAAACACCGCAGTACGCGGACCCTGCAACCTCTTCGTCCCCCCTATTTGTCTCAACAATAACACTCGGCTCGGTATCATCCTCAAGGGGCGAAGACAAGTCTACAAAATCCATCGAAGCATTGATCACCGGATCGACGTTTCTTCAAAAGAAGAGGACACGTCGGTGGAAACGTCAGGTTTTTTAGGCGAGGGACTCCTAATGGTCAAAGCCCTAACAAATCCCCATATGGCATGGTAAGACGGTATGGTCGAGGCCCCTGTACAACTAGGAAGCGGGCTCCTGATCACCAAAGGCCTCACCTCATCCAATGAATCATCGGAGCTAGAAGAGCTACTAGAAGAGGAAGGATCGAAGAATATAATAGGGAGGCCAGAGCATTTTCGAACAAACAAAAAACAGGACCAAGGGAAAACAGAAAAGATAAGCCCGGGGTTTATTGTGATTGTGGGTTCCCAGGAAAATGCGTCCGCGCCCCGAGTGCCCTTGGATAGGGGTGCGCGTACGTGCTGATGCGGGACACCACTGCTCTCATTCCATCCTCCCTTGTTTAGGGGAAGACAAAATTAAAAGTGCGAGAGAAATGTTGCCTAAGATAGCGCGTTTGAATACGCCTCTGTAACTTCAGTGAATTTTTGGTCCAATATGGGAGCTTTGAGTTTTCTATATCAAGTTATCCCTTTTTAGGGGATACCAGGATATAGGAATACACCACCCTTTCATTCCTATTCTCCTTTTTTTAGGGGAAAACTGAAAAGTGTAAGAAATGAATGTTGTGAGGCCCCACTATGGATTTTATGAAAATAGCCTTATGGCCTATTTCGGATCACTGTTGGTGCTTTGGGTTTCCTACATCAAGTTATCCCTTGTTTAGGGGATACCAGGATATAGGAATACATCACCCTTTCATTCCCATTGTCCCTTTTTTAGGGGAAAACGGAAAAGTGCAAGAAAGAAGTGTTACGACGCCCCACTGGATCCAAAATATTTTATAGAATCACCATCTTTATTTTAAGGAAGAAATAAAGAAAAACCAAAAAAAGAAAAACCAGAGATTGCAAAAACGGGTTTGGAGGCTAAGTTACGAATTGGGAAGGTGCTAGGCACCCAACTCGCCCTTTCGATCTCAAAAGCGGTTTTTGGCTAAAGTATGCTTTTTGTTATATTTATTTAGCAAATAAAAAAAGCATTGAAAGACAGGAAATAAAAACAAATACATCCATGACTACATTATTTACGGACTTGCAGCCGTCTCCTTACAATAATTACAGATATATTTAAAAATATTTGGTCATTATAACGGCTCTTTTACATAGTATTTCCTAACTAAATCCGGGCATTACAACGACTTATATTTTCTACATTGGGCCGGATTTGAAAAGAACTTTTATAAAATAAATGCCCTTAAAGGCTTTACCTTTTAGAGCATGGTGTGCTCGCTCTGTCCTTCTCGAGAGAGGGAGACTTTTTATGATATTGCTGTTATGATTTGGGCAGAGTAACGACTTATTTTTGGTGTTTGCTTACTTGCTACTAGCGGAATTTGGGCAGAACAAGGGCTTGTCTTTGATGGTTTTGGCCTTTTCACTCGGGTAGAGCAACTGCTCTTTCCGAAGTTTTTGGACCGGGGAAATAGGGTGGATACCTAACTAGGAGGCTTGGGATCGCTTTGACCGGTTAGATTTAAGTTTTGAGGAGATTTGGCAAGGTTTCGAGGCTTTATAGAAGGATCGCTCACTATCTCACTTCTCTCTCTATTTCTTCAGCGTAACAACGACGCGGAGAGTTTTTGGGGGAAGAAAGGTGTTTCTGAAAATGAACCCCGAAGGTTCTATTTATAGCCTGGAGAGAGGACACCGAAGGAATTTCTTTTTCTCTCTTCAGGCTTTAGACGGTTGTATAGAACGCCGAAGAATTTGCACATTACGCGAACTGTAGCTATCCTGTAGCAGTTTGGGATTCCCTGTAGCACAAATTGGGTGCCACCCATGAACAAACTGGGCGCCACCCCCACTTTGAGTGTGGGTGGCGCCAGCTTTCCTTCTGTGCTTCCATTTTTGGAACTTTGGCCCCCTGCATTTCACTATTTTGCGTATCCTGCTTTTTTCTTTTGCATTTTCAACCTTGTAACTTGACATTTGTTAAGTTTTAACAGGTCTTGATATTTCATGTCATGTTATATACCAGGGGTACGAAATTGGGGTGTCTATAGTGATGCAAGCAAAGAAATAGTCTGATTCGCCACCGGCAACCTATGCAAGTCCGGAGCCTCTCCTGAAAACACATGAAGCTGCCGGAATAATCAAATAGTAGACGAAAAACTCGGAAATTCAAGTTGTCCCCCATCGAAATCTCACGGACACAAGAAAAAAGGAAGTAGGACACTTACTAGACTAAGGAACAAGGGGAGGCACAAAAGATTCCTGGAAAAATCTGGCCGGAGCTCACCTAAATGCAACGAAGAGAAAAAAGAAGAACAATGTGAAGAATGAAAAACGGTAAAAGTAAAATGGATGAAATTGAAAGCTATAAATACCAGATTCAAAGCGACGCCGTTTCCACAAACTGGTTCAGCCCATGGAGTGTTCCCAAGGAACATTTAAGAGCGTCGCCTCGATTTCCCGCCCAAATGATTCATCTCACGAAAAAAGGCGGCTCTGCACTAGTTTTGAAATTTGAAGAGACACCCCGTATTTAATGTTCTGACAAAGGGAAGTTGCCTTTATGACGGCCCAATTTCCCATGAAAAA
The DNA here is from genome assembly GCA_013146195.2 of Codonopsis lanceolata. NCBI lineage: Eukaryota > Viridiplantae > Streptophyta > Magnoliopsida > Asterales > Campanulaceae > Codonopsis > Codonopsis lanceolata. The sequence continues at coordinate 1,098,437 of CM028382.1, read as the reverse complement.
CAAATCGTCAACACTCCTCTCGCGTGAAAGGCAAGCAGGCGAAACAAACCGTGCAGCCATGCCATTCGCCCCGAGCTCAGGTGATGCCGAGGAGAGATACTAGTACTAGCCGATCAAGTCATGCTTCACCTCAATTCTTCTCATGAGTTCTCTAATCACCCTTCATCTCCATCCCTCTCATCGCCGAGATCATTATCGACATATGTCTCTGAAAATGAAGAAGGCAAGAACAGCTTGTACGGAAAGGCCGGATCCAAGCGATTTACTTCTCGGCCACCTACTGCCGATCATGACCAAGAAGTGGGGGGCTACTGAAGGGTCTCGGAAGGAGCCGGCCTAGGACCCACCATCCCCAAGCTGATCCAAGAAAGGGGTCAATCGATGTCATGCCGACCAAATAACGGACCCACTGGGAAGAATTCGTTCGCCACCGACTCACCCCCTGTAACGAGCTACTAGGATAGCGTGACCAACGCCCCTGAGAAAAGGCCCCTCTCTTCAACCCTCAACACCAGGTCGGCGTTGCATCTCTTTCTCTCCAATACCGAAGTATATGATTCCGCCTCGGCAGATTCCCTCCCTGCTCGCACCAATGTGGCACACATCTCAATGAAGTCATCATACTGTAGCTCTGTCTCAGGACCTGATCATACCACAAAAGTACTCCCACATTCACCCAACTGCTCCCCTGACAAACGCCCATCTTTTAAAATCGTTTACCTAGTTCTGCACCAAAAGAATGATGAAGGGCCGCCTGGTTCTGCCAATAAGAAACGACCACCTCCTACCTAATGAACGATCATGCCCCAGTCCGATTGGATATAAAAAGAGACTTGAAGGTTACGAAAAGGGATCGAAAGACAAGAGAAAAGGAGAGGGCCTGGAAGGTTCACTCTACTAGAGAATTTCCAAGTACCTTGATCAGAAACCACCTAAATCCGTAGATGTTTCCCGTATATTTCCCTATAGTCTCATCCCTTCAATTCAATTTAGCAATAGTCAATGTAAACACCATAACCCAAGTGTTAGAGAGGGTTTGTTAATGTTTGGGAGAATAATACACCAGATATCCTCCTTAATCCATTATTTACTTACCATATTCTGTTGTCATGTGTTAACACAAGAAAAGATCATCGTTTTTGCGTGATCATAGCTCTTATTTTTGTTTCATCAAATATTTTTATTTTACTAACATATTTTTGTTTTAGATAACTATTTTTAATAATTTGTTTTAAACTTTTATTCCATAAATTATTTTTATAGTTTTACTAACCTCAGTTTAAATTATTTTTGTTTTATTGGCTCCGTCACTATTATTTGTGTTCCATCAAATATTTTTATTTTACTAATGTATTTTTGTTTTACATTGTTATTTTTAAGAATTTGTTTTAAACTTTTGTTTTGTAAATTATTTTTATTATTTTAGTAACCTCAATTTTGTTTTATTGACTTCGTAATTATTATTTTTGTTCCATCAAATATTCTTATTTTACTAACGTATTATTTTTACATATATATTTTTAAAAATTTGTTTTAAACTTTTGTTCCGTAAATTATTTTATTTTATTAATCTCAGCATTAAATTATTTTTTTGTTGATTATGTAACTTTTACTTTTATAGTGACTTGTTCCATAAATTAATTTTATTTTACTAACCTCTTATATTTTTGTTTTATTGATTCCGGAACTATTATTTTTGTTTTAGTTACCATTTTTAATGTTTAAAGAGAGAAAAATGTTTAAACATAATTAAAAGAAAAGAAAAGATGGTGATGAGAGAAAAAATAGGGAGGATGTTGATTCTTATGTTAGATTTATATCTGTTCAGTTCATTACATTTAGTTTTATACTTTAGTGGCTAATCGAGCTGCGTATCGATTAGCGTGACAACTGTGTATATAACTTTGTCTAGTATAGTTTTTATAGGACTTTACAGGTTCAGCGGAAGACCTCTCCACAAGCTTTATCGGAAGACCTGCTTAAAGCCCACAAACGGTAGACCTCGTATCCACCTAATCTTCTATGACTTGTCCTATCCAGCAATGACTCATTGGATTAATTCAAACTTATCCTAATCATTATTTGAATTAATCCAAGACATTCCCTGACATATCAAGCCGCCGAAAGCAACTTTCCAAAAGCGAGGAAGACTTTTCGTCACGAGCAGTGGCTTGAGGAAAAGGCATCTCCTACTTTCGCAACAACTCTCGATCGACACCTAAATCGCCCACCTTTTGAAGATCTCGAAATCATTCCTGCTCTAGATATACGTGAAGGCGAAAATCCTTGATGACCCCATGCATTTAATGCATTGTTGAAAAAATTTGTTGAAGTATTCGTCTTCTCCAACGGATCTTTTGAAGTGCACCTGCTATAAATGCTGCCATTGAAGACTGGAAAAATAAGCAATTGTACAGAATCAACCAAACACTTAAAGGATTGCTCTGAAACTTCATAAACTTCAAGTCTTACAACTCAGTACAATCAACAGATCCTCTACAGATCTAGAAGTCTCTCAACAACAAGAAGCTCATCAACATTTATTGTTTTATCTTCTTGTTGTTTACATTCATTACTATATTCACGCAAATTAAATATCTTGTATTTACGGATATTTAATTCCATAGACCCCAAACACAAGTCAATATTTTGTACCACGATCCATTAGGGATATTCTTTGTAATTGATCTAGTGGAAAACATAGTGCACTATTTAAATCCAAGGTTGACTGCCTTGGTGGTGGACGTAGCACTCTTTATAGTGTGAACCATCCCAAAATACTTGTGTTATTTCTTATCTGTTTGTTTGTCATTTGATCTAGTCATTACTTTGATTATCTTTATCCATTTACAGCAGAACTTAAGTATCTTGTAAAGGTCTACCGGTAGTCCTTATCGGCAGACCTGGAACAACTACCTTGAAGGTCTTCCGCTACTTCAATCTTTTCAATAGATTGCAAGTACCTTTCAAAGAATTTACTAAAAGTTTTAAGTGTTTAATAAGCTATTCAACCCCCTTCTAGCTTATTATTGTGCCCATTGGGACCCACAATTGGTATCAGAGCCTTACTCTTTGAAAACAAGTTTTTCCAAGATTAAACTCTTGAGAGATACGATATAATGGCACAAACACACTACATGCTGCCTACATCTAATGCTAACCACGTCCCAATATTGGACGAAGGACATTTTGATGTATGGAAGGATAAAGTAATGAGATTTATGAACTCTATTGACAACAGATTATGGAAATGTGTTCACGAGGTCAACATGTACCAATGAAGCCAAATCTTCTAGCCTCCATCGGGAATCCTGAGAAGTACCTAAAGAAGAATCGAATGGACGGAGGATGATAGAAAGTCGGTAGAACTTGACAAAGCAATAAACATAATCACCGACTCTAGACACAAGCACATACCAACAAGTGATTCGATGTACAACTGCAAAGAGATGTGGGAAGCTCTTGTAGAATACTTGGAAGGAGACCAAGACACAAGAGATAACAGAAAATATACATACATCCAGCAGTTTGATTCTTTCAAAAAGGATCCTAAGGAAACCTTGAGACAAGCATACGATCGCAGTGAGGTAATAAATAGTTGCTTTTCTCTTGGTAAAACGTATGATAAAAAGGAAATGAACATGAGGTTTCTAGGCTCTCTAGGTAGCTTATGACATGTTAAGACCACGGCTATGAAAGAATCTAAGAACTTAAGCGAGATGACTCTTCGTAGTCTCTACGCAAGTTTGAAGGTTTATGAACTTGAAGTTAATCAAGCTCTAGAGCAAGACAAAGCAGTCGAGCGTGTCCTTGCCGACCATGGTCAAGAAGAAATCACTGTTGAAACCAAACCTTCCACTTCTTCCTGTGAAAATGATTTTTTATCTGATGAACAATTTGCCATGTTTGTAAAACGTTTTCAAAAATTTGCAAAATATGGAAGGAAGAACACTCACCAACAATCTTTTAGAAAAGAATGGTGAAAGCTCATCTAAGGAAGAGCTTGTGTGTTACAACTAGAAAACACAGGTCATTTTGCCTCAAAATGTCCTAAGCCAAAATTTGAAGCATACCGAAAAACCCTCCTTCAGAAAATTTCAAAAACAAAAAGGTATGTTGGTGAAGACATAGAAGACAAACAGGTTGCTACATGGTTTGAGACCGATTCAGAAGAGGAGGAAGAGGATTGTGAGCAAGCTAACATATGCTTAATAGCTCATGATTCAGGGCCTACCTATGACTCTGAAAATGAAGTCAAAGTTTCACCTAGTCCTTTAGACAAAAATGAAACCAACAGTGATAACTTCACTAAGGAAGAACTTCTCAAGGATAATCAAGATATGCTTGAAGAATTTAATTCCTTTAGAGTAGCCTATGTTAAACTTGCAAAGAAGCTGTGAAAACTTACGGTGAGAAATCTTGATGGCGGTGAGATTCAAACTCTCAATAGTGTCAACAAGAGAGTATCAAGAAGGAAGAAAACAAATTCCTTTATGACAAAATTGATTGTCTATCAGAGCACATCAAAGGACTTGACCTAGAGAAAATTGCCTTGCAAAAGACAATTGACTCCTGGAACAGCTCCAAGGATGCATTCGAAGAAATCCTTTCAAGCCAAAAATCTAGTAATGATAAAGCGGCATAGGATATTCGGATGTGCCTCTTCCGACAATCTCTTCGGTCATAGAAGAAGGTGAATCCTCGAGGCGCTAATGATATTTCCTTCTCTAAACAGACATTTGGAAATATAGGGAAACAAGGCCTTGGTTATTCAAGTGTCCCTTACATTTACCCCAAAGTTCAGAAAGGAAAAGCCAAAATGACTGACTCAAATGAGAAACCTGAAAAGGTAACGGTAGAGAAAGTAAAGTCTGCCGGCAACAACTATGCTAAGGCAAAGTCTGCTGGCGGTAGACCTACTAAACCTCTACCGGTAACTATCAAGTTTGTCTATGAAACAGCAAGGCTCCTTTACGTTGAAGGTAAACTTAAAGGTATTCTACCAAATCCTCTGAAAAGGTAATCATCAGAAAAGCTAAAGCTAAGTCTGCTGGTAACCTACCTAGGAAGATTCGAAAGAAACCAATTAAGTCTACCATCAACAAGCAAGCTGAACCAAGAATGGATGTCAAGAAAAGGAATGATCACAAGCACTCTTCAGTTGAAGACTCTAACAGTTCTCTATGGAATTTCCATTTATGTCATTCTTGCAATTGTCTAGGCCATCGGCACGGAATGCTGCTAAGGTTCACTAGAGACCTAGTTCTCTCAAGGTCATATGGGTTCCAAAAGGTTGCTAATCCTTAGGACCGAAAGAAAATAAAGGGTACCTTGTTTACTTTAATTCTTTTTCAGAATGCTTCATGGCTATAGAATCGAGAAAACAAAGACATCGGTACCTAGACGGTGGCTGCTCAAGACACATGACGGAAAGCAAGTCTTCTTACAGATATAGCTGAAGCAAAAGGACCCACTGTTATTTTCGGAGATAATGCAAGAGGAAAGACAATTGGATATGGCTCAATCACTAGAGGAAGTCTCTCCATCAACAAAGTCTCTCTAGTGAGTGGCCTAAAGCACAATTTGTTGAGCATATCCCAATTCTGCGACAAAGGTCTTCTATGCCAATTCAACTCCAACCAGTGCCTCATCAAAGACAGTGAATCCTGCTCTACAATACTGACCGGCAATAGACAAGGAAATGTCTATGTCGTTGACTTAAATCTTCTAGGGAGATTCTCAAACCTTTGCCTAGTAGCTAACAACGTTCGTGACAACAGCTGGCTATGGCACAAGCGTCTCAGTCACCTCAACTTCAAGCACCTCTCCAAGCTCTCCAAAAACGGGCTTGTCAAAGGTCTACCTATGGTGTCTGCCGACCATGACAGAAGTTGTAAAGCTTGTCAACTAGGAAAACTTTCCAAGTCTTCCTTCAAAAGAAAGTCTGTATTATCAACAAACAGACCTCTTCAACTTCTGCATATGGATCTCTTTGGACCAATCACAACAGCCAGTATTTCAGGAGACAAGTATACACTTGTAGTAGTTGATGACTACTCTAGATTCACTTGGATTGAAACAATGACATCTAAAGATGAAACGTATGATCTAGTCACTGCTCTTTTCAGAAGACTTCAAACTCAAAAGCTTGAAGACATTAGCGACATAAGATCAGACAATGGCACTGAATTCAAGAACAATGGTGTAGAAAAGTACTGCGATGACCACGGGATCGGACACAACTTCTCTGCCGCCGGTACTCCTCAACAAAACGGTGTAGCTGAGCGGAAGAAGAGAACAACGATTGAAGCGGCAAGAACAATCTTTGGCGAAGCTAAACTTCTAAGTATTTACAGGCGAGGTCAACACTTGCATGTTTTACTCGAAAGCAGATCCACAGTAAACAAGTTTCATAATAAAACTCCATATGAAATATGGAGAGGAAGATCCCCCAACATAGGATTTCTTAAAATCTTCGGCTGTAAATGTTTTATTCTTTATAATGGAAAAGAATATAGAGGAAAATTTGATGCAAAATCAGACGAAGGAATTTTTCTAGGTATTCCAAACATTCAAAAGCATTTCGCATTTTCGTAAATCTAATTTAAAAATTTTAGAATACGTGCATGTTTCTTTTGATGAATATGACTTGTTAGAGCCTAGAAAGGCTCGAGCGTTGCTAATGATTACGATAATGATGAGGCAGTACAAATACAGCATCTACTTCCACTCCTCATCGAGAAACGGCAAGCTGAGAACCCACAAGTACCGCTAACCCTTCACGAGAACTCTGTACCGATTCAACAACTCTTACATGACCACGAACCCATCTCTTACGTTTTACCCCAAGCACCTTTGAGATCACTCATCCTTCTTGTTCACGAGAAAATGAAGGTTTTGAAGATCCTATCTCTTGAACCAGATTTTGGTGAATCTCCTTCTCAACCTACTCAGAATTCTTAAGGGAAGAACCCACCGAAGTGATCTTCCTCCAAGCTGTTATTGAAGCAAGAGATCATCCCATCTCTCAAATCATTGGTGATCTCAACACGGAGTTCGTGAGAAATAAAGTTCGAGAAGAGACTATGTTTGCTTATGCATTTGTATCGAACTCGAACCAAAGAAGATTGATGAAGCTATCGAAGATCATAAGCTGGATTGAAGCTATGCAAGAAGAGTTGAACCGGTTTGAAAGATGTAAGGTGTGGAGCTTAGTTCAAAGACCGGCGATCATCGGTCATCGGCACCAAGTGGGTTTTCGAAACAAAAGAGATGAAGAAGGAAATGTCACCAAAACAAAGCTAGGCGGTTGCACAGGGGCTACCGAAAGAAGGAATTGACTTTGATGAAACTTTTGCTCTGTTGCTAGACTAGAGGCAATCGAGAATCTTTCTAGCCTATGCCTCGTTCATGAACTTCAAAGTGTATCGGATGGATGTAAAGAGTGCCTTTACGAATGGTGATCTTCAAGAAGTATACGTGGAGCGACCTCGAGATTTGTCATTTCGGACACAAAGCGGATCACGTCTACCGACTCAAGAAAGCTCTCTGGCTGAAGCAAGCTCCTAGAGCTTGGTATGAAACTCTATCCAAGTTCTTAATAGAACAAGGATTCGTGAGAGGAAGAATAGACACTACTTTATTCATCCTCAAGCACAAAGGCCATTCTCTTACAGTACAAATCTATGTGGGCGACATCATCTTTGGATCAACTAACCAAAGCTTGTGTAAAAGATTCGAGAAGGCGATGCAAAGCAAGTTCGAGATGAGCATGATGGGTGAACTTACCTACTTTCTAGGACTGCAGATACAACGAGACTTCCGGCGGAATCTTCATCGGCCAAACCAAATATGCAAAGGAACTAATCAAGAAGTTCGGCCTTGATTCACTAAAGGATTCGAAACTCCAATGTCTACCGACGCCATCTTGACAAAGATGAGAAGGAAAGCAAGAGAACATGACCAAGTACCGAGGAATCATAGGTTCACTTCTTTACCTTCTTGCTAGTAGACGACATTATGTTTGTTGTTTGTGTGTTGTGCTAGATTTCAGAGATCCAAAGGAGTCACATTTGCTTGCGCCAAGCGTATCATCAGATATGTTTCAAAAACAACAAATCTAGGCATATGGTATTCCAAAAACAACAATTTCGATCTAGTTGGATACTCAGATGCAGATTATGCAGCCTGCAAAGTGAGCAGAAGAAGCACCAGTGGGACTTGTCAATTCCTTGGAAATAGACTTGTCTCATGGTCTTGCAAGAAACAAGGATCAGTTGCAAACTCAACCACGATGAATACATAGTTGCAAGCATTTGTTGCTCTCAACTACTATGGATGAAGCAACAACTAGTGGACTACAACATCAAGGCGCAAGCGCCCAATCATGTGTGACAACACATCGGCAATTCGTCTCCAAAAATCCAGTGATGCACTAAGCACATTGATATCCGTTATCACTTCCTCAAAGATCATGTGGAGAAAGGTAACATCAGTTTGGAATATGTTCCAACTGAGCATCAATTGGCTGACATTCTCACAAAACCACTGGATGCCACCAGGTTTGCTTATTTAAGGAGAAATCTTGGTATGATTGATCCTACTGCTTAATTTCAAAGTTATTTGTTAATGTTTCTTTCATACCGGTAGACTTAGTTTTAGACTAATCGGAAGACGTAAGTTCTCCTTTACCGGAAGACTTAAAGGTTAGTATTTTTACTTAGTCTATTTTTTTGCTAAAGAGGTTTCTAAAGTAATAAAGGGGGTCAATGATAAAATTTGGTACTTAAGAAAATATCTTAAGTTCCCGCTTTCTCAAATTTTCTCGCCTTTAAATAGACCTTGAACCGCCTTTTGCCAAACTTTACGGAACCCCTTTGACAAAAATATTTCTCTCTCTATTCATACTCTTTCTCTGTGTAACTGCTTTCTGCAAATCCAAAATTCTTCTTGTTTCTTCTTCTCATCGACAACAATGGTATGATTTTCTACATTCTCTACTTGAAACTTATTGCTTTCTGTTTTGCATTTCATAACCTAAATTTGTTTTGGAATATAAACAGTCATTTTCGAGTTTCTATAGTATTCGCCATTGTTATTCTTAAAAACCTAAGAAAACTAACAGTCGTTTATGTACTTTCATTATCTATTCTTATGAAAAACTTCTGTTATACATTTCTATGGTTTGGATTCTCTAAACATTCTAGGGTTTCAAGTTCTCTCTTCAAAAATTTCAAATTATTTCAGGAAACCTTGAAATTTCTGCTTGTTTAGTTCTTGAGGTGAAAAGCCCTAATTTTTTTTGTATTTCTTTCAGGCAAGAACTTCAAAATCGAAGAGCGACAGCGGAAAGAAATTAAACCCAGAAACCGACATTCCTCTAAGTACGGATGTCAACCTTCCGGGATATCCAACCTTTCCCGCCTCTCATGACATCATAGTCGCTCTGGACCCGAAGCTGTATATTCCAGGGATGTGCATTGACCTCCCTGCTGTCTGCTCGATAGCTTCCGGCGTCAAAGCATGCGATGACATGAACGCCTCTGGCATACTCCCTCTCTTCTGCCTCAACGACAAGAACTACAGTATCTTTCTGGCAGAAGAATTCTATCAGAGGATGGAGCTCATGAGCCCTAATGCTCTACGAGGATGGATTAGGGGCCGACCAATCTCCATCACCGCCAAGAAAATCTCCACCATCATCGGCGTACACTTTGGTGGACCTCTTGAAGCAACCATTGCTAAGGCTGTACATGCCTGGGAAGCAATGAGAGGAGTAGATACTTACAGAGAACCTTAAGGGAAAATGCTCCGAAATCTGTTCCCTCTTGACGTCTACTGCACCAGCCACCTTATAGACAAGGGGCTTCTATTCAAGAGTGGAGCACATGACATGTTCACGGCTCAACAAATCAACCTCACTAGTGCCGTGTTCCTTCAGCTTCGTCTCAACTGGGGGGCCATAATCTTCAATGAATTAAAACAGTGGGTGGAGAAAGCCAAGAACAACCCCATTTGCAAGCGCCCCTTCGTTAGGCTGATCAATGCCCTTCTAAGGGATGATGTTAATGTCAACTCTTCCTTGAAGGAAGATGAATTGATTATAGTGGCCAAGGAGAAGCAACTCACAGCCTCGTTCTTCAGTAAGTACACTGAATACGAGAACAAGCGACGACTGCAGAAGGGTCTACCGTCAGTCTTCCTTGATAAGGTTGCTAAGCCTGTACCGATCTTGGTAACTCGCTTCAACATGGAAGCACATGACGCGGCTAGCAGAACCCACAAAAAGGCCTCTGCAAAGTTCAATGACCAAGTGGTTGCGTCCCTCCATCAAAAGGCCAAAGACTTGGCTGATGAGGCAGAGCAGCTGCTTCGAACCAAGATGGCTGCCAAAGGAAAAGCAAAACAGACAAGGCCGGTAGAGGCCACTCCAATTGAAAAGGAGCAGGCCAAATGGGTTAGGAAAGAGATGAAGGAAGGCCAAAAGAACCAGCCTTCAGCCAAACCAGCTCATTCCTCTACCCAAGCCCAAACTTCACAAACTTCACAAACCCAGCCAACCTCTCAAACTCAACAAACCACTTCCTCCCAGCCACCTACCCAAACCAGTCAATCACCCTCACCCTCTCCTGCACCCACTCCCAAACCAAAACGAAGGAGACTTCGTAAAACCTTTGAAGACCAGCCACCGGCAGACACTCCAACCACTACCAATGAAGTAGCTGAGTCTCCTATTCAGTCGCTAAGGAAGAAAAGGAGAGCTTCCGGCCCCAAACACTATACCGACAACCAACCAACTACCACTACCGAAAGCCAACCAACTACCACTACCGACGCCCAACCAACCACCAACACACCATCCTCTACCGTCACACCCACCCCTTCATCTATTCCTCATGAGTCATCTACTCAGAGGAATTCACCACCTCTAGAGGAGCCTATCCCTCAGGAGGAGCCTCAAACACAGGAGGAGCCAGCCAAAACCCCCACTCCTCCTCCACCTTCCCCTTTTAACTACTCACCTGACCCATCTACCCCGTCCTCACCTCCATAATCCTAACCAACTTCATCAACAACACCACAGCCACCTCAAATTCCTCCCCCACAGCCAATAGACTCTGCTGCCGCCAAGTTCCTTTTCGAACTATCGTCAGTAGCAGACCTATTTATCCCTACCCATCAACCTCCTCAATCTTCCCTTAGAAAACCAAAATCCCTCTTCTACCCTGCCCCTTCTTTCTGGTTTTCTACCGACCCCTTACCCGAATCATCTCATATCAGTGACAATTCTGACACTGACATTGAGATTGATTCCCCTCCAACACCACCTCCCCCTCCACCCATTACCATATCTTCCTCCACCAACACCATACCAACCCAAGACTCGTCCTCTTCCGACTCCATCACTCCTCCACTCCAACAGCCCATACGGCCTGCCGACTCTACCTCTGTCGGTACCATTCATATTGGCCAGGCAACTACTTCCCATCAGCCAGCCAATGATGAAATTTTGTCACGGCTGGACGCCATATATGAACGGCTAGACGCGCTTACCAGCATCACTACCGCTATCGCCGAAATAGCCACTGCTGCGTCCAAAGCCAATGACCGCACTGCAGCCCTTCTACGACAATTCCAAGAGGATGTCTGGACTCGCTTCGGACAGATACGACACGACTTCACAGATGTCAAGATCAACGTTGAAGCTCAACGAGATGAGTGTGTCCGTATCTGCTCCTCTCTTTTCTATGAGCTTTTCCATGCCATCACTCTCCATCTCGGCAATGGCCGCCCTCCGGTTCTAGAGCTCAACCGCATTGCTCGCGACTCTGCTCACGACGTTATGAATGCCAATCGTGATCGTGATCTGGCCATCACGGAGGAGAAGCAAATGAGATCAATCAACAGAATGCTGATGGAATAGAACAGCCGTCTTCGTGAAGAACTGGACTACCGTTCTCGTTCCACCAGACCTCCTCGATGCGGATGGCGAATCTGAGCGAAGAATGGAAGAGCTAGAGCGAGAACGAAGGGAAAAAGAGGCTGCAGACAAAGGCAAAGGGAAAAGACCTTGGTAGTTCTGTATCTTTTCTTTCCTTACCTTTGTATCTATCTTATATTTTGAAAACTTTGTAATCTGTAAACATCTTGTTTATAAATACATAAGAATATCTGTTTTTCAAAATTGTCTTGTTTAAATTCTTTTTACTTTACTTTTCCTATCTGTTTAGAATTTAAACGTTCAGATTAAATTTATTTTAAACTTCTGCTAATCTATGTGATGTTCTATGATTTTTTATACCTTTGTATGCACTTAGATTAGTTCTTTACACTTGAGGTGCTCGTCTGTTTGATAGAAGCATGTCTTCTGCTACTTTATATATAAAATTCTCAGACATGCTATTATCTATCACATAGTGCATTTTAGCCCTCATTTGTAGTAATGATGACGGATATAAATAGGAGGAGATTGTTGACTCTTATGTTAGATTTATATCTGTTCAGTTCATTACATTTAGTTTTATACTTCAGTGGCTAATCGGGCTGCGTATCGATTAGCGTGGCAACTGTGTATAGACCTCTCCACAAGCTTTATCAGAAGATCTGCTTAAATCCCACAAACGGTAGACCTCGTGTCCACCTAATCTTCTATGACTTGTCCTATCCAGTAATGACTCATTGGATTAATTCAAACTTATCCTAATCATTATTTGAATTAATCCAAGACATTCCTTGACATATCAAGCCGCCGAAAGCAACTTTCAGCAGAAGACTTTTCGTCTGAGATGAAAGCGGGAAAACCGAGTTGTCTCCTACTTTCTGCAACAACTCTCAGATCTGACACCTAAATCGCCCAACTTTTTGAAGATCTCAGAAATCATTCCCTGCTCTAGATATCTGTGAAGACGAAAATCCTTGACTGACAACCCCATGCATTTAATGCATTGTTGAAAAAGAGCTGTTGAAGTATTCGTCTTCTCCAACGGATCTTTTGAAGTGCACCTGCTATAAATGCTGCCAATGAAGACTGGAACAAGAAGCACTGTACAGAATCAATCGAACACTTAAAGAATTGCTTTGAAACTTCATAACTCCTAGTCTTACAGCTCAGTGCAATCAAGAGATCCTCAACAGATCTAGAAGTCCTCGTCAACAACAAGAATCTGCTCATCAACACTTATTGTTTTTAACTTCTTGTTGTTTACATTCATTTACTATACTTCATGCAATTAAATATCTTGTATTTACAGATATTTAATTCCATAGACCCCAAACACAAGTCAATATTTTGTACACGATCCATTAGGGATATTCTTTGTAATTGATCTAGTGGAAAACATAGTGCACTATTTAAATCCAAGGTTGACTGCCTTGGTGGTGGACGTAGCACTCTTTATAGTGTGAACCATCTCAAAATACTTGTGTTATTTCTTATCTGTTTGTTTGACATTTGATCTAGTCATTACTTTGATTATCTTTATCCATTTACAGCAGAACTTAAGTATCTTGTAAAGGTCTACCGGTAGTCCTTATCGGCAGACCTGGAACAACTACCTTGAAGGTCTTCCGCTACTTCAATCTTTTCAATAGATTGCAAGTACCTTTCAAAGAATTTACTTAAAAGTTTTAAGTGTTTAATAAGCTATTCAACCCCCCCTTCTAGCTAATTATTGTGCCCATTGGGACCCACAAGAGGCATAATCAGAAAAGAGGGAAGCAAAGGATTTAGCTTTTGTTGGGGAAGGAGGAGCCAGGGGCGGAGGCGGAGGACCACCAGCCCCCTCCTCGGCCGTGGCCGGATTCATGAGAGGGAAACCCTAAGCTGCGAGCAAGACTAAACCCTAAAGCGGCCAAAGAGAGAATTTTTTTTAGAGGAATAGCATTGAGTACTATTATAACAATACGAAGGATTATAACAATAATATTATAGTAAATCTCTTTAAATAGCACCAAAAATATCTTCAAAAGTTCAATTATGAACTATTCAATTCATAAAATATAAAGTTAATCGTTTCATACTAAAAATTCAAAAACTTAACCTTTACACCATTATGACATTTTGGTAGTAATATTTGTAATATCCCAATCCTACATCGGGTAGGTGTGGGACTTGTGTGGATTATAAGATGGCCACACTCCACTACAAAACTTCTACATCATCCATGAATTTTCGGATCGACTTGTGGTGAGACTGATGACCCAAGGTGCTGCATGTTCAGTGGGCTAGTACGTGGGCTACACGTAATAGATCAGACTTTTGGGCTCAGGGCATTAGAATATTAGTAGTGATAATAACAATCACAATAACAATAATACTATTAACAATAATAATAGAAAAAAGTTTGTTCATTTTTACTAATAACTAGTATCAGTTCAATCTCATAACTGGCGCGGTAATTCAAACAAAACACACAACTGAAAGTTTTACATGTAATTGTAGAGGGTAATTTAAACATAACTTATAACTGAGAGGTTTATTTGTAACTCATATATTTAGGAATCAATCTGGACCGTCAGTTGTGTTTAATACAATTCGATCAGTACCACCAGTTAGACCATGAGCTTTTTTATAATATAGATTAATATTATAATTACTTATTGTTGTTGTTGTTATTATTATTTTAGTTGTTAATAAATATATAATATTATTACTATTGTATCTGAAATACTAATTCATTAAAATTATTAAAGTTAAATATAAATTTTCTTTCAAATAAAGCGCCAAACTATAACAATGTTAGTAGAAACGTTATGTTTTGAACGTTTTGGTATTAAAAATGTAACTTTGAATCTTTTTTGATAGAAGAATTATTTTTGAGAATTTTTGCTATTTTTCCCTATTAAAATTGTGCGCCCAGCGGCAAAGTTAGTTTAAATGTCCAATGCAACGGTGGCCATACAATTTACATATTTTGAATAGTTATTGACTATCCATACTTTTGCTAGAGAGATCAGTGACTCTCAGGAACAATTCACACTAAGGAGGAGCTTCGTGAGAACAATTAAAAAGAATTACATATTGAAGACAATAAGAAAAGAATAATATGATTCATGAAACTGATGCTATGTTGTTGGTACAGAGGCTAAGTCGAGTTAAGTTAAGTAAGCACAAAAGTCATGGCAGAATATTATTTGCCTTTAAACAAGAAAGATTAGTGAGGAATCATATAAAGAAGAGAGTTTTATATCAAAAAAATTAATCAAAGTGGAATCTAGTCCTAAACAACCAAAAAGGGTTATTTTACACCATCATTAATCTTACGTGTTAATGTCACAGTTTTTTTTTCATGTTATACAACAACATTTACATTGTACTATTGACATACAGACGTGTAACATGAGCTAGCCATAGAATGCCCAGCTTAACGAAGTTGGTGAAGTTGAGAATAATATTCTGTCAATAATATCCATGAGGTTGAGCCTGAGTTTGAGCATGAGGTTCAGCCAGAGTTTGGGCATAAGGTTGAGCCTGAGTTTGAGCATGCGGTTGAGCCTGAGTTTGAGCATGTGGTTGAGCCTGAGTTTCTGCCTACGCCACTGCTCCCCATTGGTGAAACATCAGTTTCAGTTTTGCTAAACCTGATAGTATTTCAGTTTTAGTTCCTGTTTTGTTACAGATTTCGACATAATATTTATATCTGCTTTAAGTTACAGATTCCGTATCTGTTTTTCAGTTTCAGTTCATGCTACAGACTCTGTATCTGTATTTCTGCTTCAGATAACCTGTTTCAGTTTCAGTTTCATAAAGCTCCTAACCTGATTCTGAAGTTTAGTAATCTGCAATCAGCACACTATTAAGTAAAACTTAATTGTAGTAATCCAAGTGTTTTAATCTGTCACACAGAAATAAAACAACATAGACTGCACAGGAAAGTCTATTAAAATCTGGTTGCTAATTATAGAGAAACAATAGTGTTTCATATAACTTAGCATAATCTTGTTTTGTGTGCAGCATGGCTTCCAATTATGGAAAGGAACCCGCTGCTGTACAACAGCCCATGGCAGAAATGATGCATACCATCGTTCACACTCATGGTGAGCACCCGGAAAAATTTGTTGGCAAAGAGTTCAAAAGATGGCAACAAAAGATGCTCTTCTACCTTACGACGTTGAACCTGTCCAAGTGCCTGAAGGAAACAACCCCTATCTTGAAAGAAGGGGAAACAGATCGCAACACCGTGGCCGCTGTCGAGTCATGGAAGCACTCCGACTTCCTTTGCAGGAACTATGTCTTAAATGGACTAGATAACTCGTTATACGATGTATACAGCCCATTTAAGACGGCCAAGGACCTTTGGGAATCATTGGAAAAGAAGTACAAAACCGAAGATGCCGGCTCGAAGAAATTCGTAGTTGCTAGGTTTTTAGAATTTGTAATGAATGATTCCAAAAGTGTAATGACACAAGTTGAACAACTCCAACTTATCTTGCACGAGATAACAACCGAAGGGATGATAGTTTCCGAAGCATTCCAAGTTGCGGCAATGATCGAGAAGCTACCTCCTGCGTGGAAGGACTTCAAAAACTATCTCAAACATAAACGCAAAGATATGTCGTTGGAGGATTTGATCCTAAGGCTAAGGATTGAGCAGAATAACCAGGTCGCCGACAAGAAGCTGCTTCGTCCCATAGAAGGGGCGTATGTGGTCGAGCAAGACTCCAAGAACGGGAAGCGTAAAAGCTTCGGGGAAGGGACGTCTACGCAAGGAAAGAAGTACAAGTTCAAGGGCAAGTGCTTGAACTGTGATAAGAAGGGCCGTAAAGCTGCGGAGTGCCGAGGCAAGAAGCGAGTCCGCAAAGAAGCCAACGTGGTTGATGAAGACATCAGCATGATTTGCGTGGTTTCCGAGACAAACTTGGTCGGCACGGGTCGTGAATGGTATGTTGACACCGGCGCCACACGTCACATATGCGGCGATGCAAAGATGTTCTCATCTTACTCCAAAGTGACGTCCGACGAGAAGCTTTTCATGGACAACTCTTCCACCTCTGGAGTGGAAGGAAAGGGGCAAGTGATACTCAAGATGACCAGCGGACGGGAATTGGTGCTCACCAATGTCCTCCATGTCCCGGATATTAGGAAAAACCTAATCTCTGGCTCCCTTTTAATAAAGCATGGGTTCAAGTTGGTCTTCGAATCGGATAAGTTTGTACTTACGAAGAGTGGAGATTTCATGGGCAAGGGTTACCTCAATGAGGGCTTGTTCAAGTGTAATGTACTGGTGGTAACCCCACCCAACGATAGTAGCATTAATAAAGCATCTACATCTTCTTCTTACTTGCTTAAGCACTCTAATATTTGGCATCTTAGACTAGCTAGGTCATGTTAACCATAATTCTATAAGACGATTAATGCAAATGGAATTAATTCCAAAAGCTCGAATCGACACTAAAAAAAAATGTCAAATATGTGTTGAGGCCAAACAAACAAGAACCTCCTTTCAAACAATACAACGTGACACTTGACCACTAGAGCTAGTTCATAGCGATCTATGTGATTTTAAATCCATAGATTCATGTGGCGGGAAAAACTATTTCATCACCTTTATTGATGATAGCACACGTTATTGTCATCTTTACTTCACTACTAGAAAACTGGTCATCAGTGACGGAAATTTCCGTCGCTAAAATACGATTTCCGTCGCTGATTACACTCTAGCGACGGAATATTTCCGTCGCTTGACCGTCGCTAAAAGTTTGTCGCTAATCAGCGACGGAACATTTTCCGTTACTGTTCACCGACGGAATTTTCCGTCGCTAATTTCTGTCACTGACAACTTCCGTCGGTGTTTAGTAACTGACAGTCCGTCGCTGAAAAATATGTCGCTGTTTAGTAACGGACATTCCATCGCTGATTTGAATTTAAATAATATTTATTATTTATCTTTAGCAACAAACATTCCGTCGCTATATACCGACGGTGGATTACCGACGAACTTTCCGTCGCTAGTCAGCAACGGAAATTCCGTCGCTGGAAATTTTTTAAAAATCAAAATGCTTTTTCAATGTGACAGACATTCCGTCGCTGATATCAAAAAGACAATTTAAAATAATTTTATTTAATATTTTTTTCCTGCACCTGTTTTTCCTAAACCTGTGATATAATAAATTTTATGAACAAATTAAAACTAAATTGCAATGCAAAAAAAACTACGAAATTAAAACACAAAGTTAAACAATAAATATGTTATGCTATTACATAAAGTTTCAAATTCAAATAACAATTTAAAACACTAAGTTAAACAGTAAATGGTATATTACACATAGTTTTAAAAGTCAAATCACTAATTGTCTCCTAAATTCGGAGGTGGGAATGTTGTGAAAATATTTCTAACAGAACTAGGGCTGGCGGATGAAGGGGACGATGTACTACCAACTACAGGTTGTTGAGGACACCGCTGCATCTGCTGCATCTGTGCCATTAGTCGTTGCGTTTCTTCTCGATGTTGCGCAACTAGCTGTTGTGTGTCAGATCGATGTTGTGAAAGCTCAGCTTCTAGAGTTTGAATTCTCGAACTTTGGTCATGGTTGGGAACATGTGATTGAGCTGTCGACCGTGAAGACTGCCCAGCATACTCACCCATCACATAAACCCTTGATCCTCTCTTCTTTCTTCCATCAGAAGCGACGGCATTCCAAACATCTTGGCTCCTTGCAGGGGTACCAGAACTAGGCTGCTCCACACGACCCTCAGCGATCTCTAATGCTATTTTAGCATTAAATGCAGACTGTCATAATAAAACAAACAAATATTATCACATACACAATATATATAAATTTTCATATCCAATAGCAACTCCTTCAATGAATTATTACTTACATATGTAGATTCTGCAACTTGATCAACCCACTGAGGAGGTTGATCGACGGAGGCACTGGGGGTGGTGTGGGTGCTGACAAACACATCAGGAATGGAGACGTGTGGGCCAAATTGCGTAGTCTACAATCATTACAGTTACTATAAGTTAAACTAAATAATATCACTTATATATATATATATATATATATATATATATATAAACATTAATAACCTAAAAATCACACATTTCCGAACTAGCTTTTAGTACCATTCCCAGTTTCAACAAATCCCCAAACACAACTCAACCCCCCACAACAAACATCATTAAATACCCACATTCCCTAAATTTATAATAATAATGACAGATCTATCAGCAAGCAATTTATCAAAATAAAACATGATTTAACAGAAAGATTAAGCCAACTGGGTGAAATTTAAGGAACCCACATTGCAAAACTATCAGCAAACAATCTAACATGATTAAAACATGATTTAACAGAAAGGAAAAAAAAAACTACCTGGGTAATAATTCAAACAACCCACGATGCAAAAATTATCAAGAAATCCAAGGATAACAACAATATACCTATTGCTTGAATATCTTAAAATGGTCAGCTTTATAATAAGTAATACTCTCTCTATTTTAAACTCAAGACTTACATTCATTTTGCACTTTGAAAAAATTGAGGTGTTCACACTCATTGGCATGTTAATTTTTTAGTTTCAGGTTAGGCTTCTATCCCATTCAAAAACCCACAGTAGTATGTACTTTAATCCCTTTATTGTCTAAATGCTAGTACATGATACCCCAAGATAATTTCGGCAAGACTTCCGCATGGCTCTCCAAGTGCCTGACATAGATAGGGTCGTTACAACCCATGTCAAGTATACACCCAGAGCACAATGGAAAATGCGACCAAAATATCTAAGATATCAAGTACATTAACATTTATAAAAGACAATAATGTTTTAAAGTACACACACCGTACGTTTCCAAACTGTCCAAACGGACAATTCAAGAACCTATAATAGATGTTGACCACAACACGAACATCAAGCACATGTTGAACCACAACACCCATTAAGGATTCTCGAACGGGTTTCTAAGCTTTTAACTTTATTTAGGAGTGGTTTACAAATGCAATTGACATGGAGTGACCAAAAATGTATGAGAACCGACATTGGAATATATTGTCAGGTTAGACAATGAAACGACACTCATCCTAACTAGCTAATATGTTCTATAACATGTTCATCACATTATTCACATTCCTAATCACTAACTTCAGTAATCACTAGTGTTTTAACTTCTACCAAACGAATTATAAGTAATTAGGCTAAAATTAGGGTTAGGTTTTTGATTTAATATTATTATGGGCTAAGGTTTCAATTTAGGTTTAGGTTAGTTTTAAAGTATAGGGTTACGGTTAAATTAAGGGTTAGGGTTCGTTAGGTTTAAGTTTAGGTTGTTTAGACTTAGGTTTGAGGTTTAGGTTTTGGTTTTAGTTTAGGTTTTGGTTTAGGTTTAGGTTTAGGTTTAAGGTTAGGGTCATGGTTTAGGTTTAAGGTTAATACTATGGTTTAGGTTTAGTGTTATGGTTTAGGTTTAGGGTTAAGGTTTAGGTTTAAGGTTTAAGTTTAAGGGTTAGGTTTAAGGGTTAGGTTTTGGGTTGGGGTGGGGTTGAGGGTGGGGGTGGGGGTGGGGTTGGAGGTGGGGGTGGGATTTGGGTTTAAGTTAGGGTTAGATTTAAGGTCGTGGTTTAGGTTTAGTGTTATGATTTAGGTTTACGGTTTAGGGTTTAGGTTTGGGTTTGGGGTTTAGGTTTAGGGTTGGGGGTGGGGGTGGGGGTGGGGTTTAAGTTAGGGTTAGGTTTAAGGTTGTGGTTTAGGTTTAGTGTTATGATTTAGGTTTACGGTTTAGGGTTTAGGTTTAGGGTTGGGGGTGGGGTGGGGGTGGGGTGGGGGTGAATAATAAAGATATCTGGTGAACTTAAAGTTCTAAACAATCTAATAGAATGAATAAAGCACTCAACTATGGGTTTGTCAAGTTGAAAAAATTCCTGTGCTAGAAATCGGCATGGCCCATTATCATGCTGAACGAAATAAAATATTTTATGGGAGGCGGCTAGCTTTCTAAGGGAAATCCGACAGCAATGCAAAAATTAAGATAGATATTAAAGACCAATCTAAAGGCTTATATGTTGGTAACCTTTGACAATAAAAATTACTCCTTTGTGAGATTTAAGTGTGTATTTAAGAGAACAGCTGGAAAGGTAAATGATAGAAAAATGAAGAACATACAGTTCTTACTCCTAAAGAGAAGCCTTGATAGTTACCCGGCAGGCTATCTTACACGGTAGGATTATAGAGTATAATCAAAGTGAAACCGCTTGATCATTGCATGAGCTTAAGAATCTATGAAATGTTTGAACAAGTCAAAGAGAATATTTTATACAAGAGTTAGTATAAGGTGAACAAATAAGCCTATTGTAAGATAGAGGTCCCACAGAACAACCCAAATGAGGGTCATCCAGTCTTACCATGGACAACTTCCAGGGGCATCACAAACAGAGATCCGTGAAAAGATGAAGCTACTGGCTGTCAGAAGATAATAAAACTCCAGCTTTCCCAGTTAATGGCTCTAAACAAACCCTATTCACCTACTGAGATAGCCACTACTTCTCAATTATGCAGTCATTAGTTTTTCATTTGAATTAGAATGGGGTGGAAGATGTTACAGCACTAAAGCCCAACAGAAATTAGAAACATAAATAAGTCTGAATGATGCCAAATTTACGACTATTAAGGAAGTTTGAACACTCAAATTATTTGATAATTAGCCTATAGGTAAATCCCCTGATATCCTCAATTACAAGAAATAAAAACTTTCCAAACTTTGTGGCAATATATTAGTCCCATTCATCCTAAAGGCAGTACGATCTAGAAGCACAAAGGCCTGAACCTACTTCAGGTTATCTAAACTTTAAACATTGATGTGAAGGTTCTAGATCTCCCCACCAATTTCAGGTCAGTTTCATCCATGTCTTTTCCTGATCTCATGTATATTGTTGGAGACAAGAATACAATAGTCAAAATTACAAAGTTTACTTCACCATAAATGAATAACTCGGATATAAAAAGAAAGGGAAAAATTACAAACCCAAGTTGAACGAACTCACAAAATTAAGGACTCTGAACTCTGAAGTCTGAACCCACAAAGCAAAGATATTGAGAGAGAGACTTACTGTATGAGCGAGAGAGAATCAGATAGAATCTTCCAATCTGGTGCGGATGGAGAACCGGAGATGAGTCGGAGTCGCTGTGAATCCGCAATTTAGTGGTTGTATTCACAGGTTAGCAACTACAACTTAGCATGAGTGAGGGTCGATCGAAGTAGTAGAAGCGCGAGAGATGGAGAGAGAAAGAAAGAACGATAGATTGAGAGAGAGATACTTACAGTTAGAGAGAGAGAGAAGGAGAAACGACGGCTGAACTGGGTGGAGGAGAGAGATCGAAATGAAACGACGGCTGAACTGACCGGAGAAGAAGCGGCTGAAGAAGATTCGCCGGGAAGAGATGGAGCAGAGGGGTACGGTGGGTTTGGGGGAAATCGGGGATGAAGTCGGGATGGAAGAAGATGAAGGGATTCGCCGGTCTGTTTGAATAGGGGAGAGATGGGACGTGGACGCCGGCTGTTGGAGATCGATCGTCGGGGATGCTGGTGCGGCGGCTTGTGGGAGAGGTCGTGCGCGATGAGAGAGGACAGGGAGGGAGTGAGTGACGTGAGTTTAGAAAGAGTGTTTGAGATTAGGGTTTAGAGATGTATTTATACCTAGGGTTTTTTGTGTTTTTTTAGTTGTGGGTTTATAAATACAATACAATTTACATTGTCTTTGGTTATTTTGAATTTAATTTATTAAATAGATAAAACAGTTTTATTTGATTTTTTTTAATTTATATTTTCAATTTATAACTTTTATCTTTAATTTAATTTAATAAAAAAGTGTGTGTGCGTAATGAATAATATTATATTATTAAATTATCAAATCCAATTTAATTTGGTTAATTTAGTTAAATAATATTATTTAGTCGTTCACAATCTTGTTATCTTTGTTTATCTTGAATTTAATTTATTAAATAGATAAAACAGTTTTATTTGATTTTTTTTCTTAATTTATATTTTCAATTTATAGCTTTTATCTTTAATTTAATTTAATAAAAAAAGTGTGTGTGCGTAATGCATACTATAATATTATTAAATTATCACATCCAATTTAATTTAGTTAATTTAGTTAAATAATATTATTTTGCCTATTTGTTGGACAGACTCGACAGTTGGACTTGAATTTCTTGTAAGTATAATTTTACGTTACGTTACGTTAAGTTAAGTTAACTTATGTTACATTACGTTAAGTTAAGTTAACTTACATTACGTTACGTTAAGTTAAGTTACGTTACGTTACGTTACGTTACGTTAAGTTAAATTAAGTTAAGTTAACTTACATTATGTTACGTTTAAGCTAAGTTAAGTTACGTTATGTTAAGCTAAGTTAAGTTACGTTACATTAAGCTAAGTTAAGTTAAGTTATGTTAAGTTAAATTAAGTTAAGCTAAGTTAAGTTAAGTTAAGTTATGTTACGTTTAAGTTAAGTTAAGTTACGTTACGTTAAGCTAAGTTAAGTTACGTTACGCTAAGTTAAGTTACGTTACGCTACGTTAAGTTAAGTTAAGTTAAGTTAAGTTACGTTACGCTACGTTAAGTTAAGTTAAGTTAAGTTACGTTACGTTAAGTTAAGTTAAGTTACGCTACGTTAAGTTAAGTTAAGTTAAGTTAAGTTACGTTAAGTTAAGTTAAGTTAAGTTAAGTTAAGTTACTTTAAGTTAAGTTACGTTACGCTACGTTAAGTTAAGTTAAGTTACGTTAAGTTAAGTTAAGTTAAGTTATAATGGTCCATCATACTCTATTATACCATTTCACCAATAGGCGTAACGTGTTTTCATGTTATAATGGTTCATCATACTCCATTATACCATTTCGTCAATAGGCGTAGCGTGTTAAGTTAAGTTAAGTTAAGTTACATTAAGTTAAGTTAAGTTACGTTACATTACGTTAAGTTATAACATTTTGCCAATAGGCGTATCGTGTTTTCATGTTATAATGGTCCATCGTACTTCATTATACCATTTTTTCAATAGGCGTAGCGTGTTTTCATGTTATAATTGTTCATCGTACTCCATTATACCATTTTTCCAATAGGTGTAGCGTGTTTTCATTTTATAATGGTCCATCGTATTCCATTATACCATTTCGCCAATAGGCGTAGCGTGTTTTCATGTTATAATAGTTCATCATGCTCCATTATATCATTTTTCCAACAGGCGTAGCGTGTTTTCATGTTATAATGGTCCATCGTAATCCATTATACCATTTCGCCAATAGGCGTAATGTGTTTTCATGTTATAATGGTTCATCGTACTCCATTATACCATTTCGTCAATAGGCATAGCATGTTAAGTTAAGTTACGTTAAGTTAAGTTAAGACGGATTGGTCTCATATCATTGAAAGAAGAAGACGAAGAAATCTTGGGAATCAAAGTCAAAAGAGTTGAAGTAGTCTAGGCTAAGACTATCTCCATTAAAGAAAGAAATCTTGTACAACGTGTTTTTCAAATTCCTTCTCAAGCACCGGTTACAGAACCGAATCCAGAACCCTCTCGATGAAAACAGTATCATTTGGCGTTATTCCCATCCCGAAGAATCCATTGCCGCTGCTAATCCCTCTTTCACTACGGTGTAGCCAAATTGTGTGATGTTATTGTCTTGGAAATTGGGTATAGGCTTGCACCTGAGAATCGATACCCTACGGCTTTTGAGAAGGAATTTGAAGAACACGTTGGTGCTAGCATGCTGCTATGGCAGAGAGGGATGAAGATGAAGATAAATGAACATAGGGGCAAAATAGGTATTTAATATAATTTAATAGTTAAAATTAACGTCCATCCAAAAAATGGGTTAAAAAGCAGGATAAGTCCGGTACATTGGTCATCCCGAAAATTTTGACGTCTCAGTGGCCTAATTGCTATTTTTGGAAAAGGACAGTGACCCAAATATGCGTTTTGCCTAAAATATTTTAAAAGTTTAATAAAATAATATGTTTCGTCTTATCTTTAAAATATTTCAAGATGTAATTTTTTTTGTGTTTGATGTAAATTGTATTTAAAAATATTTCCCTTTTAATTTAGTTAATTTTCTTCTAAAACAATTTGAACATTAGTTCTCTAAAAAGTTGATTTTTATGATGTTTTAAAAAAATTACTCCCTACATCTATATATCTATTAAAAGGAAAAAGTTTCTAAATTAGGCAAATTCCCACCAAAAGTCCATTACCAAAAACAGAATGTAATTACTTATATTATGGAGGGTAAATTTGTAATACTTGAATCAGCCTACAAGTCTTGTGATCAGGTCAGGTCATGTCATGTATAGAAAACCTCACAAAAATATACGCTACCAATTTGACTCCCATCCTAACACATGGTTTTCTCACCAACAACAAAAACCAATTGATTTCCAGCCCATTGTTTCACAAAAAAAAACCATTGATTTCTCCAACCCCCTCCAACTCTGTACTTCCCCTACAACCGGCTATGGCTTCGTCATCGTCATCTTCATTGATTTCTCCCAATCCAGCCCATTGGTTCACAGAAAAACCCATCGATTTCCCCAGCCCCCTACAACGTCGTACTCCCCCTACAACCGGTTATTACTGGTTCATCGTCATCTTCATCAGGCTTCTTCGAGTAGTAAAGCAGACCCCAAAACCCTAAGTCTCAATGTCGTTGGCAACAACGGATCAGCCTTCGAAATCTCTTCAATTCGGAGCCTTCTCTACCTATGGCGGTGATTCTAGCTGCACCTTTGGCGTCGCATGGCTTTTACATGTTCGATTATGCTCCTGCCTTCCTCAATTTTGAAACCTCTCTCTTCAGTAAAGAGAACTTTAGACAAGGCCAGTTCTCTCTCTCTCTCCTCTTTCTCTTTCTTTCCCAGTTTCCAAACAAGCTTTTGAATTCCAATTTTATAAGCTTTTGAATTTCGACATAAGCAGCATAGGGAGATTCTATTTTTCCGTATATTTGAATGCTCTATGTAATTTTCTTATTATTTTCACAGTAGCGGATTGTGGATGGGTAATATGGGTCGTACGAAGTGGATTGTGTCTATTTAGTTTTGCATTTATGCTCCTCTGTTTAAATTGTTGCTGAAATGCTAATGTTAGTGTCTACTTAGTTGTATGTTTTTATTACTCAAGAATTTTGTTGGGTTCAATGTCGAAATGCTAATGGCTGTCTACTTAGGTGTATGTTGTTATTGCTCAAGAATTTATTATCTTCTTGAGATAATAAATAATGGTAAGCCTCTCTTCCCAATTCTCCAATTTCTCTCTCTACGTTTAAATAACTGGGTATCTATTTTAGTTTAGTTCATTGAGTGGTTGCTAATTTGTGACCTTTGCAATTGTTTTAGTCAGTTCTGTTCAATTTTAGTTCAATTGTCGCAATTTGTGGGGTTTTTTTTATGGTGTCCTTCTGATAGCATTGAAAATATTTCAGCTTTTCCTCCTCTGCGACTCCTACTACCCATCACTCCAGTCTCTTTCTGCTACCCTTTTATCATGTAATTTGAGAACCGAGCCCTAGCTCTAGCCCCGTTGCACCCCCTTTTGTTCATTTTTTTTGAATATGTATTTGTTACAATGGCTACAATGATTCTCCATATAGCTTAAAATATTTCAAAACCATAGAAGTAAAAGATTTCAAAATGTGTTTTCTTTGATAATTGAAGAATTTTGTTCTATAAAAGAAAAACAATTTTTTGTGCATGATTTGCTTCTTCTGCCTTGGAGACTTAATATGTGTCATATTTATGATCTATTCATCGTACGTAATTTTTAGAATCAATTTAGTTATATTTTTATTTTGTCTCTATCTCGCTCGCTTGGTTGCTCCCTCCCTTACTCCGGTGCTACCTTTCCCGTCTATGTATGTCCCTTCCATTCATCCTTCAATCTCATGCCCTTTAATTTTGAAGACGCACACTCACACGAATACCCGTTAGGGGGGGAAATTTTGATTACAAAAATATTCTAACATCAAATTGTAGCCATGGAGTGGGTTCACTATGATACAATCGGCCATGGAACTTCGCTATTGTCAGTTTAGCAAAACTCATTCACCAGTGGATTTTGATTATGAATATGGTGATGGCAATGACAACAACGAAGAGGGAGATGATAGTGATGATGATGGCGGTGAAGATGAAGAATTATATTACTAATTTTTATTAGTTTGTTGTATAATTTATTATGAGTTCTTAATTTATGGTTTATGCTTATTTTTGTTGTTTATTATGAGTTACAAGCCTTAACTTTATTTTTCAGCTTATGTTTTCTAATTAAATGTACGTATAAGCCTTGATATATGCTTTTCGTTTGTCCGTGTGCTCAATCTACAAATTGCATTATTTTACCAGGATTGTGGTTGTTTACCCTCCTCCTGTTGCTTTGGTCATTCGTGGTTGCGGTTGGTGGGGCGAATGCATCTGATTCTTTGCTAATTCGCCCATAGAAAAATGGATATTTTTCTTTAGGATTTCTACCAGTTAGTTTTTGTCAAGTCTTAATTTGAATCTCAAAACAAAAGAAGATTGTTTTGGTGGTTTTAAATTTGAATGATTTTGTTGAAATAATCAACAAGATCAACGTAAAATGTTTTGATGTTTTCACCTCCTTCTGTTGTTAGTAGTTGTATGTTTGTAGATTTATTTTCATGTTAACTGCAGAACTGCAGAACTGAATTTGACTTAGACCTCTTACTTTGCTTTAGGTGAAAGAAGCAACATTGGGGTAGGTGCTTATCTGTGTATTATGCTGACAAAATCTTAGAAGGCTATATACAGAGAGGGATACTTCTCCTTACATAGGATGAGGAATATTGGCAATGAGTATTAATTAGATCACCGTATGAAATTTGTCACTTTTTTGGTTTCTAATTGTTGAATGTTATGACTTCCCTTCCAATTATGCTATCAAAACATCCATCTCAGTCATATTCTGTCTATGTAGGATTACTCATTTATGTATAAGGGAAGATTGGTTCTATTTGTTGCTGATCTTTTCACATGTTGGTTTTGAATGGAAAATGAATTATTAACATCTCTTTTATTGATGACCTTATAGGTGCGCCTATGTATAGAGCTGAGATAGCACTAGAAAACATGAGAGGAAGCCTTATGAAATTTGTCACTTTTTTATGTATAAGAAATAGAACCCAAAATCAACGTGTAAGAAACTACAACAATCTTCCCTTATACATAAATGAGTAATCCTACATAGACAAAATATGATTGAGATGGATTATTAACTTCTCTTTTATTGATGACCTTATAGGTGCGCCTATGTATAGAGCTGGGATAGCACTGGAAAACATGAGAGGAAGCCTTGCATTCGTGAACTAGGTTGGTTTGGTCATTGCCTTTTTTGTTTAAGCTCTCATTAATTTTCTTCAATTACCTTCCGATTTGATGATGCGAATGAAGTTATTATTAGCTCTATAGCTTTTGGTCTATTTAAATTATTTGGCATACCTTTTGGGTCTCTTTCTTCATTAGAAGGTGTGTATACGTTCTAAGGTGAGCCTTTACATTTTTTACTTTTGTCAATCATTTCAAAGAAGAAGTTAAACAATTGTTATCAATGGAGTGTTTTTATGTTTTTATTTAGAGGAGTATTTGTTCACTGCATCAAAATGTGATTAGATTGTAGGCAAGAGTACTTTTTTTCCAAATTGCATGATGTGAACTAATCTTTTTGTTACTGAAGATTGTCTCCCATATTTTTAGTTCACCAACTATGTTAAATATCTTTTTAGGTATCTTATGGTGTAGGAATCAGTATAACTACATCATCCGTTAGAGAGTTTGGAGATGACATCAAAGAGGTTTGTGTGTTTCAATTTGGAATCTTCATGTAGGTCCTAATTTGTATGCTTTCGTATTGTAATGGTTGGTTGGGGTTTACACTAAAATACCTCATCAGAACTTACATCAATGGCCATCTATTTGTTAATCAATAGCACATCTGACTAGAAGGTTAGAAGCACTAAATTGCTACTTAAAATGTTGCTATCAAGTCTTCTTTTGTGAATCTATATTACTCCCACTGTCCCAATTTATCTCATTTATCATTTTTTAGAAATGAGACTTTTTTTTTTTTTTTACAAACCAAAGAGGATTTTATTTTTTTGGACAGGTGTATAATAGATGATCTAACCACTGCTTAAAGTGAACTATGGGCAGGGCTGCCTACATTATAACCTTCCAAAGCGTAAGTGCAAGAACCGTGCACTTCTCCTATTCACTTACATATTTGGATTATATTACTGCTTGGATGGAAACTTTTGAGGTGAATCAATTTTGAAAGTCTGTAGATATTTGGAGTAAATATAGAATTGGTTTGGCAAATCTCAACCAGGAAAAGCGTCTTACAATCCTTCATAGTTTCTTCGAAAACAAGTATTTATTTATTTTTGTTTTTATTTTTTTGAAAAAAAGTTTCCCATTTCTATAAGCAGCAAATAGAAATTGTTTTTCCAATAAACAAATTCTTTTGTTTCAAGAATATGATGTCGTCTCTTACATGTCATTTAGGAAAAAAAAAAGTTGCAAATGTTAATGCAATTTAAAGGGAATGCATGAAAGTGAAAATGCTGTTAATTTCAAGATTTGGGTTGACATGTATTTTTTAAAACATTCAACTTCTCCTTTAGATTGGGCCGTCAAGGCTCGGTTGAATTCACAATTTCCAATTAAGCAATTGACTATTTGTATTAAAGCATAACCCCATACATATGATGTCCCTCTTAAATCCAAATTATTCGGAGGCATGGAAGTGCAAATAACAAGCAAACTTTCAATAGTGAATGGCTAAATGAATTTTTTTTGTTAATAGACTTTGTTATGCTATGTTGCAGGTGTGTTATGTGATGTGCTCTTCACGGATGATATTTATGTTGTTAAACAACAAGGCCAAAGAGTTACTTCAAAATGAAATTTGTCAATTGTGGTCATGAATTAGTTTGTAACTTGCAAATGCACAACCTGTTACTCAGATTTCTTTTAGCATTGTTGATTTATGTGTTATATTTGTATAGAAGTTGTCTCCATTAAAAAATTGAGGTGATGTTCACATGTGTTGTCAACATTTATGTGTTATTGAAGTTGAGAAGATTTTCCTATTTTGGAAGTCGACGTTTCCTTCCAAAATAAATAGTGATTCTTGAATTGTTTGTGTCAGTTTTGGTTGACCCATAATGAATTGAAGTTGCACTTGGTATTATAATTTTTATCATCCAAATAATATGGAATGGGTTAAGTTTCATATATGGTTTTAATATTTTAATGGTTGAATCAACGGTTGAAATATGATTATTAATTGTAATCAATTAGTCAAGTGTTTTCATTCCTCATTTTCTAATGTTATTTTACTTTTATTTTTGGTGTTTAGTTTTTTAATGGAATCATTATATATAATTTCTTTTGCAAAACTGCTTATTTTTAACATATAAAAAACATGTTATCCTAAATCAATTTCACTTTTGTCTGATATCACAAACGTTATGATATTTTTCATTTAAATAAAATTTTTATTTAGTTAATTTTATTTTACATATTTTCATTAATAAACAATTTATTTTAACGAAAACAATTAATTACCGATGTCAGGAAACAATCGTTTACCTCAATTTTTGTTATTTACAGCCCCAATTGTAATTGATTAAATTTTCCTTTTTAAAAATTTTAAGTTTTAATTATTTTCTGCATTTCATACATTGGAATCATTAATTTTTCTTTTGTTTTAATATACATTCGGCGCATTAGAAGTTTGGTTGTAATGGCTTTATTACAAAAATGTCATTTTGATCCTGGACTTCCTTTCAAATTTCAGTGAAAACTATTTTGATTGATGGTGTCTTATGCAATGTTTATAAATAAAATTTGAAGTTATATTTCTTTGGTCTAGAATTACTAATCCTAAGGCCTTTGAATTATGTTATGTGATAGTAATAATAGTTATAATCGTGCATGTTTAATTTTAAAAATTACATTTGCAGAGGTATTCCAAAATTTAAAACAATTTTTATTTATTTATTTAATTCTCT
The DNA here is from genome assembly GCA_013146195.2 of Codonopsis lanceolata. Classification (NCBI taxonomy): domain Eukaryota; kingdom Viridiplantae; phylum Streptophyta; class Magnoliopsida; order Asterales; family Campanulaceae; genus Codonopsis; species Codonopsis lanceolata. The sequence goes on along the minus strand of CM028382.1, from coordinate 1,067,418 downwards.
ATTATTAATTTACTTTTTTAATTTTTGCATTATAATTATTTGTTTCATTTATATACATCCATCTCATAATCTTTATGTTACAATTATTTACGTATACTGCTATCATGATAAAGTCTTTTTTTTATCTTTACGATTTAAATATTTATTTAATTTTCCAAATGTTCGAGCATCCTCTGCGCCCTTCCATATTTACACATATTTACATACATGTACAATATTTTACTCAATAAATAAACTGTTTAGAAATATAAATGGAGTTTGTGCACATTATTTATAAATTATAATTTTAAAAAATATTCATTACGTCATAAAATTAGTGTTCATTATATTATATTATTATTTAAGGACGTCTCAAATATTATTTATTTTATTTTTTAAAACAATTTTTCATATCAATTATCAAAAAAAATATTTGTGAGCTTGAAAAAAGATGGACCTTATTGATTTGACACCATTAATGATAAATTGAGGGTTATTAAAAGAAAATTACTTAAACTTTAACATTATTTTATATTCAATATGTGCATTAATATTAGAATATATTTTTTGTATTTATTCATATATTGTTTTCCGTAACATTTTCCGTGTATTTGCCAAATACCCGAAAATGTTTTCCGACATATTTTCAAAAGATTTAGCAAACACCTGAAAAAGAAAGAAATCATTTTCTGGAAATCATTTTTTGAAAATCATTTTTCGTGAAACAAACGGAGCCATAGAGTATGACTCATGTATTTCAATATTATTGCTTAGTGGATCAACTACTTCGTGCTCTGTAATTTTTATTGTGCCGAAGAAGATTTTTATTTTATGTTATTTATCTTTGATTAAATATATGTTTTTTCATCTATAAACTATCCGTGCATCGCACGGGTGAAATACTAGTTTTCAAATAATATGGAGTATTTTTAGGGTTATTATTATTTACAATAATTTTTAAATACTAAGCTCACTTGGTTTCAAAATCTTTTTCAGCAACGGAATTTCTCATCTAGCGACGGAGTATTCTGTCGCTAATCAGCGTCAAAATTCCCGTGGCTAAACAGCGACGGAAATTCCGTCACTGATTTGCTACGGAATTCTCACATCTAGCGACGGAAAATACAATATTCTGAAAATATGCTTTTTAGTGACGGAAATTTCCGTGAGTGTATAGCGACGGAAATTCCATCGCTGATCAGCGACGGAATTCTCACATCTAGCGACGGAAAATACAATATTCTGAAAATATGCTTTTTAGTGACAGAAATTTCCGTGAGTGTATAGCGACTGAAATTTCCGTCGCTGATCAGCGACGGAATCCTAGAAGTAGCGACGGAAGATAAGGGATATTATGAAAAGATGCTTTTTAGCGACGGAAATAATTTCGTCGCTAATTCTAAAACATCGACGGAAATTCCATCGCTGACATAGATTTTCCGTCCCTGTTGTCTCCGTCCCTGTTTACCCAGTTTCTAGTAGTGCTTGTTAAATAGTAAAGACGAAGCGTTCGAGACATTTAAAATATACAAGAACGAAGTAGAAAATCAACTTGAGAAAAAGATAAAAGCTCTCAAATCTGATAGAGTAGGTGAATACGTACATCCTTTTAAGGACTTTTGTGCAGCACATGGAATAATTCATCAAGTGACTCCTCCTTATACTCTACAATCCAATGGGATTGCGGAAAGGAAAAATCGCACACTCAAAGAAATGATGAATTCATTACTGATTCAATCAGGCCTACCCGACGAAATGTGGGGGGATCGAGGCGGTGCTCATAGCAAATTACTTGCTCAACAAGTTACCACACAAGAAATTGGAGCAAACTCCTTATGAATTATGGACTGGTCGAAAACCTTCCTATAAATATATCAAAGTGTGGGGGTGCTTCGCTAAGGTAGCAGCACCATTACCTAAAAAGATGAAAATCGGTCCAAAAACCGTAGATTGTATCTTCATAGGATATGCAGCTCGGAGTAGTGCCTATAGGTTCTTAGTGCACAAGTCCGACAATCCAAATATTGAAGTAAATACAATACTCGAATCAAGAAATGTCACATTTTTTGAAAACATATTTTCATTAAATATAACCAAAATATTAATGGAAAACGCTCATTTCCTTGGAACACACAGCAAATACGAGAACGAGGTCCCCACGAACAGTGGTCCCATGGACATAGTCCAAGCAGACCATACAGTTGCACCGGATGATGAACCAAGAAGGAGCAAGCGGGCAAAAATAACTAAAACCTTCGGACCCGACTTTGTGACCACATTTATAGTGGATAATGAACCTCGCACGTTCAAAGAAGCAATGTCTACTCCCGAAGCTCCTCAATGGAAAGAAGCCATTAATGGCGAAATATCTTCCATTATGCCAAACCACACTTGGGAATTGGTTGATCTTCCCAAGGGGTGTAAAGCATTGGGCTGTAAACGGATTTTCAAAAGAAAATTAAAACCCGATGGTTCCATTGATAAGTATAAAGCACGATTAGTCGCAAAAGGGTTTAATCAAAAGGAAGGTGTTGATTATTTTGACACTTATGCCCCTGTAACCCGAATTACGTCAATTCGACTACTCATTGCTTTTGTAGCTCTGCACGGTCTTAGCATACATCAAATGGATGTTAAGACTGCTTTCCTGAATGGGGAACTCGAAGAAGAAAAATATATGAATCAACCCAAAGGATTCATAGCTCTGGGCAACGAAACGAAAGTATGTCGATTGGTTAAATCGGTGTACGGATTAAAGCAAGCACCAAAACAATGGCATAAACGTTTTGATGGCGTAGTACTTGCTAATGGGTTCAAAATCAACGAATATGACAAATGTGTGTACGCCAAAAATACACAACATGGTTACGTCCCTATCTGCCTCTACGTAGATGACATGCTCATCATCGGCAATAACGACAACATGATCAAGGACACCAAGAAAATGTTGGCCAACAGGTTCGACATGAAAGACCTTGGGATAGCTAATGTCATCTTAGGTATTAAAATATCTAGAACATCCGAGGATATCATATTATCACAATCTCATTACATCGAGAAATTATTGGAGAAATTCAGCAATGGTGATAATAGTATTGCAAAAACTCCAATAGACCCAAACTTTCATCTCAAAAAGAATCTGCACGAAAGTGTATCTCAAATTGAATACTCTCGTGTAATTGGAAGTCTAATGTATCTCACAAATTGCACGGGACCAGATATTGCTCAAACAGTCAATCGTTTAAGCAGATTTAATAGCAATCCCGGACATGATCACTGGAAGGCTATTGTAAGAGTCCTTAGGTATCTTCGATACACTAAAGACTATGGGTTGCACTATTCGAAGTATCCAGTAGTAATAGAAGGTTATAGTGACGCCAACTGGATATCTGATACCAACGACTCAAAATCCACAAGTGGATTTGTATTTTCACTTGGGGGTGGTGCTATCGCATGGAAATCTTCCAAACAGACGTGCATCACAAGATCTACAATGGAATCAGAATTTATCGCCTTAGATAAAACAGCGGAAGAAGCCGAATGGCTACACAACTTCCTAGAAAATCTTCGGCATGACCACACCTGCGGCTATATGCATCCATTACTTACAAGCCGAATTGGAAGGGCACAAAATAATATGTATAACGGTAAATCGCGACACATACGACGGCGTCACAATACCGTTAGGTAACTACTCTCAAATGGAGTAATCACCATTGATTACATTCGATCGAAAGACAACCTAGCGGATCCACTAACAAAAGGTTTGTATAGAGAGCAAGTATGCAACTCATCGAAGGGAATGGGCCTAAAGCCTATGACATAAAGAATAATTTAGCGGCAAACCCCACCTAGCTGATTGGAGATCCCATGGTCTAGGTTCAAAGGGACAACCCAACTAAATTAATCTCCACGAAAACGCTAAGGGACTTAAGTCCTACCCATTCATATGGTGAAACACACTACTGTTATCTGTCACGGTATAGGATAAGTTTTGCTTTTAATGGTTCCTATGACTTGAATCGTCAAGCGGAGTTCTGACAGAACAACTCTTTATAGGCAATCACCTATGTGAATGTAAGACTGGCCGATCTTATGAGAATTACGAGGCTAAATTAAATTCTCTGAAAACATTCACAGATCCAGGTATCGTTCAGGGCCAAAATGAACACAAACGAAGAATCAGACCTTGTTTGAGGTTAACTGGGTGATTGTTATTGTCTTGGTTGACATCAAACACTAATCAGTTCAAGACACTCAAGTCACTAATTAGTAAGTCATCCAGATATAGTATATCATAAGGAAAGGTTCAAAGCCAAAAGCCACCTATTCCAAAGATGCAGGTTACTCTCGGTTGTATCTACGTAGAATATCAATATGTCATCAACTTACATGATATCTTATTCAATGTGGGGGATTGTTGGAAACTTGGTTTCCAATAAACTTGAATAAGGCTAAGTCATGTAAAATGAAGTGTGGGAATCCCACATTGGGAACAAAATGAAACAAGCTCTACCTTATAAGGTAGAGCTGAGAGCTTTACTTTTGGCCCTTGGGCCACTACACTTTGTGTAGGAGGGAAGACCTACCTAGGTGTGGTCCAAACACACGCTGGCTAAATTTCGGCTTCGGTGATTGGTTGGTCTTGTCATTTGGTAGGAAATTTGCTTGCACAGAACCTATCTTTTTGCTACCGGTTCATTTGGCGTGTGATCCTTTCAGTGTGAACCTTTTGCACAGGTTCAGAAGTTCAGCCGCCTCCCAACTTCCATCCCTAAACTGCCACTTAAATAATGCTTCAAACCCAGTTTTTTGGTATCGAAAATTCTCCTCTTTCTGCAACCTTTCTGCCCCGATTACAGAAAAATACAGCAGTGTGTTAGATTCGCCAGTGACTGAAGATCGGAAGCATGCCCTTTTCAATCACGTAAGTATCCTGAAACTTGGGAGACACACTGACATACCCCGTCCAGTCTGTATACGGGTCAGATTTTGTCTTAAGGAAAAAGCTTAATTGCTCGAGGATATTTGTCATTGTTTTGTGCGCACACAGACATCACTGGAAACATAAATCAGCCATACCCCCTCCTACATGTTCTTCAATTACTCCTCCTCCACCACCAAAATACGCTTTCTCTCTTGCCTCTCTTAGCCGACCCAAACCCGATAAAAATCAATTTTTGAGAAAAATCCACTTCCGACATTTTGGTTTCAAAAATTTACAAATTATAGCAACATTCACCAATCTTAGTTACATGATCTTAAAATAGTGAAATTCCATGATGATAGCCATTTGAAAATCAATCTCATCAATCGTTCAAAAAATTTCTCACACCCACAGATAACTTACTGTCGACCACCACCCGAACACACCTATTAATTAAACAGGAGAACTACTAGAATATGAAGCTGAAGAAGCAATAGCATACCTCAAATCGAGACCCGCGATCCCGTCTATCGTGGTTCGGTGCGTCTCCGAGACTTCAGAAATCTTTGCCTTCGTGCTCTATTTTCTTTTTGGAATAATTACAAGCCGATACATTTTTTAAAACATGTTTTCAAATAAATCCAGCTATTTTTTGGATATATCTTTTTAGATACAATTTTGGGACAAAAATGCGTCACTACCCTTTAAGGAAAAGAATTCGGTGGGATTCGTCTTCGTTCGAGAGATGACATGACATCTGGTAAGTCCTGCTCAACTCCTCTCTTCTCTCTCCCTCTCTAAATTTCTCACAATTCCTGACACTCGCTCGCCATGAGCTGCATCGGAAGACCCGCCTCAGGCCGATGAAACTTTATCTTCGCTTCCTAAAGCTAGGCAGCTTGAAAAGAAGTACTTGATTGTAAACAATCGGCCCTGAGCGAGTTGAAGGAATTGAGAAGAAGATAAATGAGGTGGTTGAAGAAGCTGATTGAGTTTGCGGATGCAAGCCACGGACGATGGGCCGGTAGGATGTGAACATAATGTTGAGAAAAGGTCAAGCGCCTTCTAGGCATTACAATTTCCACTCGCGAAGTGCGAGCAAACCAATGGGTATGACAACGTATCTTTGAGGACTACATCGGTAACTTTCGAAATGGGTCACTAGTTTAGTACTATATTCGGTTATCAAGTACAAGCGACCGGTCACATTCAACAACAAGGTTTCCTTCTCGTGATGGATGCCAAAATCTACATTTTTGTATAGACTACAAATTTTACCCACCAAAGTGCAGTGTCGGCATCCCCCGATATCCATATTTTAAATTTCTCATCAAGGTCACATGTTGGTTTCTATCTCATCATTAGTATCTCGACAAGTGTGTCGGTTTAGTTAGTAATCATAGAGCTCTACCTTCAACATTTCCAAATTTTGCTATTCGTTCCCAATTAGTTATGGATCTAATTTACTTGCATCCTGATGAATCTTTGATGTATTATCCATCTTTATGTTTGAAATCTTGGAACATATTCTAGCTAGTTGTTGATAATGTTTATCAACATTCATGGGAATGATCTTAATTTGATTTTTTTGTTTAACAAGTCTCTTTTTATTTCAAGAGTTTAATATAAATTTATTTTTGTTTCAGGACTTTAAAATCTATGCTTGCGGTACTTTTATTTTTGTGTTTTGCAGCTATATAATAATAGAAACAGGCGGTTTTACGCTATTTAAGTTTTCCGTTAGTTTCCGTTAAGCAATAGTAGAGAGCACCTAGCGATTCGTGACGAGGCACTAGCTTGAACATAACTTTGGCGTCAGGATGAATTACGGGACCCACGGCATATCAAATCGAAGCTCTCGGCGAGCTCTACAAGATTCATTAGGGTTTACCGTGAACAATTCATTTTATCCCAAAAACGCTGTTTTAAGTACTGTTATGGGCCTTTGAAGTTTTTGGGTTTTTAGATCTTTTTGTTTAAGACTTTTCCTTTTTAGGGTTTGGATTGTTAGGGCATATAAATACCCTATTAAACATTATTTCGGTAGTTTTTTAATAAAATTTGAGTTTTCTTACTTTGTTCTTGAACCCTAATTGCATCGAAGCTTTGTTCTAAGGAATTTCTCGTTGAAAGAGTTTCTATTTGATTGTTTCGATGCGTCGGGTTGGTTCACATTTTTGCAACCAAAAACTTCGGGTCATCTTTCACTGTGAATGGAACAATGGTTTGCCGAGGCTTGGCATCGAGTTTTTTAAATTCATTTTGGTCCTCCAATCTTGTCAAATGCATCGATGCCGGGCTTGGCATCGAGTTTCTTGATTGATTTTGGTCTGCATAATCTTTGTCAAATGCATCGATGCCGGTGCTTGACATCGAGTTTTAAAGGTTAGTCGGTCTGCATGTCAAATGCATCGATGCCGAGGCTTGGCATCGAGTTTACGGATTAATTTGGTCACATAATCTTGTCAAATGCATCCTGATGCCATGGCTTGGCATCAGAGTTTCTGGATTTATTTTGTCCTCCAAAATACTGTCAAATGAATCGATGCCGACCCTTGGCATCGAGTTTCTAGATGATTTTGGTCACGCATAATCTTTGTCAAATGCATCGATGCCGGTGCTTGGCATCGAGTTTACAGATTAATTCGGTCTGCATAATCTTTGTCAAATGCATCCACGATGCGAGGGGCTTGGCATCGAGTTTACGGATTAATTTGGTCTGCGTAATCTTGTCAAATGCATCACGATGCCGGTGCGGCATCGAGTTTTGACGGATTAATCGATCACCGCATAATCTTGTCATCAATGCATCGATGCGAGGGCTTGGCATCGAGTTTACAGATTAATTTGGTCATGCATATCTTGTCAAATGCAACTGATGCCGATAGTTGGCATCGGACTTTGAATTAAATTTGGTGCTCCAAAATCAAGTCAAATGCAACGATGCCGATGGTTGGCATCGGGCTTTACGAGATTAAATTTGGTGCTCCAAAATCCTGTCAAATGCAACTTGATGCCAGTGCTTGGCATCAGAGTTTTCAGATTAATTTTGGTCCTCCAAAATCAAGTCAAATGCAACTGATGCCAATGGTTGGCATCGAGACTTTAGTTGATTTTGGTCCTCAAAATCAAGTCAAATGCAACTTGATGCCGATTGGTTGGCATCGAGTTTTAATTAAATTTGGTCTTCCAAAATCAAGTCAAATGCAACTGATGCCGGTGGTTGGCATCGATTTTCTGAATTTATTTTGGTCCTCCAAAATCAAGTCAAATGCAACCTGATGCCAGTGCTTGGCATCAGAGTTTCTGGATTAATTTTGGTCCTCCAAAATCAAGTCAAATGCAACCTGATGCCAGTGGTTGGCATCAGAGTTTCTGGATTAATTTTGGTCCTCCAAAATCAAGTCAAATGCAACCTGATGCCAGTGCTTGGCATCAGACTTTCTGGATTGATTTTGGTCCTCCAAAATCAAGTCAAATGCAACTGATGCC
>CM028382.1:992750-1058920 GCA_013146195.2 Codonopsis lanceolata | reverse complement strand
AAAAAAGATTTTTCCAAAATTGTAAAACCTCTATGTAATTTGTTAGCAAAAGATACTGTAGTTTAATTTTGATAAAGAATGTTTAGAAGCTTTTAATTTATTAAAAGAAAAGTTAACTATCGCTCTAATTTTATCGGCCCTCGATTGGTCACTTCCTTTGAAATCATGTGTGATGCATCGATTTTGCAATTGAGCCGTGTTAGGACAAAGGGTAGATAGAAAGCCTCATGTGATCCATTATGCTAGTAGAACTCTGAATGATGCTCAATTGAATTATACCACTATCGAAAAGGAATTTTTAGCAGTAGTATATGCTTTAGAAAAATTTAGATCATATCTCAAGTAGATCAAAGGTGATAATCTTTTCTCGATCATTTCGCATTAAAATATCTCTTAAGTAAGAAGGATGCTAAACCAAGATTAATTAGATGGATGTTATTGTTACAAGAATTTGACATAACTATCAAGGATAAAAGAGGAACCGAATGTTGTGGTCGACCACTTGTCTAGGTTAGAATTTTCCCTTGCTGGAACGCCAATTTCTTGATGATCCTGTCCCCATAAATGATAATTTTCCGATGAACAACTCTAGCCATTAAAGATTCTCACCTTTGGTATGCTGATTTTGTCAACTACTATGTGTCCGATATCATTAATCCGATTTTGATCATTACGAAAAGAAGAAAATTTTGGCGGAAACTAAAAATTATTTTTGGGAAGCTCCTCACTTATAAGATTTGTTCTCGATTCTTTAATAAGAAGATGTATTCCGTAAAAGACCAACAAGGTATCATGGAATTTTGCCATGGATATTCTTGTGGAGGTCATTTAGTGGTAATAAACCGCCAAAAATTTTGCAATCAGTCTATATGGCCTACTGCTTTTAGAGATTGTGAACTATTTTACGTAACATGCGATAAATGTCAAAGAACTGTGGTATAGGAAAGAGAAACAGATGCCCTTACATGTTAATTTAGTAGTTGAAATTTTTGATGTTTGGGGTATTGATTTTATGGGTCCCTTTCCCCGTGTCCAATAATTGCGAGTATATTTTGGTAGCGCTTGATTATGTTTCTAAATGGATAGAAGCGGTAGCAACCAAGAATAATGATGGAAAAACAAGAGTCAAATTTGTAGAAGATTTATTTGCTAGATATGGAGTCCCTAAGGCCATAATAAGTGACCAGTGGAACTCATTTTACCAATAAGTTGTTAAATAATGTTCTTAGAAAGCATGGTGTAACTCACAAGTTAGCTACACCTTATCATCCACATACATCCGGACAAGTAGAAGTAAGCAATAGGCAGATAAAAGCAGTGTTAGAAAAGACTGTAGGCCTAATCGTAAAGATTGGGAATCTAAACTCAAGGATGCTTTATGGGCATACCGAATCGCTTAAGACACCCATAGGAATGAGTCCATATAGAATGGTATATGGCAAAGCTTGCCATTTACCGTTGAAATTGAGCATAAAGCCTATTGGGCAATTAAAGAATTGAATTTAGATTTAACATTGGCCGGAGAAGAAAGATTGTTTTGATTAAATGAGTTAGAAGAACATAGACTTAATTCGTATGAGAATGCGAAGACGATAAAGAAAAGACCAAAAGTATCATGACATGGGATTAGCCAACAAAATGCTTCATCCGTATGAAAGTATTATTGTTTAACTCTAGGTTAAGGTTATTCCTTGAAAGTTAAAATCCAAATGGTCCGGTCCTTTTAGAATAGTACGATTTATCCTCATGGGCCGTTGATATACAAAACCCAAAAATAATGAAGTGTTTAAAGTGAATGGACACCGACTCAAGCCATATTTGAGCCAATGTCGGCTGAACGAACAATTGAATTAATTCTGCCTGACAATGAACCACCAAGAGATTAGACTTGCAGCTTGGTCGAGCCAAAGACATTAAACAAAGGCGCTAAGTGGGAGGCAACCCACTATGTTGAATGTTATTTATTTTTTATAGTTAGTTTTAATATGCTTTTCTCCGTTAAATTAATTTTTGGACATTTAATTTTAAATTAAATATGCCAAAATTCAAGTTTGGGGAGAAAACATCTTAGTGTTGTATTTATATGTTACTAATAATTTTTAGTTTAGAATTTTTGTTTAGATTTTTACATGTGAAATATCCAAGACATAACGGAAGTTAACGGAAGGGCTAAACCGCAAACCTTGAAAAGCTGAAAAGAAAACAAGAAGGGAAACATCGCTCACCTTTACGTGAGGTGGAGGACCTTGCGACCGCAGGTCCCCCGAAATGCGAATCCCATGCGCATTATCACCATGGGGAATGAAGATCGAACAGCTTTTTGATCGCCGACCAAGGACGCAGGCCATGCGACCGCAAGGTCCTCCTCCTTATTTAAGAACATGCCTGCCATTTGCAGAAAAACACGTAAATCTTCACTCCCTCTTCCAAGCAAAGCAGCCAGAGCCCGCCTTCCAAAATTCGGCAAGATCGTTGAATCCTTCCAAAATCCCAAGACTATCTCCAAGATACTCTCCTCCCTCCTCAAAACTCTTCATCTCCTCATTCACTCATCCACCATTGCACTCCACAAGTGAAGATTTTGAAGAAAAGAGAAGGAAGAATAACCTCATTGCCATTGAAGATCGCTCCACTCCGCTGCATTCACTCAATTAAGGCCGCAAACAAGTAACCCTAACACCCTATTTAATTTCATACGTAAAATATTTGCATTGCATGCTAGTTAGATATTTTAACGTAGATATAATTTTTGCATGCTTTAGAATAAATTTTTATTTTTAAATTTTAAAACACAATTTTAATTGATAAACTTTTTAGTTTTAAAATTTTATATCAAACAAAATGTTTAGAAAGCGAAATACGGCTCTTCATCCTCCGGCCCCGCCAGAGGAAGAACACATTTTGACATCACCCGCTCGTGTCCTACGAAGCATCGAAAGGTACACCAACAAACTCTCCAAGTCCTTGGTGCCCGAAAGGATTTAAGGTCAAGACTTTGGTCTCCGCCCTGCCTCGATGGCTCGTAGGGGGGACGCTTGTTAGATTCTCCGCTAAGGACCGTAGTCCCCATTGTCCGAGAATTCTACGCCAATGGCAACATTGGCATGGATGGCGGTGTGCTAGACACCGTTAATGTTAGGAATATAGTAGTTGATTTTTCGCCCAAAGCATTAACACCTATTTGCACCTCCAACTCATGGGTGGTGCCGATGACTATAGCACACACTCCACCCCCCGTATCCCCTGCCGAGGTGGTGAATGCCGCCATTGCTCTCGGTGTGGAGTGGTCCTATAACCGTAACCCACCATATGGACCACGCACCATGAGAGAGTCCTTCTCCAAGACACGCTGCCAAGCCAGATAAATTTGTTTCATGGACGCCTCATGCCCTCGAGTCACCAAAACACGGTGAATTGGGAGAGGGCTGTCTTGACCTACACCATTATGACCGGTGGGTCTATTGATGTTGGCCGCTTGATCAACGGCCAAATCAAGACCCTTATTAGAGGTAGGACGACGCGGGGTTCGCTCCTCGCATTTGATTACCGACTTGGTAGGGGGCAAACGTGAGAATGCCCAAACACGCGAGAGGCCAAGGCTGGTCCTGGCCATTACTAGGGCCATTTTGTTTGAACATCACCAAAGAAATGAGAGTGAGTTCCTCAAGAGGAGGAACCGTAAGAGGAAGAGGACCCGCCGTTGGGATCAAAGTTGGAGGAAGCTGCCCTCCAAACCGATATGGTGAGTCAAGGTTGGCACAAATGCGCGTTCAGCCTGAAATTTTTCGTCTGGTTAACACCGTTGGGACATAATGTCTCAAATTACTATGGGCCGCCACCGTGCACGATCCCCAGTTTCGCCCTCATTCGTTATCTCCGCCCGACTCACCTTGAGTCGAGGCCCAAGTTCCGCCCTCGCTCGTTAGGTGGACCCGCTATCTCCTTTTGATATTTGTCCTTCCCCATCAATCCTCTCATATGTTCCTCTATTTTGAGGACAAAATAGAACTTAAGTTTGGGGGGATTTAAAACTTTAAGTCTTAAGCAGTCCTAGCCTAACGAGGAATGGAGTTGGGCTATGTCGTTAGGGTGAAAGAAAATTTCTTTCTTGATGACCATTTAACTCTTCACCCTATTTATCCTGTTTTTATTTTTTCTAATTTTCTGAGTTGTTGGCCTTGACCGTAATACTATAATAGGAAGGACCTCTTAGGACCATCAACAATTGTGTCATCGCTCATCATCTCCCAATTTCTTAAAAAAAAAAAATTTAATTCAAAATATTCATCCTCGAGTTTAGGTGTGGTAATGCTAGTCGTAGTCCATGAGGAGATTAGTGCAATGAACCGCATAGTTAGTCCATAGATCCTCCTGGAATTTACTTAATTTTGCGAAACTTTTACTTTTCTCCAAATTCTTCATGCACTCACACCACCATAACTATGGATTGATTAGAATAGTTTTATAAAGTTTATAACACCTATTTCACTTCAACAAGATATGCACAAGAATATGATGCATAGCCATTCGAACATGATTGTTGCATTAAATTGTAACTTAGGGTCAATTGCATGTTAGTTAGATCCCTTGGATTTTTCTCATTTATATATCTCAAGCACACTTTCGAACCGTGTTCCGCATGTTAGTCTCAATTGTCCCTACCATCTGTCTTAGCAAATGCTTATGTGAAATCCAGTGATGCTAAACACTCAACCCAATTCCCATAGTTGATATGATATTTTGTGTTGTCTTACTTGCTTTAAATACTATGTGAGCATTTGGCATTAAGAAATGACTTAGGCCATCTTTGGATCGTTAGAGCCTAAATATTCCCTGACCTATACTAAATATATCCCTAGTGTCCCCTTTGAGCCTAATGAAAGAATGGAGTGTGCTAAGCACACTATTTAAACCCCCATTCGCCATCGCTTTCTATTACCCACATTAACTTAACCCTAAAAGCCTATACACTTTTAGCCTACCCTTTGAGAGAGTAGGATTGGGTGGGAAATTGATTTCAGGAGGACCACTTCTTTTCAGTTAGGCTATTTCTCAGAAGGCTTCTTCTTTCCGTCGTCGAAAAAAAAATAATAAAAAATAATAATAATCATGTGTCGACGAAAAATGAAACGGAAGAAGAAGAGGATAAACAAAAGATTCAAATGAAAGCATAGCTTTCAAGAGAAAATATGTTAGAAAAATTCTGCTGATTAGAATGATGATATTTTTAGAAGAATATATTGCCCAAAACAAGTTTGGGGGGGGGGAAGAAGAAAACTTAAAAGTTACACAAAGCACCCCTCCACTTGTGGTCTTTGTGTGTCCTAGCCTAAATAGGGAAAACTTCCTTTTGCTTGGAAGTATGAGGGATAAAGGGTAGTCTTACTCTCTCACTTTGAATTCCAATCCCTTTCCATCAAATCCCCCAACACCTTGGCCTTACATTACAAGCTTATAAAGTCCTAATGATCTTCTTGCCAATGCTTATGTTGTTTTTACTGTCAAGTGCGTAACATGAAATGGATCACACACTTCATAATCATTATTATTCACCTTAAAGCTCACTGTGTTAGCATAATCTTAGCTATTACAAGTCATTGGGATAAGAGAGCATTGTATGTCATACATAGAAGTGCATGGGATGGATGTATAAATCTTTTGAATCCTTGGGACCTTTTCTGTCTGTAATTGACCGGGTTTGGATGGTAGATCTCATACTTCTTAATGCATGATTTTCTATTAAACTGTGATTTTCATATGAATGTGGTGTTTAGCTCAATAAAACTGCTTTTAGTTAAGATATTCTTTAAGACCGGTGATCACACACACACGGAGAAATTAAAAGTAGTAGCAAGATTAAGAAAAGACTAGTTGGTTTTATATGACTAAGCCTGCATATATGTGGTGAGCACCAAACTGAGATTACATGCATGCCATACACTTATAACTTGAGGATGAAACCAAAAAGATTTTATGTTTTAATTATGTTTTATTTGTAGTTTTATTTTAGGTTAATATTTATCTTTTTGTATTTATCTCGCATAGTCGAGTCACTCGAAAGAGTCTCCTTGAGTTTGTGGGTTTATAGAGGAGTGTAAATAGTGTCACCCTCACAAAAAGATTTTAATTTTTGTTATTTATATGCTTTTGTATTTATAAGTTTAATTGTTTACTCGTGGACGAGCAAAGTTCAAGTTTGGGGGTATTTGATCGATGTATTTTATACGTCGATTTTATATACTTCTGTGACTTAAATTATGCTATTTCACGAGTCTTTTGAGTACTAATATATGTTTTCGGTGAGTTTTGTAAGTTTCAGATTATTGTGAAAATACGCGAAACTCTGTGGTTTTAAGTGCAAATTACAAGGAAGAGAAAAATTGAAGAAAAATAAAGATCGACAACGGACACCTTGCGGACGCAGCAGTGCCTCGCACCTTGCGACCGCAAGGTAGGCAAGATGGTCCTCGGCCGAATCAAAGAAATCAAAAGCCACCCACCGAGACCTTGACGCAAGGTATCCAAAGACCTTGCGACCGCAAGGTAGGCGTAATGCGACCTTTTCGGATTTTCACACATATTCGATCCAATCACAACTCCCGAGTATATATAGAAGTCGATGCCGAGCCTAAGGATAGGAGGAGGACGGCCGGAAGCTCTCTTTACATAGATTTTAGGTAGTTTTAGATTGTATAACATAGTTAGGTTTTGTAATTTCAAGTATTGAAGATCAAATCATGTTTCCCATCATCTTCATGTGCTGTTCATCGTCTACGATGAACTAAATCATCCCTAATCTAGGAGGTGGGAGGTAACTTGTATCGAATTTATGTTTTGATTCATATATATATGTCTATTCAATGCTTGTTGATTGTGTTGTTTATCAATCCCTATATTATTTTGCTTTGAACAAATGAATGTAATCGCAAATAATAAAGGCTTAGAGGTGCGGATAACCGCATGACCAAGTGCATATGTCGCATAATCGGCTCACCAACACAATAAATTGGACCTATCGAAGCACGAGAGTGATAAGTTAGGACCGTGTTCTTACATGATCTAGGTGACAGATAGATCATAAATCTAGGTGACAACTAGATTGATAGTTCCTCGTGCTTAGGATATAGAATGGGTGAATTTTTATGGGATGGAGGCCGAACCAATTGTTCAACGACTATATCTATTTTTAGTGAACGAACCCAAGACATTGAATGACATTATTATGAATTGAACATAAAGGAGATATAAGTGAAACCCGTAATCCTAGATTTCCACTCACCATAAGATCTTCATATCTCGTTATTACTTGTCTAATTAGTTAAACATCTATAACTAGTAATTTAGAGTAGAATTAAACATAAAACCCCCCTTAGGTTAATAATTTGCTATCTATAATCGCACTGTTCGTGATCACTTGTCTCTGTGGGTTCGACCCTTGCTTCCGAGTCTATTCTATAATAGTCTTGTCCACTTGCAAGGAAATAGATAAAATAAAACATCGATCACTCAGTATTCAGCGAAGTTTACAGAGTTGGCTTGTTACTGTGGTTACATAGTACCAGATGAGGCTAAGAAGACCCATCGGTTTGTAAAAGGCCTAAGGATGAAGTATCGTAGGCAGCTTATCCCCTTACAGCTCACGGAGTATCGAGATGCTGTGAATCGTGCTTATGCGATGGAGTTGGACATCGAGGAGTATGCTCAAAAGAGAACCTCGAGGGCTATTAAGAGTGATGATAATATTCGAGGGAAAGTAGCACCTCAGAAAGTTAATCAAGGAATCACACGTACTGGTAGACGGAGTGATGTTCCTACCTCTAGTCGGAGACGACGAGGCGGCGAGTTGATATGTAATTTTTGTATGAGGACAGGACATGCCGAGAACAGATGTTGGGGCAAGGCAGGAAAGTGCTTTTCTTGTGGCGGTGATCATGTTCGTAAAGATTGCCCGAAGATGAGGGTTAATCAGTGTGGGAGTACTAGTCGACAATCTGGTGGCTCCAAGAGAGATGGTGATGGTCGGCCTAGAGTTTGAGGTCGTGTGCGCGGGGCAGTTGGCCAATGCGGATTTTGAAACCTATCCGAATAGGAAGGTATGCTCTCGTATATATATATTATACCGTTGCTACTATTATTGTTATTATGAGTACACGTCTTATCGGTAGCTCATGTGCATTCATACATACATTACATGGTGTATTGCATATTATTGGTTTATTGTTTGATTGGGGATAAAGCCTCAATGTGGTGTTGGTATGTGATATTGTTTGATTTTTGAATTGCCGGTAGGTAATCACACATGGTTTGTGGATTCTTGTGTAGTCTATGTATATATAGGACTATACTATATATAAAGAGCATTGGGGATGAATTTATGTTACGACGATAGTAACCAATGGTTTTATGGGGGTGCAGTTTTGTAGGCCTATATTAAGAGCCGGGGTATGAATATTTGTATATATATGTATATATATGAAACATGAATTGTATGATGATACTTATTGGTTTGATATGATACTTGTATATCCTATGGGGATATGTTTAATGTGGTGAATAATATAATTTTATAATATTGTCAAGGATTACTATGCGAGTAGGATACACTCGATAAGTGCGAAAGTTAAGTGTTGCGATCTATGGGTTGATTTTAGTGCGCGGACAAGTATGATGTTTCACCGCAATTTTGTTGAAGTGTTGGTGTTTTGGGGACATTAGAATATGCGTTGGTTGTAGCCTTGGTCTAGAGCTTAAGACAAGTTGGAATTGTGAAGTATAGACGTTACGACTACTAGTAGCCGCGTCGGTACGTGGTGACTTCTAGTGAGTTTTCATGGTTGTGTGCTAGGTGTAGGAGTCTTGTGATAAATATGATTATTGTTTGCCAATGTAATAGACCTTGTTACTTGACTTTATTTCATTCAGTTATGTGCATTAGTTGTAGGGAACACCTACTTGATGCATCTACATTGTCGTATATTAAATTCTCATTTCATAATTATTATCTCCTGCTCATTCATTTCTTTAGCATAGGAGACTATTAAAGGATGCTTAAAACTTTTTAATCATGAACCTTTGCATCCTTGCAACGAAAGCTTTTGAAATCCAATTTAGCCGGTACCCTAAATTGGTGATCAAAAGGGGTTCGTTGTTGGACTAGGATTGGTATGAGTTAGGGTAGAAATTGACTATACCCGTTACCAAATGGAATGGACATAAATGGAAAGAATTTTCAAAACATTTCATTGTTGTGCTCTTATGTGTTCTTACCCGCAATAGGGAGATCGCGAGTATTACTTGCGTGGCTTGAAATGTCAACTTGATTGCCTCTGATTTGGTTGAGAATTGCTCTATAGGCAATTATTACTTCTTGTAACTTATGATCTTTTATGTGCGAATTTCATGGTGTGCCCCGGGACAAATAGTTTCGGTAGTTTAATGCTTATGGTATGCTTGAAACTTGTTTTCATGTTAAACTTTGGGGTTTGTGTACAAAATCGGTTAGTGTTGTTCGTATATGTTTTCGCGACTCGAATATGAGTCATATTATTTCCAATCTGAAGAGTTTAGTGTTGTTGTGCCTATTGAGAGGTCCTAAAACCTGAGTCTGGACCACGGTAGTTTGACCCTCATATACTTGGTTAGGTTATTGTGATGGTAGACTCGGAGACTGAGTCTAGGTTTATGGTTTTGAGCATCGAGTGTTCACTCGGGATTGTGAGACACCGTAGTGGTGTCTGGGTATTCGATGTTGAGGTGATGACCTAACATTGGTTTGAGATACAGTTTAGAATTCGGGACGAATTCTTTTTAAGGGGGAGAGGATGTAAGACCCCAATTCCTGGTTAGCTTGAATTGCGTGCAATTCTCGCATTTCTTCTTTGGTTGATTGCTCGTTGGATTTATGAGAGAGTCTAGATGTGTATGAGAGATCACATTAAGACCAAAATAATATTAAGAGAGGCCATATAGTTGTTGACTTGCTAAGGTCACAGGTCGTAAATGGACGATAGTCGAAATGCGACGCGATTGGGAATTCGCTTGCGTTTCGTGTTCCTAACCTCGTTTTGGTCCTAGATCTTTACATGATGATAAAATAACATGTTTAGATGTATTAGACTTCAAGTTGGAAGTGTTCCTTAAGTCTATCGATGATTTGGAAGCTTTGGAGATAGCATTCGTCTCTATCGCGTAGTTCGGGGATTGAGTCGCGTAATCGTCTCTCCTTTGGAGTTCTTATTTCCCTATTTGTTATTCAAATTTCTAGAAGTATTCAAGCTTCTAGATTAGCCCTTAGACTTGCCTTAAAGTCTCCTTCCATTGCTTCTTTGAGTTGTTTATGCCTTATATGCGTTATACGTGCAAATCTGGACCTGTTTGACCTAACGTATGGCTTGAGGAATTGCTCCACCATGCCAACCGAACATCTTGGGCATTGTTTGGCCCCAAGAACCGAACATTATGAAGGAGGTTCGGCCTCCACAACCGAACAAAGACGATTTCCAGCAAAACGAGGATTTTCTGCAACTTTGGTTGATTACGGTTGTACCCTTACTAAACCTCTATCATTAGTGACTTTAACCACTTGTATTAGAGCCTTATTAGTCTAACCTAACTCCTAATCATGTCCTAACATGTTTAGGGAGTTAATTAAGATTTGTTTAGTGGTGGATTACAACTAACAATCACTAATTGTACCTTGGAAGTTCCTATTGTGCCCCTCATTACTTGGGAAGTATAAATAGCCTAACATCTTCACAAATTCAGCCAAAAACCTCTTCATTTCTCCTTCTAAATCAGACGTATAGAGAGCGCGAGAGCTGGGGGCTTGAAGCTTTGAGCCCTAGCTTCTTCTTCCTTCGATCCACAAAGATCTAACCGTCCGATTGCCGCCAAACTTCGGATTCTTGACGTATGCGACGGGTGGAACAACTTCACCGTTCGAATTTTGATTCTCTTGAGTTTTCACTCAAGCTAGGTAAGTTACTCTCTTTTGATTTTGGTTCATTGGCCCCTAGGGAAAACAATCTAAGTGTTATTTGAGGGCAATGAACACTTAATATGTTATGTATGCCCATTTTGGTGATTTTTGGAAGTATGAACATGTTGATATCATCAATATGATGATTTGAATGAAATTGTATGTTGTAGGAAATGGGTTATGCTCTATGTTGAGTTCTTGGTGAATTTTAGGGCTTGTGAATGAAGCCGAATTATTGGAGAATTTGTGGTTAATTAAAGTGGGTGTTAATGTTAGGTTAATGAAATGGGCAAAGATTGGAACTTGATATTAAGACTCAACGAAGTTATCATGAGTTTAATAATGTGTTAAATGGACCTGGGTTGAAATCCTACGACGATTGGATTTCACTTGTTTGATGTTGTGAAGTATATATAGCTTTCGAACTATTAATGGAGTTAGGGTTACGATGAACTTTATAGACTTTTAGGCTTGAGAATCAAGCCCGGATGAGTTTTGGAAACTTGTTGTGAATGTGAATGAAATAGTAAAGTGTGGGTTGACGAAATACATAAAGAATAAAATGTAGTATTAAGACTCAAAGGAGTCATCATAAGTTCAATAATGTGTTAAATGAGCTTGGGTTGAAATCCTACGACAATTGGATTTCGTTTAATTAATGATGTGAAACACATAACTTCCAAACTTTAAATGGATTATGATTGTGATGTGTTATGTGGATTTTTAGGCTTGGGAATCAAGCCCAAATGAATGTTGGGATTTTGTTGTAAACTTTAATGAATTATTAAAGTGTGAATTCAGGAAACACATGAAGAATGAAATGTAGTATTAAGACTCAACGGAGTCGTTATAAGGCCAATAAAATGACAATGAGCCTTGGGTTGAAACCCTACAATGTTTGGGTTTTGTTTGGTTATGTTCGTGCACACCGGGTTTTCGGGTTTGTGTCCAATTGAGACACTCATGTTATGGAACTTATTAGAAATATATCTTGAGCATGCTTGCTAGAGCATGGGACAATAGAGACCAACGTATGGTCACGAGAATATTTAAGTAAAGATTAAGAAAGAATTCTCTCCTTAAGGATTTTGGTCGTGTGCAAATAAAAGCACTTGTGAGAAAGTGACTACGGAGTAGTCATGAAGTTTTTGAGTCCGGTGTACTTAAAATAAAGACTAAAATATTAAGTCTTGAATTTTGGATATTCTTATACTAACGTAGTAGTCTTTGGTTTGACTTTGAGTGGAGGATTATTGTAGACCTCACACTATGATTTATTAAGCTTGTATGCTATACTTGATTTGGGTGATGACTTGAGGAATAATGAGTACCTCAATATGTAGTTCTTGAACTAAACTTGTAAGTTAGTTGAACACGTTGGTTATATGCGAATATATGCATTGTTCATGATACTTTGTAGAGCATTATGTCCTACTTGATTATATGCAAATATGTGCATGGATTATGGGACTTCATAGAGCATTATGTCCTACTTGTTTATTTGCAATTATGTGCATGGTTTATGGGATGTTGTAGAGCATTATGTCCTACATGATTTAATGAGCCCGATATTAATGAACTTGGTCTCATTGGTTTATACAAGTAAATATCTACTTGATCATTTTGGTTTAAGTCCAGCTGGCAGGTTTGGTTATAGTGTCGGCAATGGGACGAGTCATAGTCTTTGGAAACAATCGCTATGAATCGTTGCATTGGTTCCCTTTCTCCTCACTATTTGGCCAATAGTGGGATGTGGTCTCGAGATAGAGCCATCTAGCCTAATTTCGAGCTCCCATTTCTCATCCGGGGATTGGATGAATGTAACGAGTACTCATTAAAGGAAAATTGATGAGTTGTGATTATTTGGGGACGAAACCCCAGGGTATGATTGCTTGGGTATTGAACCCGGATTTTGGATTGAGGATGAATCCCAAGGTAAGTTTGGTTGGGTGTTGGACCCGGATTTGGTTGAACGGTTCGATTTACGTTTCTTGTTACACATGTTTATTTATGAGCATTTATATGAAAGATATTATACTACATGATTTATGTGAGTTTATGTGCTTTGAAAATTAAGTACATGTTTCTTGTTGGTATACTAGCATGATACCATGATTTTTATATGATTGTGCATTATGCCATGCCATGACATAATATGCCATACAGTTGCATTTAGTAACTTACTAGGTCATTATGACTCACTCCGTGTGGTTGTTTTCCCTAGTGTGTGCAGTGATCCCATTAGTACGCACGGCGACTTCGGATAGCGATTTCTAGCAGGTGGTCTTCCAGGAAATAAGTTTGGAGATACTATTATTATTATTGTATTTGTTTGTGAGACACGGATGTAAAGTTACATAGACTTTACTGGGTAGTTTATGTAAGTATTTTATTGTTATGTATTTGGGAGTCGGCTAATATAGCCGAGTTGTTGTATCTTTTAGAAGTTGTTTCCGTTGTCATTTCGAACAAGTGTGGCTCGTTTATTCTAGTATTAGGATATTGTTGTTTCTATCTCCGACAGCTTTAGTCACGAGATCTTGGTTGGTGGTTTAGCATTTGAAATAATATTGTTGTAGTTGAATTATTCCTCCGGCATGTTGTCGCCGTTGAGTGGTGTTTATCAGGTTGGGATTTTGTTAGTTGCCGGCCTTTGGTTGCCGATGGTTTGTTGCGTGTGTCTAATGTTGCGTCACGTGCGTCGAATTTTTGGGCCGAGAGATTTACTATCTCTTTTGTTGTCTTTATTTCGGAGCTTGTTAGCTCGGGTTCCATTTTGTTTTTGCTTCCGCAGGTTTTAGTTTTTGTTGGTTCATTTCGCCGTTATGGCTTTACCTTTCTGTTTCAAGCTTGATGGCTCATCTTTTGACTCGCACCATTATGCTTAGTAGGTGCTTGTCTGTCTCTTAGCTTGTCCTGACGGCACGACCTTGGGATCTCGTCTTGGGATTCGGGTCGGGTCGTCACATCTTCTCTCTTCGATCCATGACGATCCAATCGTCGGATTGCCTTCAAACTTCAGATTCGTGAAGCCCTCGACGAGTATAACAAGTTCACCGATCGGATTTGCGTTCTTTGGAGTTTTCATCCGAGCTAGGTAAGTTACCTTCTTTTTATTATGGTTCATTGGCCCTAAGGAAAACAACCTATGTGCTATTTGTGGGCAATGAACACTTGATATGCTTTGTATGCCCATTTTGGGGATTTTTGGAAGTCTGAACTTGTTAAGAGCATTTGTAGAATTGCTTCTATGATTGTTGAAGTATATGATTACTCTTCATCTTGTGTTTCTAGGCTTATGAGCATGCTAGAAATCATGTTCATATGTTATTTGGGTTTATTGTGGAAGTATGCCTATGATTGGGGCTTTGGAAGTGTGAACTCACTAGATATCATGAGTAGGATCATTTAATTGAAATTATGTGATTTATGAAATGGGTTATGAATTATGTTGGGTTTTGTTATGAATTTTAGGGCTTGAGAATCAATCCCGAATTATTGGAGAAATTGTTGTTAATTGAAGTTGGTGTAAATGTTGAAATTGACGAATTGTGTAAATAATGAAACTTAGTATTTAGACTCAACGGAGTCGTGATACGGTCAATAATGTGTTAATGAACTCGGTTTGAAATCCTACGACATTTGGGTTTCGTTTGACTATGATTATGATGAGTTCTTGGATTTTTAGGCTTGGGAATCAAGTCCGGATGATTTTTGGGAATTTTGTTATAATTTGAATGGTGTGTTAATTTGGGGATGTATGAAATATGTATTTAAAGAAATGTGATATTTAGACTCAATGGAGTCATTATAGGTTCAATAAGATGTTGGTGAGCCTTAGGTTGAAATCATACGATGTTCGGGTTTGGTTGGTTTTGATTGTAAATACCCGAGCATCCCGAATTGTGTCCAATTGTGACACCCACAATATAGAGGCTTATTGGGGATTTATTTAGAGCGTGATCGTGAGAACACGGAGCATTAGAGTCCAACCTATTATCTCGAATATCTTTAAGAAATGATTTTTGAATGAGTTCTCTATTAGGGAATTTGGTCGCGTGCACATGAAAACACTTGCGAGGTTATGACTACGGGTTGGTTTTAGTACCCTTGAGATTGGTTTTGAGGATGTCGAGTATATATATGACGATTGGGACTCTGGTTGAGTCCGGTGTACCTTTAAGTGAAGCTAAGATGCTAAGTCTTGATTTATGATTGTTATTAGACTAAATAATAGTCTTTGGTTTAATCCCGAGTAGAGGACTATGGTAGACCTCATGTTGTGATTTCTTGAGCTTATATGCTACTTTTGATTGGGTGATGACTTGAGGATTATGAGTACCTCATTATGTAGTTCTTTGACTAAACTTATAAGTTAGTTGGATTTGTTAAGTATGTGCAAATATGTGCATTGTTACATTGGTGTGTAGAGCTTTATGTCCTACTTGATTTGATAAGTCCGCCATGGTCGGTCTTGATTCTTGTTTGAGCATGCGAGTAAATATCTACTTCTGCATTGCATAAAAGTCCTGCTGGCATTATTTGGATTGGTTTTATAAGTCAAGGTAGGACGATACATCGCCTATACGAATCGTAAGATTCGTATTCGCTATGGATCGCCGTACCTGGGACCTCACACACCCCTCCATTGTTGGCCGTAATGGGGAAGTAGCCCCTTTGCCGTAACAATACGTGCGCCATTGGCTGCTATCTAAACCGAGTAGGTTCTCGATAAAAGTCGATGTAATCACAGAGCATCGATGTGGCACGATCCAATATAACATTGTGTATTGCAGGAGCAACACAACGACACTATTTGGGTATCTTCTCTATCCCTTATGTGGCTTACTATAAGAACTTATATGAAAGATAATGTGCTACGTGGTTTATGAAGTTTATGTTATCTGATGACTTAATACAAGTTTATTGTTGGTATACTATTAAGACGCCATGACTTTGTACATGCTTATGCACTATGCCATGCCACGTCATGCTATGCCATACAACTGCATTTCGTAACTTACTGGGTCATTATGACTCATTACGTGTGTCTGTTTTCCTTAGTTTGTGCAGTGAGCTCGTTAGTGCGCGTTGCAGCTACGGGTGCACGTTTGATAACAGGTGGTCTTTCGGGCAATAGCTTGGAGTTAATATTATTATTGTATTTATTATCTTGTGAGACACGGATGTAAAGTTATGTAAACTTTACTTGGGTAGTTATGTTAGTATTTTATTTCGTATTATTTTGGGAGCCGACTTGTTTGGTCGAGCTGTTGTATTTAATTATAATTTTATTCTGTTGTCTTCCCGAGCAAGGTTTTAGCTCGCATGTTCTAGTATTGTGTTATTGTTATTTCTATCTCCGACAACTTTAGTCGAGAGACATTGGTTTAGATGTTAGTGTTTAATCTCTTATTCTTTTAGTTGATTTGTCCCTCCGGCATGTTATAGCCGTTGAGGTGTTGTTTATCAGGTTGGTATTTTGATGCTTCGCCAGCCTTAGGTTTGCCGATGGTTTGTTGCCCGTGCACAATGTTGCGTCACGCGAGTCATAGATTTGTCGGGAGATAGTTGTCTCTCAGCCTTGTATTCCTTGGTTTAGAAATATAGGCTTTGGTCCCAGTTATGATTCGCTTCTGCAGGTTTTAGTTTTTGTTGTTCCGTTTGGCTGTTATGGCCTTACATTCCTGTTTTGAGCTTGTTGGCTCAACTCTTGACTCGCACCATTATGCTTAGCAGGTGCTTGTCCGTCTTTTAGCTTGTCTTGGTGGCACGACCTTGGGATTCCGCATTGAGTCCGTGGTCGCCACAGCTTGGTATCGAGCTATAGGTTAGCTTGCTTGCCAGATAGATTCCTTGGCCTAGTTTGGGTTGGGTTTATTGTTGAGTTATTAACGCCGAGTGTTCCTTGTAGGCGTATTATGTCGGGAACTTGGCGTGGAGCTAGTTCTAGTAGACCTTCGGGGCAATGTCGTGGCGACGAGAGAGGGGAGAACGTTAATGATTTGCATGTAAATCCTCAACAGATGTTTGGATTGGAAGACGATTCTATTGTTCTTGCAAGGTTCTTGAAGTTGAAACCGGAATGTTTTGATGGAGAGCTAGATGCTGCTAAGGCGGAGCGTTGGCTAGAAAGCATGGAGAAGATCTTTGCAGTTTTGGGTTGTACATCGGAAGAGATGGTGACCTTAGCGGTGTTTAGATTGGATGGTGTGGCCGAGCATTGGTGGTTTGAATTACGAGATCATTGGAGACAACATGGAGTGCCTCGAGTGTGGGAGAACTTTGTCATGGAGTTTATGGTACAGTTTATTCCGGCAGTAATTCGGGAAAGAAGAGAGATGGAATTCCTAGCGTTAGAACAAGGAGATATGACCGTGGCCCAGTATTCAACAAAGTTTGCAGAGTTGGCTCGTAACTGTAGTTACTTAGTAACAGATGAGGCTAGGAAGACCGAGAGGTTCGTGAAAGGCCTGAGGGTGAAATATCGTAGGCAGCTTATTCCATTACAGCTTACGGATTAGCAAGGGGCTATGGATCGTGCATATGCGATGGAGAAGGATATCGAGGATCATGCTCGAGAGAGAACCTTAGAGACTATTAGGATTGATACTTCTACCTCTAGACGGAGACGACGAGGTGACAAGTTGACATGTAACTTTTGTAAGAAAACAGGACACACCGAGGATAGGTGCTGGGGTACAACAAGAAAATGCTTTGTTTGTGGCGGCGATCATGTTCGTAAAGATTGCCCGAGGAGGACAGTTAGTCAGTCTGGGAGTACTAGTCAACAATCTAGTGGCTCCAAGAGAGATGGTGATGGTCGGCCTAGAGTTTGAGGTCGTGTGCGAGTGGCAATTTGTCATTGCGAAGTTTCGAGATCTATCCGAAATTATAAGGTATATTCTCGTATATATATTATACCGTTGCTACTATTACCGTTATTATGAGTGCGTGTTTTAATTGGTAGCTCATGTGCATTCATACATACATTATATGGTGTATTGTGTAATATTGGTTATTTGCTCGATCGGGAATACTACCCCAATGTGAGATCGATATATGATATGGTTTGTTTCGTGAATTACCGGTCGGTAATCGCACGTGGTGTATGGATTCTTGTTAGTCTATATATGAATAAGACAATGATATATATATATATATATATATATATATATATATATATATATATATATATATAGATGTGGTTTTGTGTGGTTATATAAAAAGGCCATAGTATGTATATATATATGAAGCATGAATTGTATGTTGATACTTATTGATTTGGTATAATGTTTGTATATTCTATAAGGATATGTTTTATGTAATGAATAATATAATATTATATTATTGTTAGTGGTTACTATGCGAGTAGGATATACACTCGACTTGTGAGAAGGTTGAATGTTGCGATTTAGAAGATAATCACGGTTGCACGAGAGTGTATGACGCCTCGCCGTGAGCATTGAGACGTTAACGTTGCGATAGGATGCTTAGAGTATGTGTGGTTGTAGACTTGGTCTAGAGCTTTAGAAAGGATGGTCTTGCAGAGTGTGTAGACGCTACGAGTGTCGGTAGACGTGTCGATTCCTTGTGATTCCTAGTGAGTTATCTTGGTTGAGTGTACTAGGTACACGAGTTTTGTGGTAGCTATGATTGTTGTTTGCCAAGGTAATAGACCTTGTTACTTGGTTTGATTTTATTCAGATATGTGCATTAGCTGTAGGAAACACCTATTTGATGCATTTACATTTTTAAAATATAAAATTCTTATTTCATAATTATTATCGCTTGTTCATTCATTTAATTAGCATAGGAGACTGTTTGAAGGATGCTTAAAACTTTTTATTCATGAACCTTTGCATCCTTACGACGGAAACTTTTGAAGCTAATTCAGTAGGTACCCTGAATTGGTGACCAAAAGGCATTCGTCGTTGGACTAGGATTGGTAAGAATTAAGTTAGAAATTGACTATACCCGTTACCAATTGGAATGGACGTAAATGGAATGAATTTTCAAAAAAACATTTCATTAATGTGCTCTTATGTGTTGTTACCCGCGATGGGGAAATCGCGAGTATGATTTACATGGTTTGAAATGCCGATTTGATTATCTTTGATTTGTTCGCGAATTGCTCCATAGACAATTATTATTTCTTTTAACTTAGAACCTCTTGTGCTTGAATTTCGTGTTGAGCCCCGAAACAAATAGTTTCGGTAGTTGGATCTTGAAATATCCTTGAATGTGTTCTTCATGTTGAAATTTAGGATTTTGCTTACATGTTTGGCATAGCGTTGTTCGTATGTCTATTTACGACTCAAGTATGGGTCATAGTATTTTCAACCGTAAATGTTTGATGTTGTTGTGTCTATTGAGAGTTCGTGGACTTTAGAATTTGGATTATTGCAGTTCGACCCTTGTGTAGTATGTGGTGGTAGACTCGGAGATTCGAGTCAAGGTTGGTGGTTTTGAGATCGAGTGTTAACCCGGGATTAAGAGACATAGTAATCGTTTTCGTGATGTATTGTGGTTGAGTGTTGACCTAATGTTTGTTTGTATTATGATTTAGAATTCGGGACGAATTCTTTTTAAGGTGGAGAGAGTGTGGCACCCCGCTCCTTCGTTAGCTCGGTTTGCGTGTCATACTCGCAATTCTTCCTTTGTGGGCTGTATGATTGGTTGGTGAGATTGTCTAGATGCGTTTGAGAGACCATATTAAGACCAAAACACTATTAAGAGAGGCCATATAGTTGTTGACTTGCTAAAGTCACAAGTCGTGACTCGACGATAGTCGGAATGCGACGCGATTGAGAGTTTACTTGCATTTTGCGTTCATGACCTCGGTTTGGTCCTAGACCTTTATATGATGGTTTATTAACATGTTTAGATGTATTAGACTTCAAGTTGGAGGTGTTCCTTAAGTCTATCGATGTTTTGGAAGCTTTGGAGATAGCGTTCGTCTCTATCGCGTAGTTCGGGGATTGAGTCGCGTAATCGTCTCTCCTTTGGAATTCTTATTTCCCTAGTTGTTATTCAACTTTCTAGAAGTATTCAAGCTTCTTCATTAGCCCTTAGACTTGCCTTAAAAGTCTCCTTTCATTGCTCGTTCAATTGCTAGCTCATTCGTCGTTTCGGTTGCACGTTGTTCCACCTCTTCCCGGTTTCGCTCTGAGCTGTTTTGGGAGTTGTTTGTGGGTGTTCTATGGGAGTTATAGACCTGCTTTGGATGAGGTTTGAACCTTGTTAGGTTTGGTTATGTGTTTGAGGTCGTTCGGGGTTGAATTCTAAGCCCTTTTTGGTCTGGGAGGCTTGCGGTCACAAGGGTGAGACGGTCACAAGTCCATGGTGAGAGCTGACTATAGGGGACTTGCCTTGCCCAGGTCATTTTGAGAATTTGTCCATGGAGAGTGCTGGAGAGCTTCCTAACCTGCATCCTACCTACCTATACTTAGCCCTAAACATGTCCTAACATTAGTTGGAAGTTAATTAAGGTTAGATTAGTGAGTGATTACTCCTAATCTCTACTAATTATACAAGGGAAATGAATATTGTGCCCTCTTTATATTTGGGGGGTATAAATACCCAAACCCTTTGCATTTTTTCAGATTCTCTTCATTCCTCCTCCTCCACCATACGTATTATAGAGAGAGAGAGTCCATCGGAGATTTCAAGCCCTAGCCTTTTTCTCTCTTCGATCCATGACGATCCAATCGTCGGATTGCCTTCAAACTTCAGATTCGTGAAGCCCTCGACGAGTAGAACAAGTTCACCGATCGGATTTGCGTTCTTTGGAGTTTTCATTCGAGCTAGGTAAGTTACCTTCTTTTTATTTTGGTTCATTGGCCCTAAGGAAAACAACCTATGTGCTATTTGTGGGCAATGAACACTTGATATGCTTTGTATGCCCATTTTGGGGATTTTTGGAAGTATGAACTTGTTAAGAGTATTTGTAGAATTGCTTCTATGATTGTTGAAGTATATGATTACTCTTCATCTTGTGTTTCTAGGCTTATGAGCATGCTATAAATCATGTCCATATGTTATTTGGGTTTATTGTGGAAGTATGCCTATGATTGGGGCTTTGGAAGTGTGAACTCACTAGATATCATGAGTAAGATCATTTAATTGAAATTATGTGATTTATGAAATTGGTTATGAATTATGTTGGGTTTTGATATGAATTTTAGGGCTTGAGAATCAATCCCGAATTATTGGAAAAATTGTTGTTAATTGAAGTGGGCGTAAATGTTGAAATTGACGAAGTGTGTAAATAATGAAACTTAGTATTTAGACTCAACGGAGTCGTGATAAGTTCAATAATGTGTTAATGAACTCGGGTTGAAATCCTACGACATTTGGGTTTCGTTTCACTATGATTATGATGATTTCTTGGATTTTTAGACTTGGGAATCAAGCCCGGATGATTTTGGGGAAATTTGTTATAATTTGAATGGTGTGTTAATTTGCGGATGTATGAAATATGTATTTAATGAAATGTGATATTTAGACTCAATGGAGTCATTATAGGTTCAATAAGATGTTGGTGAGCCTTAGGTTGAAATCCTACGATGTTCGGGTTTGGTTGGTTTTGATGGTGAATACCCGAGCTTCCCGAATTGTGTCCAATTGTGACACCCACAATATAGAGGCTTATTGGGGATTTATTTAGAGCGTGATCGTGAGAACACGGAGCATTAGAGTCCAACGTATGATCTCGAATATCTTTAAGAAATGATTTTTGAATGAGTTCTCTCTTAGGGAATTTGGTCGCGTGCACATGAAAGCACTTGCGAGGTTATGACTACGGGTTGGTTTTTGTACCTTTGAGATTGGTTTTGAGGATGTCGAGTATATATATGACGATTGGGACTATGGTTGAGTCTGGTGTACCTTTAAGTGAAGCTAAAATGCTAAGTCGTGATTTATGATAGTTATTAGACTAGATAATAGTCTTTGGTTTAATCCCGAGTAGAGGACTATGGTAGACCTCATGTTGTGATTTCTTGAGCTTATATGCTACTTTTGATTGGGTGATGACTTGAGGATTATGAGTACCTCATTATGTAGTTCTTTGACTAAACTTATAAGTTAGTTGGATTTGTTAAGTATGTGCAAATATGTGCATTGTTAAATTGGTGTGTAGAGCTTTATGTCCTACTTGATTTGATAAGTCCGCCATGGTCGGTCTTGATTCTTGTTTGAGCATGCGAGTAAATATCTACTTGTGCATTGCATAAAAGTCCTGCTGGCATTATTTGGATTGGTTTTAT
The DNA here is from genome assembly GCA_013146195.2 of Codonopsis lanceolata. Lineage (NCBI taxonomy): Eukaryota > Viridiplantae > Streptophyta > Magnoliopsida > Asterales > Campanulaceae > Codonopsis > Codonopsis lanceolata. The sequence goes on along the minus strand of CM028382.1, from coordinate 1,036,672 downwards.
AAGTCAAGGTAGGACGATACATCGCCTATACGAATCGTAAGATTCGTATTCGCTATGGATCGCCGTACCTGGGAGGACACACCCCTCTATTGTTGGCCGCAATGGGGAAGTAGCCCCTTTGCCGTAACAATACGTGCGCCATTGGCTGCTATCTAAATCGAGTAGGATCTCGATAAAAGTCGATGTAATCACAGAGCATCGATGTGGCACGATCCAATATAACATTCTGTATTGCAGGAGCAACACAACGGCACTATTTGTGTATCTTCTCTATCCCTTATGTGGCTTACTATAAGAACTTATATGAAAGATAATGTGCTACGTGGTTTATGAAGTTTATGTTACCTGATGACTTAATACAAGTTTATTGTTGTTATACTATTAAGATTCCATGACTTTGTACATGCTTGTGCACTATGCCATGCCACGTCATGCTATGCCATACAACTGCATTTAGTAACTTACTGGGTCATTATGACTCATTAAGTGTGTCTGTTTTCCTTAGTTTGTGCAGTGAGCTCGTTAGTGCGCGTTGCAGCTACGGGTGCACGTTTGATAACAGGTGGTCTTCCGGGCAATAGCTTGGAGTTAATGTTATTATTGTATTTATTATCTTGTGAGACACGAATGTAAAGTTATGTAAACTTTACTTGGGTAGTTATGTTAGTATTTTATTTCGTATTATTTTGGGAGCCGACTTGTTTGGTCGAGCTGTTGTATTTAATTAGAATTTTATTCTGTTGTCTTCCCGAGCAAGGTTTTAGCTCGCATGTTCTAGTATTGTGTTATTGTTATTTCTATCTCCGACAACTTTAGTCGAGAGACATTGGTTTAGATGTTAGTGTTTAATCTCTTATTCTTTTAGTTGATTTGTCCCTCCGGCATGTTATAGCCGTTGATGTGTTGTTTATCAGGTTGGTATTTTGATGCTTCGCCGGCCTTAGGTTTGCCGATGGTTTGTTGTCCGTGCGCAATGTTGCGTCACGCGAGTTATAGATTTGTCGGGAGATAGTTGTCTCTCAGCCTTGTATTTCTTGGTTTAGAATTATAGGCTTTGGTCCCACTTATGATTCGCTTCCGCAGGTTTTAGTTTTTGTTGTTCCGTTTGGCTGTTATGGCCTTACATTTCTGTTTTGAGCTTGTTGGCTCAACTCTTGGCTCGCACCATTATGCTTAGCAGGTGCTTGTCTGTCTTTTAGCTTGTCTTGGTGGCACGACCTTGGGATTCCGCATTGGAGTCCGGGTCGGGCTGCCACAGAGAGAAATTCAAGGGTTTTAGAATTGGCGATTCAATCTAAAATAGGCTGATGAAAAGTCACTTTTTGATTATGGCTTACATGATTTACATCTGTCTTTCATAAAGAATTTTAAAGATATTTTGAAACGAAATAGTAAAAAATAAGATCTAGTCCTTTAAGGTTTTAGAAAATTTTACCTTTTAAATTAACTTTAAAAAGAGATACTAACCTAGACTTAACACTTTTGAGCTAAAAAGAACGGCAGAGTTAGTAATAATTAAAGTCTACTGGTATGAACTACAATTATACTTAAATACTAAATATATATTAAGCATAAGGATAGATCATACCAAGTTCTCTCCTAAGATAAGAAACCTTGGTAGCATCTAGTGGCTTGGTGAAAATGTCAGCCAGTTGATGCCCAGTTGGAACGTATTCCATACTAATGTTACCTTTCTCCACATTGTCATTGAGGAAGTGATAGCGCACATCAATGTGCTTTGTCTTAGAGTCCATTACTGGATTTTCGAAGACTGAGATTGTCGAAGTTGTGACGACCCGACCTGGACCCCGATGAGGAATCACGAGTCAAGCCTTCCAAATAGGACTACAATTCATGCAAGGACTCAATATTATAGAAAACAACGTGACACAACATTATAGACGTAACACAACTCGGCACCAAAAAGGCTGGGATATTTTAAAACTTTTCAAACCTAATATAACCATTAAGGAAAAGTAAATCAAGTCATTGGCGACTTTACAGCCGGAACCCAACACTAACAGTTTATAACAAGTGCTAATCAAATGCTCAGTGGAAGACTTAAAACATAGCAAGACAACAACAAAACTATACAAGGCTCGGTGTACAAGCGCCGGCACTCAAAATAAATTACAATAGCCACAAGTTATAAATGTAAAAACCGCAAGTTTAAGTTTCGCAATAGTGAAGTCTACATGACTTGATATTCCCAACGCCCTTTCAAAAGAGAACAACAAGAAGACATCTCTAACAACCTTGTCGCGAACGAACTCAGACAAGCGCGAACTCAGCAACTCTTCAGCGGGAAGGACCTGGACAGCTAGGATCTAAAGGAGTAAAAAGGGAGGGGATAAGTCATAAAGACTTTGTAAGCTACCAATCATGCATGTCATGGCATCATGCAACAAACATAGATCATCATTAATATCAAGCGATCAAATCATTCATTTATATAAACACTTAGTTCACATATCCATGGTAGCACGTGTGTTTCACATAAGTGCTATAAAGTAAACAACATATAAAGAGGATATGTTATGGAACTGGTGCCGCTACGTAGCTCCTGTAATACACAACGTTAACTTTATTGTGCCAGAGATACCCGTGATGGATGTATCAAAGTACCAAGCTCTCTACTTGGGTACCAAGCTTTCTACTTGGTAATTAGACTTGCCAGTGTGCTCTGTTGGTTACAGCAAAGGGGCTACTTCTGTGACGACCCGACCCGGATTCCAACACGAAATCCCAAGGTCGTGCCGCTGGAAATAACTTAAGAAGAGGACAAGCACTTGTTAAACAGTAGTGCTAGTCAAACAGTCGAGCAAACTCGCTCTAAACATGAACATAACACCGCACTAAAATACTGTATTTCAAAAATCAAATCAGCGGAAGCAATATAAGAAAGAAGTCCCAAGCTATGAAGCTCGAAACCAACGACAATGAAACCAAGAGAGACATTATCTCTCAAAGGAGGAAAAACAAAACTTCGCGTGCAACAATGCGAGCGCTAATCAAACCATCGGCACTCCAGGGCGTTTCAACAAAGAACCAACCTGATATATCAATTACCCAACGGCTAAAGGATACCGCGGTCAACCAACAACTATAATAAGTAGGACAAAGAAATGCCCCAAAGCTATAAGTGCTCGGGAGACAACTGAAATAAATACGAAACCACGAACAAGGCACGACACAACACGTCGGCCCAAGAAAGAACTAACACAAATACCCAAGTATATACCCGACTGTAAAGTCTAAATAACTTTACAAAATACCGATCTCACAAGAATAGCAAAGTACATTAAATCAATGACAATGCTAAAAAGGAACAAGACTCCACAAGCTACTACTCGGGAAAGTCGGCTACTACAAACACGAACCACACGGTCTAACCTCGGTCTATCGACCAGCTGCGCCATGCTACAGTCACGATCTACTCGACCTCAGTGCAACGATCAGTTACTGCAACTAAAAAACAAGTACGGGATGAGTCATAATGACCCAGTACGCTCCCACAATATATATGCAACATATAATTATGTAACATAAACATAACCATGGTGTCATTTATAAATGACAGAAAAACCCGTGAAGAGGCGTCGTATCATTTCGATACTCCACAAGATATTCATTTCTTCTCACTTACTAAACCGTCCAAATGAACCAGGGTATAATTCCCTGTTCAAACACAAATCAAATGAATTAGAAGGTAGTTCCCACAAAACATCATATGCAAGTATATATATATCATCATATATACTAATCAAGCTATTCATATAATCATCACGTGTAAGGGTGCATATTTATATATATACACCTATATCAGTATGCATATCTCTATATATACATATCAAATCTCTCATAAATATCTCATATATAATTATGTATATCTCTACATATACATATCAAATCTCTCATACAATCATCATGTATAAGTGTGCATATCTATATATATACACATCAAATCTCTCATATAACATCAGCCCATACAAACATGGTCAATAAGATCTCATGTTCAACTAACACTTTGTTATCACATAAGTGCTCATAGTAAGCCACATAAAGGATAGAGAAGGTACCAAATCACTGTCGTCGTATTGCTCCTGCAATCACAACTGTTAATCATATCGTGCCAGTGATACCCGTGTTCAGGTATCAAAGTACCGAGCTCTCTTCTCGGGTCTGAGCTCTCTACTCAGGAAAATAGCCCTAGCCAATGTGCTCAATTGGTTACGACAAAGGGGCTACTTCCCCACTGTAGCTAGCAGTGGAGGTGTGTGTGAAACCCGAATCCGGTACGGCGATACATTACAATCACGAATCCCATAATTCGTTAAGACAATGCATCGTCCCACCATCATCATGAAAACTCAAGTAATGCCAGCTGGACTTATATGCAATGCACAAGTAGATGTTTACTTGCTAATTCTCAAGTAGATATAATGACCTACTAAACTCATACGATTATGCACATTGTTACATAAATCACAAAACCACAATAGGAACTCATTTGAGTCTCTAAATCATAAGTGCCAAGTTTGTTCACTCTATTCAATTCAAGTCCCAAAAGCTAGTAATCTAGTCAACTGGAATATAATTGTCATAGGATCTCACCACGATCCTCGTAAGGTTCAATTGTTCCTTAACTCGACTCCGTTGAGTCTTTACTACAATTCCAACCAAATAGAGTTTGAACACTATATGTGTCCCAAGACTCTTTTCTATGTTCTCGTTTGAGGCATAGCAAGGTTCTCATTCCATTTAGGAATCTTAGTTCAAGTCCCAAGTCAATTATATAAGGGAAGCCCAAGTTGATTATTGTGAAATCAAGCTTAGTTCAATTTTGATTCATAATTCCACTTAATAGTAGAATCCAAGTTCACCACAATTCATTAGAGAACAGATCGGGCACGAAGGCAAATACATTCAATATGCTCATAAGTCATATCATAGAAACACATAGAAGAATCAATTCTTGACAAGGTAGGAAATCATGCATTTAGTCATAATATAAAATATACACGATATTCCATATTCACCTATGAAATTCAACGAGTCACAACTTAACCATCAGGTCCATTAAGTACTATCCAAGACTACTCCATTAGTCTCGGATCATGAAGTCATTTACTAAACTCTTCCTAAAGTAGTAACTCATTCAATAACACAAAAGTCGATGGTAGTCAAAGACTTAAGCAACACTAGAGCGGTAATAACCCGTAAGGTCAAACCATACCGGTGAGTCTTAGATAACAACATGGTCATCCTAGCGACTTATACGAGTAGACTCCATGTATAGAGTACTAAGAAAGCCCCAATCCAAATCTTCTCATAGAATAGTCCTCAAATTCATTATTCAACAAGTAGGTGTTTTTACTCATTAAAGACTCAAGTAGGAATTTGACAAGAGAGAATTCAACCTGTCAAGTAGATACATCAATCTACAACATGCTCTCAATTGTGCATTTGCTTCACACAATCACATAAACCACATAAGAACTCGATTGAGTCTTATAATCACTCATATCAAACATGCCCTTCAATCCATCCCAAAGTCACGTAGGCTAATATATTAGTCTAACGCACTACAAACATCGTAGGGATTGAATGCGGAGTCGGTATTGTTCAATAACTCCCTAATTTCAACTCCGGTGAGTTTTACTAAAATTCAACCAAGTTGAGAATTGATACTCTATGCATCACATTGCCCTTTCCTAAGTTATCCTTTCATTTAGAACTCAATAACTAGGCCGTTCATGATCTTAAACTAGCCTTAAACACAATCCCGAGTTTCAAACCGTAGTTTCGGTGATTTTGTTAAACCTTGAATTGAAACATATTCCTTCACAAGAGTTATTCCTAAGCTCATTATAAACAACATTCATGCTTTACAAAATGTCAAAATCACAACTTCATAGAGAATTCATAAAATCCTACACATGTTTCAAAGGTTGAATTGGAGGATTTCTCTTCACAAAATGTGTTCACAATCATTAATAGAACAACTATAATGAAGGGGTCATGCTATTTTATTGAACATGAAAATTTTAGGGATTTCTCAACGTACCTTAGTCCTAAGATTAATGGAGGAAAGGTTGATTAGAGCAAGGATTGTTGTAGAGAAGATCGAGGGCTTCGATTTGGCGGTCTCGGTTCGTCGATCGGACCACCGGATCTCCGGGAAATGGTCTCTCAAGTTGGAGTGACCTCCATGGACGAAAATGGAGGAAGAGCCTCAGATTCTCTGGAGTTCTTGATCAACAATGGCTGATTTGGTTGAACAAATGGCTTATATACTTACCATTAAAGCCCTAATCCAAGTGAAGGGGTTAATTGGCTTCTCATTGGTCAAGGAAGGATAGCCTTTGATAAGGGATGATCCAAGGGCTCAAAAGGGGTGAAGAAGAGTCAACAATGAGGGCTTGGACTCACTTTGGTCGGCTAAGGGCAAGGGTACAAGGGTCAATAGCCAAAACACTCAAAAAAAATGTCACAAACCAGAATCTGGAAAACAGACAGTCAATCTTGTAAAATGGACCATAAATAGCTCACACCTCCAAATGAGGTGATTATTGATTCTTATGAAACTAGACTCTTTACAATATAGTTTAGAATTTTAAATTACTCAATTTGGACTTATATTCATCAAAATATGGCTACTACAAGTTCAAGTACAGAAGCTGATTTCCTGAAAACATAATTCTGGCACAGCCGTAAGTCAAGACCTAAATGAGGTACTTATACACCTTGGAAAAATACCATATTTTACAGGGAGTATCCTAACATATGTAGGTAAAACATACTAAAGTTTTAGAAAATTCTCTTTAGTAGATTGGTACCAAAAGTTTTCCTGAAGTTCGCCCAAAACCGGACTGAATCTGTGAAGTGATATGTTGGTCATCTTATTTCCAAATGCAACAAATCTATGAACATTGATTGTGCAAGCATGAGAAATACTAGTACACTTGGTTTAGAACTTAAATGAACTTCTTGCAAGTTTAAAGCACAAACAATACAAGCAACGAAGGCAATCCCGAGAAACCCTAAGGCTCAAACGAAGCAACAATGCTTCTAAACTCTCAACCAAGCATACAACAACTAAGATGAACATTGTAAATCTTATATGTAAGGTACTAAGACTCCAATGAGACTTATTTAGGCGCTATCATGTTAAGATAAACACTCGACGCATTAACAACAAAGCATGCAACACGAGAAAGTGAAATACACGAAGGTTCGGGGTCTTACAACTTCCCCACTGTGGCCAACAGTGGAGGCATGTGTGATAAAAACCTGGTATAACATCCCATCACTATCACGAATCCCATAACTCATGACGGCGATGCATTGTCACACCATCGACTCAACCAAATATGCCAGCTCGACTAATGCAATGTCAAGTAGATGTTTACTCATAATATAAACCAAATAAGGAACAAGTTTGACAAGAGCGAACTTGTGAGAACCCAAACCCATTACTTGTATAATATCATTATAACATGCTTAACGTATGCCTTAACATGTTAGAGAGTTCATATTGTTCATATCATGCTTGCATTAGCTTGGTTACGATCATTGTCGTTTCAATGCCTTCTATGCGTTGCATGCTTTGTCGATAATGCATCTAGTGTTTATCTTAGCATGTTTGCACTTAACTAAGTCCCATTGGAGTCTTAGTACATTGCATATATGACTTATAACGTTCATCTTGATCATAGTATGCTTGGTTGAGAGTTTAGAAGCTTTGTTGCTTCGTTTGAGTCTTAGGGTTTGCCTTCGTTTCTTGTATTGCTTATGTTTCGTCTTGTAAGAAGTTGATTTGAGTTCTCAGCTAAGTATTCAAGTCATATTCATGTTTAAACAAGCCTTGTTCATGTTCAAGTTGTTATAATTTGAGTTGTGTTTGAATCGTGTTTGATTCCTTTGACATTCGTCGCATGATTCAAGCCTTATTTTAACTTGTTTCGGATGTTGTTCGAGTGTGTTTTTGACTTTTTTTGACTTGGGTTACACCTTAGATTGGTTGCCCATTTGTTCGAGACCATTTAGGACATGTTTAGACCATGTTTGAGACCTGAACCACGCTCTCACTTTGAAAATTGGTCATAGGGTGGCGTGACCGTGCTGAGAGCACAACAAAATGAAGACGAGGAAACAGGACCATGCGCTCGCATGGTCCATAAGTGAAGCGACCGCTTCATCCAGCAAATTTCACATACGGGATTTTTGATGTTTTTGGTTGATGTCTTGTTTGCCCATGACCCATGGCCGACCTATTTGGCTTGGCACACCATTGTTGACTCAAGTCTAAGCCTTGTTAGCCCTTGGATGAGTTATTAATCAAAGGCTTTCAAGCCTTAACCAATGAGAAGCCATATAACCACCCTTCACAAGGATTATGGTTTTGTGCACTCATTTAAAGCCCTTGACAGCCCATTTTTGTCTTCAACCTCTCAAATTACTGAACCTTCATGCCATTGTTGAGGTTGTGAAGCTTCCATACTTGTGTGACCATTTGCCAGAGTTCTGGTAACCCGATTAGCGAACCGAGACCGCCTAATTGAAGACCTTGCCCTCTTCTTCTACAATCTTTAGTTTGTTTGTGCTTTCCTCAATTATTCATAGGCTTAAGGTGAGTTCTTAATTCCCATATTTGTATGATCAATAAAATTACATGCTTCCTTCATTATAGTTGTTCTAAACATGCTTAGGAACACTTCTAGTAAAGTAGAATTCTCCATTTCATCATGCGAAAAGTATGTAAGTTTTCAAGGTTTCCATGTTAAGTTATGATTTTGACTTTGTGTAAAGCATGAATGATGTTCTAAATGTGCTTAGGAACAACTCTTGTGAAAGAATAAATTTCAATTGTATGTTTAACAAAATTGACTATTCTAGGGTTTCAAATTCGAGAATTGGATTATGGCTAGTCTAAGGTCATGAATGACTTGGTTATTGTGTTCTAAGTGAACGGAGAACATAGAAAAGAGTAATGGGTTGCATATCGTAACCATGCTCTATTTAGTTGCACTTTTAGTAATGACTCATCGGAGTTGAGTTTAGGGAGTTATTGAACAATAGCAACTCCACATTCAATCCCTACGACGTTTGAACTCCATTTAACTAGAATACTGGTTTGAGATTTTTGGTTTGGACTTATGTTCATGTTTGAGTTCTATATGTCATAGAGTAGTGTGCCTATTTGACATGATGAGTTCACTCTTGTCGAACTTGTTTTCTATTTGACTAAGTGAGTAAACATATACTTGGCTTGGATTCTGTTCGCTCTTGTTGAACTAGATCCTCTACATGGTCATGAATGATAGGTAAACATCTACTAGTCCCCCCCATTAGTCCAATTGGCGTACTTGTTCTTGTCTTCACTGGTTGACGATGCATCACCGTTACGAATTGTTTGATTCGTGATAGTGATTAATTGTCAAACCAGAATCACGCACACACCCTCCACTCTTGATCACTTTGGAGAAAAGTACCTTGTCGTAAGCATAAGGGCGCTTGGAATAATGATGTTCATGGACAATGTATCAATCACGTATATTCGACAATACGTTCATGTTAACGCTTGTATTGCAGGAGCTACGAAGTGGCACCGGTTCTATAACATATCCTCTTTATATGTGGTTTATTTTATAGAACTTATGTAAAACCAACGTGCTACCATGGAAATGTGAACTAAGTGTTTATATGAATGAATGCTTTGATTGACTTGTTATTAATGATGATATCTGTCTATATATGTTGCATGATGCCACGACATGCATAATTGTTAGCTCACAAAGTCTTTATGACTTACCCCCTCTCTTTTACTACTTTAGATTTGAGCCGTCCAGGTCCTTCCCGTTGAGGTATTGTAGATTTCGCACTTGTCCGAGTTTACTCGCGACGAGGTTGATTTAGAGATGTCCTTATTTTGTTCTCTTTTGAAAGGACGTGGGGTATAACAAGTCATTTAGACTTCCCTTTTGTGAAACTTGAACTTATTGTATATATGTCTATAACTTGTGGTAACTTGTATACTATTTTAAGTGCTGGCGCATGTACGCCAAGCCATGTATAGTTGTAGTTGGTTCACATATTTTAAATCTTCCGCTGAGCATCACATTAGCTCTTATTTACTTCTGTTGTTTCTCCGGCATGTTGTAGTGATCGAGGTATTATAGTATGAACTGTTTAGTGTTGGGTTCCAGTTGTAAAGGCGCCGATGATTTGGTTTAAATTGCCTCAACTGTTATATCAGGTTCAAAAGGCTTTAAAAATTTCTGACCATTTGGGGCTGAGTCGCGTTACGTCTACAATGTTGCGTCACGTCGTTTTCCATAATTGAGTCCTTGCATGAATTGTAGCCCAATTTGGATGGCTTGACTCATGATTCCTCCTCGGGATCCGGGTTGGGTCGTTACTTGAGAACCCAAAATCTTACTTGTATAACATGCTTTCTAGGTATACTTGTCATGCTAGAGACATGCCTAACATGTATAATTTGGTTCCGCTCCTTTGGTTGAGCCATAGTTGTCTTGTAAGATTTTTATGGCTTGAATGTTCTTGTTTTGGCTACTATGAGTCATGCCTTTGTTTTATTGACTATCCTGAGTCAATATGAGACTTAGTATCTGTTGATCCTCATAGGTTCTAAATTTGGTTGAGTCATCTTCTGATTCTATTGTACAGTGGCTAAGAGGTCTGCGTACCGGTTAGTGTGACAAATGTCTTAGAATCAAGGTTGCTTAGAACTGTTTAGTGTTAGTTAGGCGCGGATCAGCAGGCTGCAACAACAGCCTTGGAAGCACAGCTCGAACAGCAGACTTGGAAGTCTGCTCAAGCTTGAAAAATCAAGTCTAGCCAAAACGTGGAATTATATCACATGACATCTAATTTAGATATTTTTGAAATATCTAGTCAAAATATCTTCATCGGATTTCACTCAAAAGAAGTCAACTATATATACAAACAACTGTCCAGTCTGTCTCCTGAAACATGAAGTCTGAAGACATTACCTCTTTTGGCTAAGCAGGCTTTCATAGCTGTAACACCTGCAACCTGAAACCTTACTCTATTCGGGAATGTCTTCTCTGTAAACACTGCATCTCTGATGACCGTGCCGCATACATCCCCCAAAGTGCCGAATTGCATTTAATGCAATAGAACGTTGGACACAGTCTACTCTGTCTCAGTCCAACGGTCCAAAAGATCTCTCTGGTATTTATTCAAGTCTTGATGATCCGAAAACATAACTCTTGTGCATTAAACATTCAAGCTTCATCTTCAACACTCAAGCATTCAAGAGATTAAAAGGACAAGAACTAACACTTCACCAAACTTCCTGAAGCTGCAGATCTGCAGTCCTTACTTCATTTCTGCTTCATCTAGTTTGCTTTTAAAAACTGCTCTTTACTTTAGCACGTGAGAGAACAATTAATCATTGATTGTTTCTCTCACCATTATACACTTGGTTGAAAAATCATTTTGTACACGATCCATTAGAGATCTTACTTATACACCTAGTGGATAAACAAGTGCACTTTTCAAAATCCAAAGTTAACCACTTTGGTAGTGGACGTAGTATTATTCATTGTACGAACCACTTCTAAATTCTGAGTACTGTCTGATCTATTTCTATCTTTTTATTATTCTGCTACTATGATTGCTCATCATAGGCTGCTTCTGAGTCAACGCTTTATTGAAATCAACCTATCACCTTTCAGAAACTCTTCTGTTTTCCGCTTCCTTAAGTATTCTCAAAACATCTTCAGTTATCTCCAAAGAAGTGTTTCGAATTTTTTTTTTATCAAAGCATATCTAGGCTATTCAACCCCCACTTCTAGCCTAGATTGAGCCTATTTCGGGACCATCAATTGGTATCAGAGCTTGATTCTTTGAAAATTCATTTTTTTCCATGACTAATCTCTTGAGAATAGATCCTATGGCGCACTATATGCTGCCTACTTCGAATACCAGCTACGTCCCAATATTGGACGAAGGTCACTTCGAAGTTTGGAAAGATAAAGTTATGAGATACATGAACTCTATTGATAATCGCTTGTGGCAATGTGTTCAAACAGGTCTTCATATTCCAATGAAGCCCAACCTACTTGCCGAAGTAGTCGGTGGACCTCCCGAGATACCTAAATCTATGAATGAATGGACAGACGAAGAAAGGAAGCTCGTTGAACTCAACAAAGAAAGCTATACACATCATATCCAAACTGTCGACACAAGCACATATCAACAAATAATCGATGCAAACCGCCAAGGAAATGTGGGAAGCCTTGGTGGAATATCTTGAAGGAGATCCGACCACCAGAGACAACAGAAAGTACAACTACATTCAACAATTCGATTCCTTCAGAAAGGGTCCAAAGGAGACTCTACGTCAAGCCTACGACAGATTTTGTGAGGTAGTAAATAGGTGTTATTCCTTAGGAAAAGAATATAGTGTTAAGGAAGTAAATATGAGATTTTAGCTTCCTTGGGAAGTTTGTGGTATGTTAGGACCACTGCTATAAAAGAGTCCAAAGACTTAAACTCTATGCACCTCAGAAGTTTGTATGCGAGTTTAACTGTCTATGAGCAAGAATTGCTTCAAGCTCAAGAACAGGACAAACATTTTAAACTTCCTTCTTTTTCTGCTATCTCTCAGGAAATTCCTGCCCAAGAAAATAAACCATCTACTTCTTCTTCAAATAACAATGAAATTCTCTCTGACGAGCAATTTGCTATGTTTGTTAAGAAGTTTCAAAAGTTCTCAAAATTTAACAAAAAGAAGGAAGCAAACCAGCAGACTTTCAGAAAGTCTGCTGAAAGCTCACAAAACAATGAATTAGTTTGGTACAACTGCAGGAAGCCTGGTCACTTTGCTTCTAAATGTCCTAAGCCAAAATATGAAGCTTATAAAAGGAGATCTTCTAAATCATTTTCTAAACATAGAGGTCTACTCGCTGAGGACTTAGAAGAAAATCAAGCATCTACTTGGTTTGAAACTGATTCTGATGAGGATGATAGTGATGACTCACCAGAGCAGGCACACATTTGCCTTGTTGCTCTAGAGTCACCTCCCACCTATGACTCAGATAGTGAAGTTAAATACTCTCCTTTTCAAGCTAACATTGAACAACCTTCTGAAGATCCTTCAAAAGAAGAAATCCTCAAGGATGCTCAGGACATGCTAGAGGAATTCAATGAATTTAGAAAGGCCTATGTTAAGTTAGCTAAAAGTCATGAGAAGCTGGGAACTGAGAAATCTATGTTGGAAGCCGAGTTAAAAACTCTCCATGGAGTCCAACAGGAAAGTATCAAGTTAAAAGAAGAGAACAAGTTTCTCAATGAAAAGGTTGCATGCCTTATTGATCATGCCAAAGAGCTATCTGCTGAGAAAGATGAGTTACAAAAGACCACCAGCTCATGGAATAACTCAACAGCTGTTTTTGATCAAATTCTAGGAGATCAGAAGCCCATGTTAAATAAAACAGGGCTAGGTTTCTTTGAAAGCACTTCTGGCTCAACCTATGAACAAGAGGCAGAACAGTTTAAAATGCAAAATAATATCCCTGCATAATATCAAAAGCCTAACAAGGGTAATCAAGGAATTGGATATACTGCTACTCCGTATAAATACCCTAAGGTTCAAATTATCAAGAACAATGACGCTTCAAAAGCAAAGCAATCATCTGCTGGCGAAAAATCTGCTAAAGGTAGTGTAGACTCTCAAAGGCCCTCCTCCAGCACCTCTGTGAAAGCAGAAGCTGCTGTTTCAAGACCCACAAAGAGTCTACTCAAACCTATCAGATTCATCAATAGTACTACTGATGGCACTACTGCTACACAGAATGTTGATACCAAGCTTAAAGGCAAAATGTATGAGGTATCAAAGTCTACTACCAGCAAGTATACTTCTGCCAAAGCAAAGACTGTTGAGTACAGACTCAAGAAGCCTCACACAGATGCCCCTAAGCTTGTTGTTAACAAGACTGCTAAATCAAAAGCTGCTGTTAAGAAAAATGTTCGAAAGCCTATCAACACCCAGCATGATCAAACAGACTTTTGTAATTTCCATCACTGTACCTTTTGCAAATGTTTAGGCCACTTGGTCCATGAATGTCTGCTGAAATCCATCATGAAGTCTACTGGATCCCCTATTCCAAAAGTCAGGCAAGTATGGGTTCCAAAAATACGCTAACCATTTGGACCCAAAAGAAAAATAAAAGGGGACCATGATTTTCTTATCTCTACATCTCAGGTATGCTTCATGGCTGCTTCAAGTTTAGAGAAGAAAGATGTATGGTGTCTAGACAGTGGCTGCTCAAGACATATGACCGGAGAATCTTGCCTTCTCTCTAACATCTCTGAAGCAGAAGGCCCTCCAGTCATCTTTGGAGACAATGCTAAAGGAATAACTATTGGCTACAGATCCATCATTCGAGGAAATCTCTCCATAGGAAAAGTCTCTCTAGTAGAAGGCTTGAAGCATAATCTTCTGAGTATTTCCCAATTCTGTTATAAAGGACTTATTTGTCAATTCTCGTCAAACAGATGTGATATCAAGGATCCAGTCTCTTGCTCAACCTTGGTAACTGGACATAGACAAGGGAATGTCTATGTGATAGATTTAAATGCTTATGGCAAGGCTGCTAGTCTATGTCTTGTGGCAAACTCTGCTCAAGACAAAAGCTGGTTATGGCACAAGAGACTCAGCCATTTGAACTTCAAATATCTATCTAAGCTATCCAAAGATTGTCTGGTAAAAGGATTGCCAAAGGTCTCTGCTGATCATGATCGTGCTTGTAAAGATTATCAACTGGGAAAGCTTTCAAAAACGTCTTTCAAGAGCAAACCAGAACTCGCAACATCAAGACCTCTGCAACTTCTCCACATGGATCTCTTCGAACTAGTCACTACTATCAGCTATGGTGGTCACAGATACACGCTAGTAGTAGTGGATGACTATACAAGATATACTTGGATAGAAATGATGTCTTCTAAAGACCACACATACGATCTTCTTACAGCTTTGTTCAGAAGACTACAAACGCAAAAACTTGATGAAATAAGTGACGTTCGATCAGACAATGTTATTGAGTTCACAAATAATGGAATAGCAAAGTACTGTGATGATCATGGCATTGGCCACAACTTATCTGCAGTATGGACACCACAGCAGAACGGTGTAGCAGAAAGGAAAAACCGAACACTTATCGAAGCTGCTAAAACTATGCTTGCTGAAGCAAAGTTGCCCAAACACTTCTAGGCAGAAGCCGTCAACACAGCTTGCTTTACTCAGAACAGATCCTTGATCAACAAATTTCATGGTAGAACTCCCTATGAACTTTGGAGAGGAGGGAATATAATCTTTAAGCTAGATATGTCAAAAGTCTATGACAGACTGGAATGGGATTTCCTTCTTCGCTCATTACAGGCCTTTGGTTTCGGTGGGCGGTTTTGTAATGTTATTCAACAGCTCATAGGCAATGTTTGGTATTCTCTGCGCATTAACGATATTTCTAATGGCTTCTTTCATTGCACGAGGGGGGTTCGGCAAGGAGATCCGCTGTCTCCTTTGCTATTCATCCTGGCTCAGGAAATCCTATCTATTAACATTAATAGAGTGATAAGGGAAGGTTTGGTTCAGCCGTTTCAACATGGTAGGGGCGGTCTTGTGGTATCTCATTTATTGTACGCGGATGACATGCTTGTGTTTTGCAACGGGGGCAAGTCTTCTATATTGGGTCTTCGGAAAGTGCTCACTGCCTATGAACAAAGCTCTGGTCAGTTCATTAACATGCGGAAAAGTGGATTTTATGTTTCAAATCGCCGAACATATAGGTCCACTCAACGAATTGCTCAATGGACTGGTTGTTCTATTGGTACATGGCCTATGAAATATTTGGGGTTGCCGCTTTATACAGGGCGGATGAAGTGTATTTACTTTGAAGATCTAGTGACTCGGTTGGCTAGGCGGATAAATGGTTGGAGTGCGAAGATGTTATCTTTCGAGGCTAAGATAACTCTGATTAAATCTATCCTTTGTAGTATTCCAGTGTATGCTATGGCAGCACTATCTATCCCGAAACGCATTTTGGCTCGTATAGAGAAAATGATGGCAGATTTCCTTTGGAACTCAAGGGGGGAACCAAGGTCTCACTGGGTGGCATGGAATAAAATTTGTAGACCAACTGAGGAGGGCGGTTTGGGAGTTCGATCTCTTGATCAAGTCACGCATTCATTGCATGCAAAGTTGGCTTGGCGGGCTATTCAAAATCAAAGTCTCTGGGCAAACTTTTGCAATGCAAAGTATGGTATCTCTGATGGGATTTCACGCATGCAAAATGCCACTGTTGCATGGAAGGACATTTACAGCCATATCAGTCACGTTTTACAGTATAGCAGATGGATTGTCGGTCGGGGTGACATATCTTTTTGGGACACGAACTGGTGTGGTGTTCGTTTGGAAGGTCCATTGCCGATGGATGTTAATTTATCGGTTCGGGATGCATTGATTCATATTGAAGATTTTTTAAGTCACATAAACCCGACTCTTCATGATTCTATAAGTCGAGTGCGTTGCTGTGAAGTCGTGCCGGATAAGCTGGTCTGCACGCTGACTCCGTATGGGGACTTTCAAGTAGCTTCGTACTGGAAAGCAAGACGGATTTGTGATCCTATTTTAAGATGGGCAAAAAAGATTTGGCATCCGTGGATTCCGTTGAAGGTCAGTGGTTTTGTTTGGCGCCTTTTCCATGATGTTGTTCCTGTAGATTCCAAGATTCAATCAAGGATGATAGCTCTAGCCTCTAAATGTGTTTGCTGCCTGTCAAATCCAGGTTGTGTCTGTTATGCACCTCTTTATTTATTCAGAAACAACTCAAGCAGTCTGGTCGAGATTTGCTGCAGTTTTTCAGAAGGGCTCCTCATATCATTCTCTTTTGCACTTGTTTGAGACTTGGGCTCGAGGTTCTACTCGAAGTCATCTGGGGGCCTGCCTTATGGGGGTTTTCGTGTTTATTGTATGGGAGATCTGGAAAGCCAGATGTCGCGCCTATTTCGATGGCATTCCAATGAATGTGAACCTCATTTATGATCGGGTCGTTGACAGTTTGAGAGACATGAGCCTAGTATTTCGGCCGAAGACTGCTAGTGGTCCTAGAGCTTGCCTGGCACTGGAATCTATCCGACTGGCTATTTTACAGCCCCCTATCCGCATTGGTAAATGGATCAGATGGATCCCTCCGGACACAAATGCTTATAAGCTTAATTCAGATGGTTCTTCAAGGAATGGTGAGTGTTCAGGTGGTGGTGTTATCCGGGATTCTCTTGGTGCCTTTGTCTCGGCTTTTTCCAATTTTTTCGGCGAAGGCTCTAATATGAAGGTAGAAATTTACGCTCTTTGGGATGGTTTGGATTTATGTTGTCGTTTGGGCCTGGAGCATGTGGTCCTGGAATCAGATTCCAAGGTAGCTATTGATGTGTTAGTTAATAATTATTCGGCTCCTTGGGAATATACCTATGAGCTCCGGAGGTGTCGGTCTCTGCTTTCTGGATATACCTTATGTCATATTTTTCGGGAACAGAATAAAGTGGCTGATCAACTTGCTGCAGAAGCTCATACTCATCGAACTTGTAAGCACTTTGAGCAGTTCGTATCGCTCTCAAGGGATTCGAAGCATTTGTTGCAGATGGACTCTCATGGATTTTATAATTTTCGTCATGCTCGTGCATAGTTCGTTAGTAGTTTTTGATTTTATATTTGTATTGGCTTCTCTTATCGAGGTCAGGCTCCTCTGTCCTCCCTTTTACAGGGCAAGGCTGGTTGTCCCCCTCAAGTTTGTACCTTGTTTTTTTCATTTAAATAAAAGTTAGTAGGGTGCCGCCCCTGTTTCCAAAAAAAAAAAAAAAACTTTGGAGAGGTAAAGCCCCAAACATTGGATTTTTTAAAATCTTCGGCTGCAATTGTTTTGTAGTCTACAATGGTAATGATTACAGAAGCAAATTTGATAACAAAGCCGATGAAGGTGTATTTCTGGGCTATGCCTTACACTCCAAGGCTTACAGGGTTTTCAACACAAGATCGTTAAAAATAGTTGAATCCGTTCATGTATCATTTGATGAATTTGATTTATTAGAGACACACGTGGCTCCAAATGTTGCTGATGATTTTGATGATGTTGAGACAGGTACCTCCCAACCATCATCCTCTCATACACCTAATCCATCTCCAGTAACTCAATCAAATATCCCTGATCATCATCTCTTATCAAATGGGTCACCAGAAGACTTCAACCCTGCTCAAGAAAACTCCAATCCAGAACCCATTGCTTCTGAACCTGAAAATCCTTTTCTTCAACTCACCTTTGAATCAAATTCTGAACAACATACTCATCAAGACACAACTGATCTTCCTCCTAGTCCTCCTTCTGAACCTCGTCATGAAGAAATAGCAGTAAATCATCATATTCCTGTTGTCACAAGAACATGTAAAGACCACCCAATCTCTCAAATCATTGGTGACATTCATGTCGGAGTGCGGAATAGAAGATCTTCCAGAAATTAATGTATGTTCTGCACTGCATTCGTTTTAGAAGATGAGCCATAGAAGATTGATGAAGCTTTACAAGATCCAAGTTGGCTGGAAGCCATGCAAGAAGAACTTCAGCAGTTTGAAAGATGCCAACTATGGAAGCTAGTCCTAAAACCTGTTGATCATACTATCATTGGCACAAAATGGGTATTCAGAAACAAGAAGGATGAAGATGGGAACATCATTAGAAACAAAGCAAGACTCGTTGCACAAGGATATCGCCAAGAAGAGCGAATCGACTATGATGAAACCTTTGCTCCAGTAGCAAGGTTGGAAGTTATCAGAATCTTCTTAGCCTATGCTACGTATAAGGACTTTGTGCTATATCAAATAGACGTTAAGAGTGCATTTCTCAATGGTGATCTTCAAGAGACGGTTTATTTTACTCAACCTCCAGGTTTCGTGGAAAAAGGAAAAGAGACTCATGTCTATAAGCTTAAGAAGGCCCTCTATGGTCTTAAGCAAGCTCCTCGTGCCTGGTATGAAACTCTATCCAAATTCTTAATAGAACAAGGATTTGTGCGAGGAAAAATCGACACCACTCTCTTTATTCTTAAGCACAAAGGCCACTCACTGCTGGTGCAAATATATGTCGATGATATCATCTTTGGTTCTACGAATGAGAAGCTGTGCAAGCGATTCGAGACACTCATGACTGGAAAGTTTCAAATGAGCATGATGGGAGAACTCACATTTTTCTTAGGTATTCAAATTCAACAATCCAACAAAGGAATATTCATCAGCCAATCCAAATATGCTAAAGAACTTGTCAAAAAGTTTGGATTGGAAATGGCAAACACCTTTGATACACCAATGGCTGCTAAATGCAAAATTTCAAAAGACTTACAAGGAAAGAAAGTTGATGTCACCCACTATAGGGGGATAATCGGATCTCTGCTCTATCTCACCGCCAGTAGACCTGACATAGTGTATGCTGTTGGAGTATGTGCTAGATTTCAAGCAGACCCTCATGAGTCACACCTTCTTGCAGCCAAAAGAATCATTAAGTATGTCAGATACCACCAAATTAGGTATCTGGTACCCAAGGGAATCCTCTTTCAACTTAGTTGGCTACTCAGATGCTGACTATGCTAGTTGTCAAGTAGACAGAAAAAGCACTAGTGGAACTTGTCAATTTCTAGGAGATAGGCTTGTCTCGTGGGCTAGCAAGAAACAAGCATCGGTTTCCAACTCCACCACTAAGCAGTACATAGTCGTTGGTAGTCAATTGCTTTGGATCAAACAACGCTTGGTGGATTACTTACATCAAAGTAGCCGACGCCCAATCATGTGTGATAACACCTCAGCAATCTCGATCACCTACAATCCCGTGATGCATTCCAAGACAAAGCATATCGATTTTCGATATCATTTTCTAAGGGATAATGTAGAAAAGCGAAACATAAGCATGAAGTACATTTCAACTGAACATCAACTTGTAAACATCTTCACAAAAGCACTGGAAGCAGACAGGTTTGCTTATCTAAGGGGAGAGCTTGGTATGCTTGACCCAACTGCTTGATTTTAATTAAAATTTAATTTTCTTCATAAAATTTTTAAGCAGACTTGACAACTTCTCTTAAGCAGACTTATTTCTTTAAGAGTAAAGTCAGCAAGTTATCTAATCACTAGAAGTGTGACGACCCGACCCGGATCCCAAGACGAAATCCCAAGGTCGTGCCGCCGGGAAACAAATAACAACAAACAAATAGCAAATAATGGGTAGGGCCATAACGGCGATACGCCAATAACTCAAAACATATGCGGAAGCGAAATAAATGAAACAGTGGCGCCCGAGCTAACAAGCTCAAACTAAAAACAACCAAAGAGATAATTAATCTCTCGGTCCAAAATTCGACTCGCGTCGCAACATTGGGCACGAGGACAAATCTCCCTATCATGCGCTTCAAATATATAGCATAATATAAACCAAGTCATCGGCGGCTTCTGAACTCCAACATTACACTAAGTCTAAGACTCTAGTCTAACAACTCAACGGCTAAAAACATGCCGGAGAACAAACGTAATACTTTACTGGCATGAAAGCATATCCAAAACATGATCACCAAGTTATATCAAGCGCGACTAACACAAGTCGGCTACTAACAATACAAGTACCAACATCAAGAGAACATATGGAAATATAACCATAAATGTACACCAAGCACGACTACTACTTGTCGGCTGCCAAAAGAATAGGCTAAACAACAATTACAGATATTACAAATCACAATTAGGTTTGCTACCTGATCGATGTTTTATTTTATCTATTTCCTTGCAAGTGTACAAGACTATTATAGAATAGACTCGGAAGCAAGGGTCGAACCCACGAGACAAGTGATCACGAGCAGTGCGGTTATAGATAGCAAATTATTAACCTAAGGGGGTTTTTATGTTTAATTCTACTTCTAATTTACTAGTTATAGATGTTAACTAATTAGACAAGTAATAACGAGATATGAAGATCTTATGGTGAGTGGAAATCTAGGATTACGGGTTTCACTTATATCTCCTTTATGTTCAATTCATAATAATGTCATTCAATGTCTTGGGTTCGTTCACTAAAAATAGATATGGTCTGTTGAACAATTGGTTCGATCTCCCTCCCATAAAATTCACCCATTCCATATCCTAAGCACGAGGCGTAATCTAGGCGTCACCTAGATTTATGATCTATCTGTCACCTAGATCATGTAAGAACACGGTCCTAACTTATCACTCTCGTGCTTCGATAGGTCCAATTTATTGTGTTGGTGAGCCGATTAATGCGACATATGCACTTGGTCATGCGGTATCCGCACCTCTAAGCCTTTATTATTTGCGATTACATTCATTTGTTCAAAGCGAAATAATAAAGGGATTGATAAACAACACAATCAACAAGCATTGAATAGACATAAATATGAGAATCAAAACATAAATTCGATACAAGTTACCTCCCACCTCCTAGATTAGGGATGATTTAGTTCATCATAGGCGATGAACGACACATGAAGATGATGGAAGACATGATTTGATCTTCAATACTTGAAATTACAAAACCTAATTATGTTATACAATCTAAAACTACCTAAAATCTATGTAAAGAGAGCTTCCAGCCGTCCTCCTTATGCTTAGGCTCGGCATCTGACTTCTATATATACTTGGGAGTTGTGATTGAATCGAATGATTGTGTGAAAACCCGAATTTCGCGCATTCTGCCTACCTTGCGGTCGCAAGGTCTTTGGATACCTGCGTCGCAAGGTCTCCGATGTGTGTGCTTCTTGGCTCTTCGATTGGCCGGGGACCGTCTGCCTACCTTGCGGTCGCAAGGTGCGAGGCACCTGCGTCCGCAAAGGTGTCAGTTAACAGAACTTTATTTTCTTCAATTTTTCTTTCTTTGTAATTTGCACTTACAACCACGGAGTTTCGCGTATTTTCACGAACAATCACGAAACTTACAAAACTCACCAAAAACATATATTAGTACTCAAAAGACTCATGAAATAGCCTAATTCAAGTCACGAAGCATATAAAATCGGCGTATAAAATACATCGATCAAATACCCCAAACTTGAACTTTGCTCGTCCACGAGTAAACAAATAAACTTATAAATACAAAAACATCTAAATAACAAAAATTAAAATCTTTTTGTGAGGGTGACACTATTTACACTCCTCTATAAACCCACAAACTCAAGGAGACTCTTTCGAGTGACTCGACTATGCAGATAAATACAAAAACAACAGATAAATATAAACTAAAATACAACATAAAATCTTTTTGGTTTCATCCTCAAGTTATAAGCATATGGCATGCATGTAATCTCAGTTTGATGCTCACCACATATATGCAGGCTTAGTCATATAGAACCAACTAGTCTTTTCTTAATCTTGCTACTACTTTTAATTTCTCCGTGTGTGTGTGATCACCGGTCTTAAAGAATATCTTGACTAAAACAGGTTTTATTGAGCTAAACACCACATTCATATGAAAATTACAGTTTAATAGAAAATCATGCATTAAGAAGTATGAGATCTACCATTCAAACACAGTCGATTCTGAGACAGAAAGGTCCCAAGGATTCAAAAGATTTACACATCCATCCCATGCACTTCTATGTATGTATACAATGCTCTCTATCCCAATGACTTGTAATAGCTAAGATTATGCTAACACAGTGAGCTTTAGGGTGAATAATAATGAATATGGAGTGTGTGATCAATTTCATGTTACTTACTTGACAATAAAAACAACATAAGCATTGGCAAGAAGATCATTAGGACTTTTTAAGCTTGTAATGTAAGGCCAAGGTGTTGGGGGATTTGATGGAAAGGTATTGGAATTCAAAGTGAGAGAGTAAGACTACCCTTTATCCCTCATACTTCCAAGCAAAGGAAGTTTTCCCTATTTAGGCTAGGACACGCAAAGACCACAAGTGGAGGGGTACTTTGTGTTACTTTTCACTTTTCTTCTTTATCCCCCCAAACTTGTTTTGGGCACTAGATTTTCTAAAAATATCACATTCAATCGTGAAATTTTTCTAACATATTTTCTCTTGAAAGCTATGCTTCCATTTGAATCTTTGTTAACACTCTTCTTCTTAGTTTCATTTTTTTCGACACATGATTTTTTTTTTTTTTTTTTTTGACGACGGAAAGAAGAAACCTTACGAAAAATAGCCTAACTGAAAAGAAGTGGTCCTCCTAGAATCAATTTCCCACCCAATCCTACTCTCTCAAAGGGTAGGCTAAAAGTGTATAGGCTTTTAGGGTTAAGTTAATGTGGGTAAGGAAGCGATGTCGAATGGGGGTTTAAATAGTGTGCTTAGCACACTCCATTCTTTTTCATTAGGCTCAAAGGGGACACTAGGGATATATTTAGTATAGGTCAGGGAATATTTAGGCTCTAACGATCCAAAGATGGCCTAAATCATTTCTTAATGCCAAATGCTCACATAATATTTAAAGCAAGTAAGATAACACAAAATATCATATCAACTATGGGAATTGGGTTGAATGTTTAGCATCCTTTGGATTTCACATAAGCATTCGCTAAGGCAGGATGGTAGGGACAATTGAGACTAATATGCAAACACGGTTCGAAAGTGTGCTTGAGATATATAAATGAGAAAAATCCAAGGGATCTATTTATCATGCAATTGACCCTAAGTTACAATTTAATGCAACAATTATGTTCGAATGGCTATGCATCATATTCTTGTGCATATCCTGTTGAAGATCAATCGGTGTTATAAACTTTATAAAACTATTCTAATCAATCCAAAATTATGGTGGTGTGAGTGCATGAAGAATTTGGAGAAAAGTAAAAGTTTCGCAAAATTAAGTAAATTCGAGGGGGATCTACGGACTAACTATGCGGTTCATTGCACTAATCTCCTCATGGACTACGACTAGCATTACCACACCTAAACTTCGAGGATGAATATTTTGAATTTAAATATATTTTTTTTTATTTTCTATAGAAATTGCGAAAATTGGAGGTGATGACAATGACACAATTGATGATGGGTCCCCATAAGAGGAACCCACAGTATCTAATGTGAGTGTATTACGGTCAAGGCAACACCTCAGAAAATCGAGAAAAAATAAAAAGCAGGATAAATAGGGTGAAGAGTTAAATGGTCATCAAATAAAGCAATTCTCTTTCACCCTAACGACATAGCCCAACTCCATTCTTCGTTAAATTTGGGACTGCTAAGACCTAAAATTTTCAATCCCCCAAACTTAAGTTCTATTTTGTCCTCAAAATAGAGGAACATATGAGAGGATTGATGGGGTAGGACAAATATCAGAAGGACATAGCGGGTCCACCTAACGAACGAGGATGGAACTTGGGCCTCGACTCAAGGTGAGTCGGGCGGAGATAACGAATGAGGATGAAACTTCGGGGATCGTGCACGGTGGCGGCCCATAATAGTTGGACAGTTACGTCCAGCGGTGTTAACTATAGCGAAAAAAATTCGGTGGTCGACGCATCGTACCAGCTGGCGACTCACCATATCAGTTTGGAGGATAGCTGCCTCCAACCTGTTGGAGATCCCAACGAGTGGATCCTCGTCTTCCTCTTCGGGTTCCTCCTCTTGAGGAACCCTCACTCTTGGTGATGCTCAAACAAAATGGCCTAGTAGTAATGGCCGGACCGGCCTTCAGCCTCTCAGCGTGTTTGGGCATTCTCACGTTTGCCCCCCTACACAAGTCAGTAATCAAATGCGGGAACGCGAACCCCGCATTCGTCCTACCTCTAATTAGGGTCTTGATTTGGCCGTTGATCAAACGGCCAACATCAATAGACCCATTAGTCATGATGGTGTAGGTCGAGCGACCCTCTCCCAATTCACCGTGTTTTGGTGTTTTGGTGACTTGAGGGCATGAGGCGACCACAAACAAATTTATACACGGGCTTGGCCGTGTCTTGAAGGAAGGACTCTCTCATGGTGCGAGGTCCATATGGTGGGTTACGGTTATAGGACCACTCCACACCAGGGAGAGCAATGACAGCATTCACCACCTCGACAGGGATACGGGGCTGGAGGTGTGTGCTATAATCATCGGCACCAACCGCAAAGTTGGAGGTGCCGAAGTACATGTTAATGCTTTCAGATGAAAAATTAACTACTTTATTCCTAACATTAACAGTGTCTAGCACACCGCCATCCATGCCAATGTCGCCATTGGCGTAGAATTCTCGGACAATAGGGACTATGGCGTCCCTAGGCGGAGAATCTAACAGAAGCCCCCACCTACGAGCCATCGAGCGGGGCGAATACCAAAATCTTGACCTTGAATCCCTTTCGGGCACCAAGGACTTGGAGAGTTTGTTGGTGTACCTTTCGATGCTTAAATAGAGGCAGGTGATGTCAAAATTTTGTTCTTCCTCCTGAACTGGGCCGGAGGATGAAGAGCCGGTATTTCTTCGTTTTCTAAACATTTTGTTTGATAAAATTTTAAAAACTAAAAAAAATATAACAATTAAAATGTGTTTTTAAAAATTTTAAAATTAAAATTTAATCTAAAGCATGCAAAAATATATCTACGTTAAAAATTAACTAGCACCCTAGCATGCAAATATTTCACGTATAAAATTAAAGAGGGTGTTAGGAATACTAGTTTGCAGCCTGATCTGAGTGAATGCAACCGGAGTGAGCTGATCTTCTACAGCAACAATGGTGATTCTTCCTCTCGCCTTCAAAATCTTCAACTTGGAATGGAGTGTAATGGGAGATGGGTGAGGGAGATGAAGGGTTTGAGAGAGAGAGAGAGAGTGTATCTTGAAGATGATGCTGAAATTCTTGAAGATCTGCCGGAATTCTTGAAGAATTTGGACTGTTTCTGCTGCTGCTGCTTGCTGAAGAGAGATGAGAGTTTCTGTGTGTGATCTGAAGAAGAAGACCCGGTGGCTTTAAATAAAGGGACCTTGCGGTCGCAGTGCGCCACACTGCGTCCGCAAGGTGGGCGATCAAATCGGTTGGGATTCCTTCATTCATTCCCCATGTCGACACTTATTTGCCGCGATTTCGCATTCTTGGGGACCTTGCGGTCGCAAGGTCCTACACACCTTGCGTCCGCAAGGTGGGCAGAAACTTCACTTTGTCTTCTTTCCAACTTTTCAACAGCTTGCAGTTTAGTCCTTTCGTTAATTCCGTTATGTCTTTGATAATTCCTGTATGAAAAATCTAAACAAAAATTCTAAACTAAAAATTATTAGCAACATATAAATACAACATTAAGATGTTTTCTCCCCAAACTTAAATTTTGGCATATTTAATTAAAAATTAAATGTCCAAGAATAGAATTTAACGGAGAAAAACATATCTAAATAACTAGTTAACAAATAACTTTCAAATTAGTGGGTTGCCTCCCACTTAGCGCCTTTGTTTAATGTCTTTGGCTCGACCAAGCTGACCAAGCGCAAGCCTAGTCTCTTGGTGGTTCATTGTCAGCCAAACGGATTAATTCAATTGTTCGTTCAACTGACATTGGCTCAAAATACGGCTTGAGTCGGTGTCCATTCACTTTAAACACTTCATTATTTTTGGGGTTTTGTATATCAACAGCCCCATGAGGATAAATTCGTACTATTCTAAAAGGACCAGACCATTTGGATTTTAATTTACCTGGGAATAACCTTAACCTAGAGTTAAACAATAATACTTTCATACCTGGATGAAGCATTTTGTTGGCTAATCCCATGTCATGATACTTTTTGGTCTTTTCTTTATAAGTTTTTGCATTTTAGTGCAATTGAGTCTATGTTCTTCTAATTCATTTAAGCTGGAACAATCTTTCTTCTCCGGCTAATGTCAAATCTAAATTCAATTCTTTAATTGCCCAATAGGCTTTGTGCTCAATTTCCTTGGTAAATGGCAAGCTTTACCATATACCATCCTATATGGACTCATTCCTATGGGTGTCTTAAAAGCAGTTCGGTATGCCCATAAAGCATCCTTAAGTTTAGATTCCCAATCTTTACGATTAGGCCTAACGGTCTTTTCTAACACTTTGCTTTTATCGTCTATTGCTTACTTCTACTTGTCCGGAAGTGCGTGGATGATAAGGTGTAGCTAACTTGTGAGTTACACCATGCTTTCTAAGAACAACTGTTTAACAACTTATTGGTAAAATGAGTTCCTTGGTCACTTATTATGGCCTTAGGGACTCCATATCTAGCAAATAAATCTTCAACAAATTTGACTCTTGTTTTTCCATCATTAGTTTTAGTTGCTCTTGCTTCTATCCATTTAGAGACATAATCAAGCTGCTACCAAAATATATTCACAATTATTGGACACGGAAAGGGACCCATAAAATCAATACCCCAAACATCAAAGATTTCAACTACTAAATAAACATGTAAGGGCATCTCGTTTCTCTTTCCTATACCACTGTTCTTTGACATTTGTCGCATGTTTTGTAAAAGCAGTTCACAATCTCTAAAAGCAGTAGGCCAATACAAACTGATTGCAAAATTTTTCGGCGGTTTTATTACCACTAAAATGACCACCACACGAATATCCATGGCAAAATTCCATGATACCTTGTTGGTCTTTTTAAGTATACATCTTCTTATTAAAGAATCAGAGCAAATCTTGTATAAGTGAGGGGCTTCCCAAAAATAATTTTTCGTTTCCGCCAAAAATTTCTTCTTTTAAGTAATGATCAAAATCCGGATTAATTATATCGGACACATAGTAGTTGACAAAGTCGGCATACCAAGGGTCGAGTCTTTAATGGCTAGGAGTTGTTCATCGGGGAAAATTATCATTAATGGGGACAGGATCATCAAGAAATTGGCGCTCGGCAAGGGTGAAAATTCTAACCTAGACAAGTGGTCGGCCACAACATTCTCGGTTCCTCTTTTATCCTTGATAGTTATGTCAAATTCTTGTAACAATAACATCCATCTAATTAATCTGGGTTTAGCATCCTTCTTGCTTAAGAGATATTTTAATGCAGAATGATCAGAAAAGATTATCACCTTTGATCCTAGCAAATATGATCTAAATTTTTCTAAAGCATATACTCTTGCTAAAAATTCCTTTTCGGTAGTGGTATAGTTCAATTGAGCATCATTCGAGTTCTACTAGCATAATGGATCACATGAGGCTTTCTATCTACCCTTTGTCCTAACACGGCTCCAATTGCAAAATCGATGCATCACACATGATTTCGAACGGAAGTGACCAATCAGGGCCGGATAAGATTGGGGCAGTAGTCAACTTTTCTTTTAATAAATTAAAAGCTTCCAAACATTCTTTATCAAAAATAAACTATGTGTCTTTGGCTAACAAATTACATAGAGGTTTACAGATTTTGGAAAAGTCTTTTATAAATCTACGATAAAAACCGGCATGACCTAGAAAACTTGAACTCCTTTAAGCGAAGTGGGAGGGGGTAGTTGCGAAATAACTTCAATTTTAGCTTTGTCAACTTCAATTCCTTTATTTGAAACAACATGCCCTAAGACAATTCCATGTTTTACCATAAAGTGACTTTTCTCCCAACTTAACGTTAAATTAGTTTCGCGGCATCTTTTCGGACGAGATGTAAGGTTTTCTAAATAGTGATCAAAAGAATTTCCGAGCGAAAAATCATCCATGAAAACTTCTACGCATCTTTCAACTAAGTCTGAAAATATAGAAATCATGCATCTTTGAAAAGTAGCTGGCGCATTACATAACCCAAAAGGCATTCTCCTAAAGGCAAAAGTACCAAAGGGACATGTAAATGTTGTTTTCTCTTGGTCTTCGGTGCAGTGCACAGGGATCCGATTATACCAGAGAAAAACCATCAAGAAAACAATAGTATTCATGGCCGCTAATCTTTCAAGAATTTGGTCAATAAATGGCAAAGGAAAGTGGTCTTTCCTTGTTGCCGCATTTAATTTACGCAAATCGATACACATTCTATAACCGAATAATAGTCCTTGTAGGGACTAATTCATCTTTATCATTTTTGACAACGGTAATTCTCGACTTTTTAGGAACTACTTGGACAGGACTAACCCATTTACTATCGATATAGGGTAAATTATACCTGTAACGCCCCGTATTCTTGCATGTGCTTTTGTATGCTTGTCTTCTTGTTTTCTTGTAGATTGCAATCATGTTTACTTAATATATAAACGTTTTAGAATCATTCATAAGTCAGACTAGAAGTCCATAACATGTTTAGAATCATATAAACTTGTTTGTTGAATCGCCGGTTTAATCGCGTTGAATTTGGCCTTAGCGATTCCTCTCGTTGCTCGTATTTGCTTCTATTTCGACGTACGAAGTGTTCGTTGAGTTCTTGGCTTTATATTCAGGTCTTAATCATGTTGAAACAAGTCTCTTTCATGTCCAAGTTATCCTAGTTTGAATGGCGTTTGATTGTAGTTTGATTCGTTGTTCATTAAATCGTGGTTCGTGGTTCGCGCCTTGTTCTACCTTGTTCCGATTGTTGTTCGGTGTGTTTCCGACTGCGTTTTGAGTAGGGTTAGACCTTAGAATGGTTGCCCAAAAGTTTGGGACCATTTAGATCAAGTTTAGATCAAGTTTTAGAGGTTCGGAGGCGCCGCATGGCACGTGAGGCGCCCGCCTCAAATGCGGGGAGCAACTGCAAAGTGGACTGAACTTGGGAGAAGCCTCAGTAGTTGAGGCGGCCGCATGGGAGTGGGTGAGGCGCCCGCCTCACCTGCTGGTATGTTACGGGATTTTTCTTCCCCTGTTTTGAGTTATGACGTGAAATGCCTATCCTACCCCCATTAAACCCCCTCTAAACCCTTCCTAACCACCCACACTTAGTCCTAATCAAGTCCTAACACTAATTAGAAGTTAATTTAGGTTGGTTTAGTGTTTGATCACTCCCTAATTTCCACTAATTGCACTTGAGAAATTCCCCTTGTACCCTTCTCTTGTTGGAAGTATAAATACCAAGCCTTGACCAAATTTTCAGTAAGTCTCCCATTTGTTCATCCTATTCTTACAAGTTAGAGAGAGAGAGAGTTGGGGGCTTGAGTTTGGAGCCCTAGTTCTTCTTCTTCCTTCGATCTACAAGGATTCCACCGTTCGATTGCCGCCAAACTTGATTCTCGGCGGTGAGACGAAAGGAACGACTTCACCGTTTAGATTTGGATTCTCTTGAGTTTTCACTCAAGCTAGGTAAGTTACTCTTCTTCATTTTAGTTCTCATTGACCCTAAGGAAACAAAGTTTATGATGTGTGAGGTCAATGAGGACACATAATTGCTTCCTATGCTTTCCATTTGAAATTTTAAATGTATGATTTTGCTAGGAGCATGTTTAGGTGAATTTCTTGCCTTTGGGAGTTTAAATTACTCTTTCATTATGTTAATTGAGGTCTTGAACATGTTAGAAATATGTGTTATGTTTGTTGATGGAAGTATTGTCATTATTTGGGAATGCCCTAAATTATGCCTATGTGATATATGTAAAAATGGTTAAGTGTTGTATCCTTCACATTGGACTATATAGGAACATGAATTACATTAAATTGTTTTGGGTGAATATATATATATCCTTGTTGAACTTAGAAGTGACCTAGGTTGGGTTATGAAGCATATAGCTTCAATTTCCCCGAAATTGGGAATTTAGAGGAAAGACTCAACGGAGTCGACTCTAGGGAAGAATTGAACATGTTAAACTCTAATTTCAATCCCTACGAAGTTTGGATACCGTTTGATTAAGTTTACTCAATTATGAGCTTGATGGAAGTATTTGCAAAAAAATTGTTATGAAGCATTGGTTTGAGCAGTTAATTGCCTTCACATGATTATGGTAGAGATTAACCCCTACTTGGTGGGTCGAGTTCGCTCTTGTCGAATTCGGTCCTTAATTGGTTTAAGTCAAGTAAATATCTACTTGTGCATTGCATTGAGTCAGTGGCATTAAATGGTTTGTTTATCAAGTCAGGGTGGGACGATGCATCGCCTTCACGAATTATGGGATTCGTGCTCGCTATGGATCGCCGCACTGGACTCCACACACCTCCACTGTGGGCCCCGCAGGGGAAGTAGCCCCTTTGCCGTATCAGTTAAGTGCCGCATTGGCTTGCTAATGAGATCGAGTAGGACTCGATGATAGTCGATGAATTCACATAACATCGATGGCACGAACCAGTAACAGAATGTTTTGCAGGAGCTACGAAGCGGCCGTGACTATCATATCCTACTTGTATGATTTACTTTACGCACTTATGTGAACAATATGCTAAGTGCCATATGATGATAATGTGCTAAGTGTTAAATGATGATAACATGCCATAATTGTGATAAATGTCATGCCATAACATGAACATGCATATTTTAGTAACTTACTAAGTCTTTCGACTTACCCTATTTGTTTGCTTTGTTTTCCTTAGATCAAAGCCGAGGAGACGTCCCACGCTAGACTCACGTATTCGCTTGGACGTTGTGAGCGAGGTTGCTCTTTTGGACTTTAACTGGTTAATCTTTTATTTTGGAAAGGACGTTGGGAAGCAAGTCATGTAGACTTGGCTTGGGGTTTTGTTGTTGTAGTAACTTAAATATTTGATACTTGTAATCTTTTGGTATGCCGATTATATGTCGAGCTTGTTTATATGTTGATGGTTCATCACAGTTTCTTCCGCTAAAGCTTGTTAAAATATTATTGTTGTTGTTGTCTCCGGCATGTTGTGGCCGTTGAGTTTTATAAGCATGTGTTAATTGTAGGAGTAGTTGTTGGGTTCCGGCTGTAACGTCGCCGATGACTTGTTTAATTAGGTTGTTTTTCCGGCCAAGTGTAGCCGAGTTGTTATTCGTATGCAATGTTGCGCCACATGAATTTCGTAAACCTACTTGCGCATGCTTGTGTGTTTAACTTGATTATTTGGACGGCGCGATTCGGGATCTCGCATTGGGGTCCGGTCACAGTTGGTATCAGAGCTATAGGTTAGCTGTCGGCCAGGATAGGTTCCATGGCCTAGGTGGGTTGGTTATTTGTGTGATGATTCTAACGTCGAGTGAATTCTTGTAGGGGTTCGATGGATAATCCTAGGAATGGAAATGGCCGCGGTAGAGGTAGGCCCAGGAGAGGTCCGGCCGAACCTGAAGTTGAGGTACCGCCGCCGCAGAATCCGGTGGGTCCGGATATGGCAGAATTACACCGTAGGTTGATGGCTTTTCTGGCAGGGGCAGGCCAGGGAGGTCAAGCTGGGGGAGTACCACCACCACCTCGACAGGAGGAAGTTGCACCACCACCGAGACCGAGGACTGACAACACTCTCCTAGAGAGATTCCTTAAGTTGAAGCCTAGTGCATTTCTTGGGGAGCCAAACCCTAGGGAGGCTGAGTTGTGGATGGAAGAGATGATCAAAATCTTATCTATGTTGGAGTGTACTGATGAGGAGAGAGTCAGACTAGCGACGTTTAAGTTTAAGGGAGCCGCCGAACATTGGTGGAATGTATTGAAGGAAAGTTGGGAGATGCAACAAGTCCCTATCACTTGGGCTAATTTTCAGAGGGAATTTAAGGAGGAATACGTACCGGATGTGGTTCGCAACCAAAGGGAGAAAGAATTCTATAATCTTGAGCAAGGTACCATGACTGTGGCGGAGTATTCTGCGAAATTCACCGAGTTGAGCCGTTATTGCACGTATTTGATTCCTACGGAGGCTCGGAGGACACATAAGTTTGTTAAAGGGTTGAGGACTGAATTTAGGAAGCAGATTCTAGCACTTAAGCTCACTGATTATCGGACTGCAGTTGATAGAGCTTATGAGGTTGAGCAAGATATTGAGGAGCACCGAGTCAAGAGTAATTCGGGTAATGCACGACAGGCTACTCAGAACACTAATCAGGGAAATAATTCAGGTAGCAGAAGGGGATACCAAGGAAACCGGGATAGGAGAGGTGGAGGCCAAGGTAGGCCACGCATGTGAAGCAGGCAACAACACTTCTTCTACTCAGGGGCAGCAAGGGTCTCGTAATGAGACTATGATTTGTTCGTTCTGCCAGAAGTCTGGGCACACAGCTGATAGGTGCTGGGGAAAGACTGGGAAGTGTTACATTTGTGGAGACGGGACTCACATGAAGAGAGATTGTCCCAAGTTCAAGGCCAATCAATCAGGTAGCGCCGGTCAACAATCTGGGGCTAAGAGAGATGGGGATGGTAAACCGAAGGTTCAGGGCCGTGTGTTTGCGCTTGATCAGCGCGAGGTTCAGGGGTCTACGGCAGTGATAGGAGGTACTCTTTCTATATTTGATCATAAGGCTCGAGTTCTCATAGATCCAGGGTCTTCGCATTCTTATGTTGCTTCGCACTTTGTTGAGAATCTTTGCGTGTTGCCTCAATCTTTGCCATACTTGCTTGAAGTGTCTACCCCGCTCGGGGAATATATGCTCGCGTCTGAAGTGTTTAAATCTTGTGATGTTTTGGTGGGTGACCACACTTTGCATGCGGACTTGGTAGTTCTCCCTATACGTGATTTTGATGTGATTCTTGGCATGGACTGGTTATGTGCTTATCATGCTATAGTTGACTGCCATAGGAAGAGGGTTACTTTTTACATGCCGGGTGTGCCTGAATTTACTTTTGTGGGTGATCAAGCGTCGAGTGACTTGCATTTCATTTCTGCACTAAGGGCTAGAAAATTGTTGTCTCAAGGGTGTACGGGTTATCTTGCCTGCGTTGTTGATAAGAAGAGGTCTTCGCCGAATTTAGAGGAGGTTCCGGTAGTATGTGAGTTTCCCGATGTGTTTTCTACCGATCATGCTATGCCGCCCGATAGAGAACTAGAGTTTTGTATTGAGCTTATTCCGGGGACTTCACCGATTTCTAAGGCACCGTATAGGATGGCGCCCGCGGAGCTTAGAGAGTTGAAAACTCAGTTGCAAGAACTCCTAGAGATTGGTTTTATTAAACCAGAGTGTGTCGCCTTGGGGCGCACCGGTCCTATTTGTGAGGAAGAAGGATGGGAGTTTGCGGTTATGCATAGATTATCGCGAATTGAATAAGGTGACCATTAAGAATAAGTATCCTCTACCCCACATTGATGATCTTTTTGACCAATTGCAAGGGTCTATCGTCTATTCTAAGCTTGATTTGCGATGGGGTTACTATCAATTGAAGGTTAGAGAGGAAGACATTCCGAAGACAGCTTTTCGCACTAGATATGGGCACTTTGAATTCGTGGTGATGCCGTTTGGGTTGACGAATGCGCCAGCGGTGTTTATGGACTTGATGAACCGTGTCTTTCATAGTTATCTCGATTGTTTCGTGGTAGTCTTCATTGATGATATCTTAGTGTATTCGAAATCTCGGGAGGAGCATGAGAAACACTTGAGGATTGTCTTGTCTATTCTTCGGAGAAACAGCTTTATGCGAAGTTTAGTAAATGTGCCTTTTGGCTTGAGGAAGTGTCCTTTTTGGGGCATATCATTTCTAGCGCCGGAGTAGCCGTTGATCCTTCTAAGGTTGAAGCGGTGACGAATTGGAAGAGACCTAGTTCGGTTACCGAGGTTCGGAGTTTCTTGGGTCTAGCGGGTTATTACCGGAGATTTATTGAGGGATTTTCTCGGATTGTGACTCCTATGACGAAATTGACGCAAAAGAATGTGCCTTTTGTTTGGAGCGAGAAATGTGAAGTTAGTTTTCAAGAGCTTAAGAAGCGGTTGACGTCGGCACCTATTTTGGCTTTGCCTAGTGGAGGAGATAATTTTGTGATTTATAGTGATGCTTCTAAGGAAGGTTTGGGTTGTGTGTTGATGCAAAATGGTAGGGTTATCGCCTATGCGTCGAGGAAGTTGTCTATTCACGAGCAGAATTACCCGACACACGATTTGGAGTTGGCTGCGATTATCTTCGCATTGCATAAATGGAAACACTACTTGTATGGGGCTAAATTTGAGATCTTCACCGACCACAAAAGTTTGAAGTACTTATTTTCGCAAAAGGAGTTGAACATGAGGCAAAGAAGATGGATGGAGAAACTAAAAGACCACGATTGCACTATTTTATATCATCCGGGGAAGGCAAATGTAGTAGCGGATGCCTTGAGTAGGAAGGTTCACATGTCGTGTATGATGGTTAGAGAATGGAAGATGTTGGAGGACTTGCGAGATTGGAGTCCTAGTGTTTATGATAAAGGTGTGATTTTCGCGAATGTTCGTGCTACACCAGTTTTGTTTGGAAAGATTAAAGAAGCGCAAAGGGATGATCCGAGTTGAAGAAAATCATTGATGGGTTGGTGAGAATGTATCGCTTTGATTTTGTGATTAATAGTGAGGGTGCTTTGACATTTCGAGGTCGAATTTGTGTTCCTTCTAATGATGACTTTGAAAAGGTTGGTTCTTGATGAGGCTCATAAGTCGAGGTATACCATTCACCCGGGAGCACGAAGATGTACTTAGACTTGAAAAGACAATTTTGGTGGAAGGGTATGAAGAGAGAAATTATGCGGAGTATGTGTCAAAGTGTTTGACTTGTCAGCAGGTTAAAGCTGAGCATCAGAGGCCTGCGGGACTTCTACAACCACTTGAGATTCCCGAGTGGAAATGGGAGTTCATTACTATGGATTTTGTGACAGGGTTACCGCGCACGCGGAGAGGTTTTAATGCGCTTTGGGTTATAGTCGACTGGGTTGACTAAGTCTCCGCACATTTTATTCGATCGCGATCACTTATTCGTTGACTCGCTTAGCGCGCCTTTGTACATCCAGAGATCGTGAGACTTCATGGCGTGGTTAGTATTGTGTCCGATAGAGATCCGAGGTTCACATCTAGATTTTGGCAAACGCGAAGCTTGGGGACCAAATTAGACTTCAAGAGCTTTTCATCCGCAAACGGATGGTCATCCGAGCGATTGATTCAGATTTTGGAGGACATGCTTCGAGCTTGTGCCGTGGATTTCAAGGGAAGCTGGGATTCTCATTTACCTTTAGCCGAGTTTGCGTATAACAACAGCTATCAGTCGAGTATCAAGATGGCGCCGTATGAAGCTTTGTATGGGCGTAAATGTAGATCACCAATTTGTTGGGATGAAGTTGGAGAGGCGAAACTTTGGGGTTCGAGTTAGTGCAACATGGCTTGAGAGCGTGAAGTTGATTAGAGGTCGCTTGCACGCCAAAGTCGACAAAAGAGTTACGCGGACAATCGAAGACGAGATCTTGAGTTCCAAGTGGGTGACTATGTGTTCTTGAAGGTAACACCGAGGAGAGGTACGAAGAGATTCGGCAAGAAAGGGAAGCTTACACCGAGGTACATTGGCCCATTCGAGATTCTTGAGAGAGTTGGGTCTTTAGCGTATCGCATTGCATTGCCACCTTCACTTTCGGAGACTCATAATGTATTCCATGTTTCCATGTTGCGAAAGTATTTGAAGGATGATACCCATGTACTTGAGTATGAAGAGATAACGTTTGAGCCGGATATGTCTTATGTTGAAAAGCCCGTGAAGATTTTGGATACCAAAGACCAAGTTCTACGAACCAAGAGAATTCCCTTAGTCAAAGTTCTTTGGAGGAACCACAACATTGAAGAAGCGACTTGGGAGACGGAAGCGGAGATGCGCGAGAAACATCCACATTTGTTTGACGAACTTGGTAAGAATTTAGGGACTAAATTCCTAAAGGAGGGGAGAGTGTAACGCCCCGTATTCTTGCATGTGCTTTTGTATGCTTGTCTTCTTGTTTTCTTGTAGATTGCAATCATGTTTACTTAATATATAAACGTTTTAGAATCATTCATAAGTCAGTCTAGAAGTCCATAACATGTTTAGAATCATATAAACTTGTTTGTTGAATCGCCGGTTTAATCGCTGAATTTGGCCTTAGCGATTCCTCTCGTTGCTCGTATTTGCTTCTATTTCGACGTACGAAGTGTTCGTTGAGTTCTTGGCTTTATATTCAGGTCTTAATCATGTTGAAACAAGTCTCTTTCATGTCCAAGTTATCCTAGTTTGAATGGCGTTTGATTGTAGTTTGATTCGTTGTTCATTCGGCGTGGTTCGCGCCTTGTTCTACCTTGTTCCTTTGTTGTTCGTGTGTTTCCGACTGTTTTGAGTAGGGTTAGACCTTAGAATGGTTGCCCAAAAGTTTGGGACCATTTAGATCAAGTTTAGATCAAGTTTTAGAGGTTCTTGGAGCCGAGGCGGCCGCATGGCATGGTGAGGCGCCCGCCTCAAATGCGGGAGCAACCGCAAAGTGGACTGAACTTGGGAGAAGCCTCGTGAGTTGCAGGCGGCATGGGAGTGGGTGAGGCGCCCGCCTCACCTGTGGTATGTTACGGATTTCTTCCCTGTTTTGATGACGTGAAATGCCTATCCTACCCCCATTAAACCCCTCTAAACCCTTCCTAACCACCCACACTTAGTCCTAATCAAGTCCTAACACTAATTAGAAGTTAATTTAGGTTGGTTTAGTGTTTGATCACTCCCTAATTTCCACTAATTGCACTTGAGAAATTCCCTTGTACCCTTCTCTTGTTGGAGGTATAAATACCAAGCCTTGACCAAATTTTCGATAAAGTTCATTTGTTCATCCTATTCTTACAAGTTAGAGAGAGAGAGAGTTGGGGGCTTGAGTTTGGAGCCCTAGTTCTTCTTCTTCCTTCGATCTACAAGGATTCCACCGTTCGATTGCCGCCAAACTTCGGATTCTCGACGGGTGAGACGAAAGGAACGACTTCACCGCTTAGATTTGGATTCTCTTGAGTTTTCACTCAAGCTAGGTAAGTTACTCTTCTTCATTTTAGTTCTCATTGACCCTAAGGAAACAAAGTTTATGATGTGTGAGGTCAATGAGGACACATAATTGCTTCCTATGCTTTCCATTTGAAATTTTAAATGTATGATTTTGCTAGGAGCATGTCTAGGTGAATTTCTTGCCTTTGGGAGTTTAAATTACTCTTTCATTATGTTAATTGAGGTCTTGAACATGTTAGAAATATGTGTTATGTTTGTTGATGGAAGTATTGTCATTATTTGGGAATGCCCTAAATATGCCTATGTGATATATGTAAAAATGGTTAAGTGTTGTATCCTTCACATTGGACTATATAGGAACATGAATTACATTAAATTGTTTTGGGTGAATATATATATCCTTGTTGAACTTAGAAGTGACCTAGGTTGGGTTATGAAGCATATAGCTTCGATTTCCCCGAAATTGGGAATTTAGAGGAAAGACTCAACGAGTCGACTCTAGGGAAGAATTGAACATGTTAAACTCTAATTTCAATCCCTACAAGTTTGGATACCGTTTGATTAAGTTTACTCAAGTATGAGCTTGATGGAAGTATTTGCAAAAAAATTGTTATGAAGCATTGGTTTGAGCAATTAATTGCCTTCACATGATTATGGTAGAGATTAACCCCTACTTGGTGGGTCGAGTTCGCTCTTGTCGAATTCGGTCCTTAATTGGTTTAAGTCAAGTAAATATCTACTTGTGCATTGCATTGAGTCCAACTGGCATTAAATGGTTTGTTTATCAAGTCGTGGTGGGGCGATGCATCGCCTTCACGATTATGGGATTCGTGCTCTCTATGGATCGCCGCACTGACTCCACACACACCTCCACTGTGGGCCGCAGTGGGGAAGTAGCCCCTTTGCCGTATCAGTTAAGTGCCGCATTGGCTTGCTAATGAGATCGAGTAGGACTCGATGATAGTCGATGAATTCACATAACATCGATGGCACGAACTGATGTGAATGTTTTGCGGAGCTACGAAGCGGTCGTGACTATCATATCCTACTTGTATGATTTACTTTACGCACTTATGTGAACAATATGCTAAGTGCCATGATGATAATGTGCTAAGTGTTAAATGATGATAACATGCCATAATTAGATAAATGCCATAACATGAACATGCATATTTTAGTAACTTACTAAGTCTTTCGACTTACCCTATTTGTTTGCTTTGTTTTCCTTAGATCAAAGCCGAGGAGACGCGTCCACGCTAGACTCACGTATTCGCTTGGACGTTGTGAGCGAGGTTGCTCTTTTGGACTTTAACTGGTTAATCTTTTATTTTGGAAAGGACGTTGGGAAGCAAGTCATGTAGACTTGGCTTGGGGTTTTGTTGTTGTTGTAACTTAATTATTTAATACTTGTAATCTTTTGGTATGCCGACTATAAGTCGAGCTTGTTTATATGTTGATGGTTCATCACAGTTTCTTCCGCTAAAGCTTGTTAAAATATTATTGTTGTTGTTGTCTCCTGCATGTTGTGGCGTTGAGTTTTATAAGCATGTGTTAATTGTAGGAGTAGTTGTTGGGTTCGGTGGGCCAGTCGCCGATGACTTGTTTAAATTAGGTTGTTTTCCCGGCCAAGTGTAGCCGAGTTGTTATTCGTATGCAATGTTGCGCCACATGAATTTCGTAAACCTACTTGGCATGCTTGTGTGTTTAACTCGATTATTTGGGCGCGATTCGGGATCTCGCATTGGGGTCCGGCCGGCCTAATGTCAATACTGCGCATCTAAGAGCTTAAGAACTTCACTAAACTTCTTCCATGTGTGGTTGAGTCTTCTCTCTTTCTCTAGAAGGTTTACTACCT
The DNA here is from genome assembly GCA_013146195.2 of Codonopsis lanceolata. Lineage (NCBI taxonomy): Eukaryota > Viridiplantae > Streptophyta > Magnoliopsida > Asterales > Campanulaceae > Codonopsis > Codonopsis lanceolata. The sequence continues at coordinate 997,069 of CM028382.1, read as the reverse complement.
TCCTCTAAATGAATTTTATGCATACACATAGAGGGACTAATTCCTTTTAACTAAAGACCAACTGAGGCTTCTATGTGTCCATAAAACTTTTAACAAACTTTCTCTCTTGCTTTCTCTGATAAATTTTTGCTAGCTAATAATTATAGGGTAAAGTGTTACCTTCCCCTAAAAATGCATATTTTAAGTGGGATGGTAACATTTTAATTCGACTTGGGAGAATTAATACAAAATTTAATTTTCTCACGCTTGAATTGTTTCTTTATTTTAGCCTCATTATTCTCTTTCTGTTTTTCTTCCTTAATATCTTCAATTTCAATTTCTCAAAGAGAGATTTAGAATCTCTACTTCATCTTCTTTAATTTCATAACTTTCTTCAACTCTTTTCTTTGACTCATCGTATAATTTCGATTCTACCTTATTTCTTTTTCATCTTTCTTTTACTAGCTTCTAGCTTTTCTTTTTCTAATCTTTCTTCTCCTCTATTTCTCTTTCAATTTCCTCAATGTCAATTTTTATGGGAGGAATAGGGCTATCATCATAGACAATAAATCTGTCTCTCTCATAATCTTGCTCTTCTTCAAAAGTTTCAGTTGATAATTTTCAATCTCATCAATTGAAAAACAAGCACTCATGTCACTAGGTCTATTCATAGCATCAAACACGTAAATTTCAACTGTTTCACCTAGGACTGACATTGTGAGTTTACCATTTTTCACATTTATCATTGTATTAGCAGTTGCCATAAATGGTCTGCCTAACAATATTGGGACTTCATTATTAGTGCATATCTTCCTTTCCATCTCAAGAACCACAAAGTCTCATCGGTATGATTAATTTATCAACCCGAACTAGGATATCTTCCACTATACCCAAGGGATATTTAACTGAGCGATCAGCTAATTGTAATTGCATATTAGTGGGTTTTAGTTCTCCTAGACCTAATTGTTTATAGACCGAGAAAGGCATCAAGTTAATACTTGCTCCTAAATCTAGCATTGCTTTCATCTTTTTAGAGTCTCCCAAGGAAACTTGAATATTAAAGTCATCGGGTCCTTCAACTTAGGTGGTAATTCGGTTGTAAAACGCACCGACGCTTTTAAACAACAATCTTTTCGTTGTTTTCAAACTTGTGTTTCTTAGAGTGAAGATCTTTGAAAAACTTTGCATAATGCTGGAATATTTTTAATAACATTAAGCAAAGGTAAATTTACATTTACTTTGGATAACATATTATAAATTTCGTGAATTGTTTGTCCATTCGGTTTTTCATAAGTCTTCTTGAACGGAATTGAGGAACATAAGGTGGTGGAGCCACATAAGGTTCCTCTTCTTCTTGATTAACTTTATCTACTTCAACCGTGTTGTCTTTATTTTGAATTTCTTTTTTTTTTTCTTGTTCCTTATTTGGAACCTCTAACTCTACTTCTACTTCTTTTTTCTTTTCTACCTCTTGATTACTTAAATCATCAATCACTTTATCACTAACACTATCTTTTCGATTTCTTTTTCTATTACTTTTCAGAATTTTCTACCGGCATGCATATTAGAAGGAGGATCGTAATCACTTACCTCTTCACCTATCACCTTACCACTTCGCAGATCGGTGATTGACTTAGCTTGCTCGCTTGACTAGGGAACTTCCCTTCTTCTCTTTTATTTGCTTCCGAATTTTCGATATATTTCTTCGATTTTCGATTTCTTCAAGCATGTACTTCATCAACGATGCTTGACCTTTACTTGCTACTTGCTTGGGAACTTCTTCAATTCTCAATTGATTTTGATTTTGGCAACCGTGGAGGTTGTGGTGGTTGAGGTTGGAATTGTTGAGGTTGCAAAGGCTTATTTCCTCCCCAAGAAAAGTTAGGATGATTCCTCCAACCAGATTATATGTATTGAATATGGATCATTCCTTGGCCTTGAGGGTACATATTCATAGCATTAGCCTGCTCGTAATACATAGCACTTGACGGACAAAAATTAGTAGCATGAGAATATAATCCACATAGAGCACATGCTTCTTGAATTTGCCAATTTTCAAATTGAGCTTGTGTATTTGAATTATCTTGCAATTGATATAGGCTCCTATTTTTACCTCTAGCACTTTTCTCTCTGTTGGAATTTACTTAGCATCTCAAATAATTCTTCTAATGCTTCGTGTCATTCTATTAATAGAACCACCACTGCACTATCAACCATAGTTTGTAAACCCGGCGAAAGACCATGATAGAATTGAAGCACTAACACATGTTGAGCCAAATTATGATGAGGACACATAATAAGCATTTTTAAATCTATCCCATGACTCATGGAATGTTTCACCCGGTTCATTTTGGAATGACATGATTTGTTTTCTATACTGTGAAGAGATGCATGTTTGTAAAATTTGCTCATAAACAAATCATATAATTGTGCCCAAGTAAAACACACTGCTGGTGTTAGGTTCATAAACCATCTCTTTGCCAATTCTTTTAATGCACTGAAAGTATTTCATTTTAATTTGATCTTCGCTAACCCTCCTAAAGGAAAAGTACTCATCATGTATTCATATTCTCTTAAGAAACCGACAGATCTTCATTAGGCATCCCATGAAAAGATGGTATGGCATTAAAATAATGTCCTTTAGTTCGAAATTCCTAACAAAGATCGGCAATACTAAACATGATGTTACCACATTTAATGAAGGTCTACTAAAATCATTAATAGTTCTTTGATTTACAACTACTTCCATATTTCTTCTTGCAGCTCTTCTTGTCTTTGATTCCTATTGACCGGGTCAACTAGGTTTCGTGATTACGATTATTGTTATATTCTTCCATTGTAGGATCAACCGTAGGATCCTCTCTCGATTCGATTATCTTGATTATCGCTCGAAAACTAGATTTTCAAAATATCTTTGGTATCTTTTAACAATATTTATCTCTTGATCTAAGTCTACCAATTCAGATTTAAAGATCTACGACCTTGCATAAAAATTAATTAAAGCAATTTAAAAACAACTAACTATTAAGGCAAAATAAAATAAAATCTTTTGTATTTTTTAAAAACGTAAAATTAAACTAAAAACTAAATTAAATTAAAAACTACGCTACCTACAAACTAACTACGTGAACTAGCTTGTCCCAGCAACGGCGCCAAAAACTTGATCGATGTTTTATTTATCTATTTCCTTGCAAGTGTACAAGACTATTATAGAATAGACTTGGAAGCAAGGGTCGAACCCACAGACAAGTGATCACGAACAATGCGGTTATAGATAGCAAATTATTAACCTAAGGGGGTTTTTATGTTTAATTCTACTCTAATTTACTAGTTATAGATGTTAACTAATTAGACAAGAATAATGTATATGAAGATCTTATGGTGAGTGGAAATCTAGGATTGGGTTTCACTTATATCTCCTTTATGTTCAATTCATAATAATGTCATTCAATGTCTTGGGTTCGTTCACTAAAAATAGATATAGTCTGTTGAACAATTGGTTCGCCTCCTCCTCGCAAAATTCACCCATTCCATATCCTAAGCACGAGAACTCGTAATCTAGTGTCACCTAGATTTATGATCTATCTGTCACCTAGATCATGTAAGAACCGGTCCTAACTTATCACTCTCGTGCATCGATAGGTCCAATTTATTGTGTTGGTGAGCCGATTGTACGACATATGCACTTGGTCATGTATCCGCACCTCTAAGCCTTTATTATTTGCGATTACATTCATTTGTTCAAAGCATAGGGATTGATAAACAACACAATCAACAAGCATTGAATAGACATAAATATAAGAATCAAAACATAAATTCGATACAAGTTACTCCCACCTCCTAGATTAGGGATGATTTAGTTCATCATAGACGATGAACAACACATGGAGATGATGGAAGACATGATTTGATCTTCAATACTTGAAATTACAAAACCTAATTATGTTATACAATCTAAAACTACCTAAAATCTATGTAGAGAGCTTCCACCGTCCTCCTTATCCTTAGGCTCGGATCCGACTTCTATATATACTTGGGGAGTTGTGATTGAATCGAATGACCGTGTGAAAACCCGACTCTCAAGAGATTCGCCTACCTTGCGGACAGTAAGTGCTGGATACCTTGCGTCCGCAAGGCCCCGGCAGGTGTGTGCTTCTTGGCTCTTCGATTGCCGGGTTTGGGGACGATACACGCCTACCTTGCGGCCGCAAGGTGCGAGGCACTCTGCGTCGCAAGGTGTCCGCATTGATTTGACTTTATTTTCTTCAATTTTTTCTTTCTTTGTAATTTGCACTTATAACCCGGAGTTTCATTTTCAGCGAACAACTCAAATCTCGCTA
>CM028382.1:958205-992650 GCA_013146195.2 Codonopsis lanceolata | reverse complement strand
CATTGTGTATTGCGGGGAGCAACACAACGAGAACTATATGGGTACCTTCTCTATCCTTATGTGGCTTACTTATGAGCACCTATATGAAAGATAACGTGCTATGTGATTTATGAAGTTTATGATACTTGATGATTTAGTATAAGTTATTGTTGGTATACGATTTAGATGCCATGAGTTTATACATGATTGTGCATTATGCCATGCCACGCCATGCTATGCCATACATTGCATTTAGTAACTTCTTGGGTCATTATGACTCATTTCGTGTGTTTGTTTTCCTTAGTTTTTGCGATAAGCTCGTTAGTGCGTGTTGAAGCCGAGCACTTGATCGATAACGAGGTGGTCTTCAGGGCGATAGCTTGGGGTTATTAGTATTGTTGTATTTGTATTTTGCGAGATACGGTTGTGAAGTTATGTAAACTTTACTTGGGTAGTTGTTAGTATTCTATTGTCGGTTTATTTTGGTAGCCGACTTGTCGAGTCGAGCTGTTGTATTTATTAGAAGTTATTCGAGTTGTCTTTCAGAGCAAGGTTTTAGCTCGCTTGTTCTAGTATTATGTTATTGCTATTTGTCCAGAGCAACTTTGAGTCGAGAGACATTGGTTTAGTAGTTAGTATTTCATCCTTTACTCTTTTAGTTAATTTATTCCTCAGGCATGTTATAGCCGTAGAGTTGTTGTATATTAGGTTGGGTTCTTGATGCTTCGCCTTAGGTTCTTAGATGGTTGGTTGTCGGTCTTTGTGTTGATCCAGCGAGAGTAAATAGATTTCGAGAGATAGTCGTCTCTCGGCCTTGTATTCCTTAGTTTGTAATTATAGGCTTTGGTCCCACTTATGATTTGCTTAGCGATTTGATTTTTTGTTGTTCGTTTAGCCGTTATGGCTTTACATTCTGTTCGAGGTTTGTGGGTTCAACTCTTGGCTCGCGCTACGCTTAGCGGGTGCTTGTCGTATTTTAACTTCGTCTTGTGATGCGACCAGGGATTCAGCATTGGGTCAGGGTCGGTATCACAATAATAATTGTTTTGGAGTGGGTTGGTTATGGGAAAAGGGAGGTCATTTGGACTCACGGGGAATGTTGGTGTTTGGGATATGATATGGAGGATATGAGGGGTAAGGGTTGACATTTGGGTAGTAGAGAGTTGGTGGAAGGTTAGGATTTGGAGTGACGGCAGTGTTTGGCTGAAGGTTTGGGTTTGGAAGCACATGTGAGGTTGATGCTTCTTGGGGGACTGCAGGGGAAGAGATTACCTCACCACTAGATTTCAAGCTTTGTACAGGATTAGCCATTTGGCTCATTATGCGATCGGCATGTGCAAGTTTTGGTCTAGCAGCCCTTTGCATTCTTTGAGTCGGAGCATACCGAGAGCCCTATGCTGTACCCATAGCGGATTGTTCACTTTTTCTTTGCCATACATGCGGATACGTACCCTACAGCTGTTTACGCCCTTATCGATCTGTTTCGATACCCTGTTTTGATTTACTTGTTTCCCGTACCAATCGGCCAGTACTGTCTCTGCCTTTCCAAATTCGGGCCAGGTTTCTGAGGAAAATGGGTTTGGAGGTATCAGAAGGCTGGCTGAAGACTTTCTGGGCTTGGAGTACAGCGTGCCTTTATTAGTATATTTTATTAATTATTTTCCCTACAAATTGACCGGATAAGCACACCGCTTAATTTTGGCAGATCTCGAGGATTTTCTAGAGCGATTGGATTCTTTCTCCGGAGTATAGGACCAACGTATTCCATCGCCTTTCGACTCCAGAGATCGGTGATCGAGCGAAGGGCATATACTCTTTCAGGGATCTACCATTCGAAATGATCTAGGTCGAGCATTTGAAAATAATAAATCAGCCCCAGTGTATTATTTTTTTGACTTGCGCAATTTTTTTTTTGACTTGCACAGATTTTTTTTTTGACTTGCGCACATTTTTTTTTGACTTGCGCACACATTTTTTTTTACTGGGGCTGACCCACAATTTCAAATGCAAAAACCGGTCGGTCTTTGAAGTGTCCTGAAAATATATATGCAGTCTAACGTTGGTTTATGCAGGGGGTAGGCTGGCTATGGAGTAGGGTAGCAGTTCGAAATATATTTATATGCATGTGCACGTGTGTGCGGTATCTAAAAAGCAAAAAAGGTTTTTTCAGATATAGAAATAAAAATAAAACAGATATGGCATGTCTTGCTGTTATTCATGGATTTTCTCGGCTTTTTAACTTGAGCGCGAGCAAGCAAGTATACCATCAAGAAATAGAAAGAACAGTGGGGAATCTATCTATTTCTATTAAAAATGGGTCCTAATCCCCAAAATAAGATGACAGAATGAATGCATATATATGTATATTTTGTAGAATGAAAATAAAGCAGAATAAAATAATATAAGGTTGAAAATGAAGAGATTTTAAAAAATAAAGCCCGACCCTTTTTGTTGTGCTGCCCGGAAATTACTGCACATAAAATATTGCATATATAAAAATAATATATATATTTATATTTTTTTTTTGCATTTTTTTTTTGAAAAATAGAAATATTTTCAAGTATATCCGTAACAATGTTTGAAATGAAACCGCTGCAAGATGGAGGATCATATCCACAAATATAGACACGGATGTTAAAGGAACGCAATATTCAAGTGTTTAAATTAATATAACAAGCATACTTTAGCCAGAAACAAAAGAAAAAAAAGTTTTGGTTACTGAGTCTAGCCCTCCATTTTTATTTATTAAAATAAAAACGATCTCCCCAGCGAGTCGCGATTGTGGGTTCCCGGGAAATGCTCTCGCGCCCCACGCACCCTTGGATAGGGGTGCGCGTACGTGCGGATGCGGTGACATCCACTGCCCCCGTTCCACCCTCCCTTGTTTAGGGGAGGACGAAATCAAAAGTGCGGGAGGAGTGCTGTTGGAATAGCGCGTTGGAATGCGCCTTGATTGTCTTTAGTGGATTTTGATTCAATATGGGAGCTTTGGGTTTCCCACATCAAGTTATCCCTTTTTTAGGGGATACCAGGATATGGGAATGCATCACCCTTCCATACACATTCTCCCTTGTTTAGGGGAAAACGTGAAAGTGCAAGGAAGGAATGTTGCAGCGCCCCCACTATGGATTTTATGAAAATAGTCTTATGGCCTATCTCGGATCACTATGGGTGCTATGGGTTTTCTACGTCAAGTTATCCCTTGTTTAGGGGATACCAGGACATAGGAATACATCACCTTTCCATTCCCATCCTCCCTTTTTTAGGGGAAAACGTGAAAGTGCAAAGAAAGATGTTGCGAGGCCCCACTGGATCCTGATGTTTTAGAGTCGTCATCTTTATTTTAAACAATAAATAAAGCAAAACCAAAAAGAAAAACCAGAGAGGATGAAAACGGGTTCGGAGGCTAAGTTACGAGTTGGGAAGGTGCTAGGCACCCAACTCACCCTTTCGGTCTCAAAACGGTTTTTGGCTAAAGTATGTTTGTTGTTATATTAATTTAACAGATAGACAAAGCATTAACTGCCTACAAATACATCTATTACATCTATATTATTTACAGACTTGCAACCGCCTCTTTTACAAATAATCACAAATATACTTGAAAATATTTGGCCATAATAACGGCTACATTTTGTATTATTTCCTAACTAAATCCGGGCAGCGCAACTACTTATATATTTACATTGGACCAGATTGGAAATAATACTTTTATAAGTAAAGACTTTAATGAATAAATAAAGCAAATAATTACAAATATATCTGAAAATATTTGATTATAGCAACGGCTATATTTAGTATTATTTCTAACTAAATCAGGCGACACAAGGCGCTTATATATCTACATTGGGCGGATTGGAAATAATACTTTTTACAAAACGAAAGAGTTTAAAATAAAACTTCTGAGACGACTAGGGTGTGCTCGCTCTGTCCTCGGAGAGAGAGTCTTTTTTGTTGTTGTTGTGTGTTGTGTGAATTTGGGCGATGCATGGCGCTTCGAAAGTTACTTTCGGCCTAGGGATTTGGCGAGTAAGCGTTTTTGTGTTTGGTTGTTTGTTGGCTTGAGGTAAGATCGAAATCGGCGGAATAACGGCTTATTTACTGATTTGGCCTTTTACATCGAGGCGAGCAACTACTCTTTCCACGATTTTTGGACCGGAGAAATAGGGTGGATACCTAGCTGGGGGGGGCTAAGGTTCACTTCTACCGGTTGGTTTTGTGTTTTGAGGAGGTTTGGCAGAGTTTCGAGGCTTTTTGAGGTGATCGCTCACTATCTCACTTCGCTCTCTATTTCTCCAGCGTAACGACTACGCGGAGAAGTTTATCGAAGGAAAGGTGTGTTGAATGAGGAGCCGGGACTCTGTATTTATAGGAGGAAGGCGAGGACTCAGAAGGAATTAAAATTCCTTCTTCACGCATCAAGCAGCTTGTACACAGCGCTAGAGGATTTGCATTTTGCGGCAACTGTAGCAGAAAAATGGGCGCAGCACTTCATAAAATTGGGCGCAGTGGAGGTTTTGGGCGCCATGCCCATTTTTCATGGTGGCCATGCCCACTTTTCAAACTATGCAATTTTTGAGCACTTTGGTCCCTGCAGTTCGTCCTTTTGCAATTTTGACCCTGTAACTTGACATTTGTTAATGTTTTAACAGGTCTTGATATTTTATGTCATGTCACATACCAGGGGTACGAAATTGGGGTGTCTACACCCGATCCTTCGTTAGCTTGGATTGCGTACCATACTTGCATTTCTTCCTTTGTTGCTAAAGTCACAAGTCGTAACTCGACGATAGTCGAAATGCGACGCGATTGAGAGTTTGCTCGCGTATTGTGTTCGTGACCTCAGTTTGATCCTAGACCTTTACATGATGATTGATTAACACGTTTAGATGTATTAGACTTCAAGTTGGAGGTGTTCCTTAAGTCTATTGATGAGTTGGAAGCTTTGGGGATAGCATTCGTCTCTATCGCGTAGTTCGGGGATTGAGTCGTGTAATCGTCTCTTCTTTGGAGTCCTTATTCTCCTAGTTGTTTCTTAACTTCTTAGAAGTATTTGATCCTATTCATTAGCCTTTGAGACTTGCTTTAAGTCTCCTTTCATTGCTCGTTCGATTGCTAGTTTATTCGTTGTTTCGGTTGCACGATATTGCACCTCTTCCCGGTTTCGCTCCGAGTTGTTTCGGGGGTTGTTTGTGAGAGTGTTCTACGTGGGAGTTCTAGACCTACTTTGAAAGGGTTTGAACCTTGATTACTTTGGCTAAGTGTTTGGGGGTCTTTTAGGTTGCATTTTGAGCCTTTTGGAGTCTGGAGCTTGCTTGCGCACGCAAGGTGGAATGGCTTTGCCTTCGCAAGGTAACCAGAAAATGGAGAGTTTGGCATGCAGGTACCTTGTTGTCGCAAGGTAGGAAGGACCTTGCGTCCGCAAGGGGTACCTTGCTGTCACAAGGTAGGAAGGACCTTGCGTCCGCAAAGTCCCCCGACTGGTTTGCTCTGTTTTGTTGTTTCTCGAATTTCACACTTAAACCCCTATCCAAAACCATTTCTAAACCCCACCTAAACCTCCCTAACCCTCAGTACTTATACCCTAACATCATTAACTTGTTTTAAGAGTGGATTAATGAGTTCTTTAGTGGATTAAACAAGCCCCAAATCAGATTTTATTCAACCACATGAGGTGACACTTGTCCCACTAACATTTTGACCATTCTTAAGCCACAAATCTGATGTTGTGACCTCATTGATCACCCTTCTCCTCCAAAAACGTGGTTAGCCTCCCCCATGGAGTTCTCTTGAGTTCTTGAAGGTTCTCCCTTGTTCTTCCATGGTTCCTCCTCCCATTGCTCAAGCCACATCCATAGAAGTGAAGAGCTTGAAGAGTAGATCATTTCCAACCGAATAGTTTTCTCATTTGGTTTCTTGGGTGTAGAATACAAGTAAGTTACTTCTTCTCTCTTTGATTTTGTACTCATTGATCCTAAGGAAAACAAACTCTATGCTATTTGAGGTCAATGAGTACACACACTTGCTTTGTGTGACTTTTAACTTGTGATTGAGCATGTGAACTTGTTAGGATCTCATGTAGGATGACTTCTATGATTGTTGAAGTATATTATTACTCTTCATCTTGTGTTTCTAGGATTGTGAGCATGCTAGAAATCATGTTTACATGTTATTTGGGTTTATTATGGAACTATGCCTATGTTTGGGGCTTTGGATGTGTGAACTTACTAGATATCATTAGTAGGGTCATTTGATTGAGATTATGTGATTTATAAAATGGGTATAAGACTATGATAAATATTTATGGATTTTTAAGGCTTGGGAACCAAGCCCGAATGATTTTGGGAATTTGTTATAAATTTGAATGGTGTGTTAATTTGGGGATTTATGAAATTTGTAATTAATGAAATGTAGTATTAAGACTCAATGGAGTCATTATAGGTTCAATAAGATGTTAATGAGCCTTAGATTGAAATCCTACGATGTTCGGGTTTGGTTGGTTATGATTGTGGGTACCCGAGCATCTTGAATTGTGCCCAATTGTGACACCCACGATATAAAGGCCTATTGAGGATTTATTTAGAGCGTGCTCGCTAGAGCACGGAGCATTAGAGACCAACCTATGATCTCGTATATCTTTAAGAAATGATTATTTGAATGAGTTCTCTTTTAGGGAATTTGGTTGCAAGCACATGGGGGCACTTGCGAGGTTATGACTACGAGGTAGTCTTGGTTATATTGTGATTTGAGGGTCCTTGTGGACCCAACGAGATGGTTACGACTTAGACCAACATGGTAGTCCTTCGTTTGATTTCGAGTAGAGGATTATGGTAGACCTCATAGTATGATTTTTGGTAAGCCTATATGCTATTTCTGATTCAGTTGTGTCTTGGGGATCTTGAGTATCCCGATTCGTGGTTCCTTGGACTAAACATGTAAGTTAGTTGAACATATTAAGTATGTGCAAATATGTGTACATTGAGAATTTGGGTTTTGTAGAACTTTATGACCTACTTGATTTGGTAAGTCCGCTCTTTGTCGAACTTAGTTCCCATTTGTTCATACAAGTAAATATCTACTTGAGCATTGCATGTAAGTCCAGCTGACATTATTTGGATTGGTTTTTATATGTCAGGGTAGGACGATACATCGCCTATACGAACCGTAAGATTCGTTTTCGCTATGGATCGTCGTACCTGGGACCGCACACACCCCTCCATTGTTGGCCGTTGTGGGGAAGTAGCCCCTTTGCCGTATCAATACGTGCACCATTGGCTTGCTATCTACACCAAGTAGGTTCTCGGTACGAGTCGATGAATTCACAAAACATTGATGGCACGAACCAGTTTAACATTGTGTAATGCAGGAGCAACACAACGAGAATAGTTGGGTATCTTCTCTATCCCTTATGTGGATTACTACGAGCACTTATATGAAAAACAATGTGCTATATGGTTTATGAAGTTTATGTTCCTTGATAACTTAACACAAGTTTATTATTGGTATGCTATTAAGATGACATGATTTTATACATGCTTGTGCATTATGTCATGCCATGCTACGCCATACAGTTGCATTTAGTAGCTTACTAGGTCATTATGACTCATTTCGTGTGTTTGTTTTCCTTAGTTTGTGCAGCGAGCCCGTTAGTACGCGTTGCGGTTGCGGACTAGTGAATTCTAGCAGGTGGCCCTCCCGGCGATAACTTGGATTTATTATTGTATTTATTCATCTTGTGAGATACGGATGTAAAGTTATGTAAACTTTACTTGGGTAGTTATGTTAGTATTTTATTATAGTATTAATTTGGGAGCCAACTTGTTTGGTCGAGCTGTTGTATTTATTTAGAAGTTATTATGTCGTCTTCCCGAGCAAGGTTTTAGCTCGCGTATTCTAGTATTGTTGTTGTTGCTATCTTCGACAATTTTTGTCGTGAGACCCTGGTTTAGTTGTTTAGCATTTGAAATATTATTCTTGTAGTCACATTGTCCCTCCGGCATGTTATAGCCGTTAAGTGGTTGTTTATCAGGTTAGGCTCTTATTGGTTCGCCGGCCTTTGGTTGCCGATGGTTTGTTGCCCGTGCGCAATGTTGCGTCACGCGCGTCGTAGATTTGTCAAGAGATAGTTGTCTCTTAGCCTTACGTTCCTTGGTCTAAGAATTAAGACTTGGGTCCCACTAATGATTTACTTCCGCAAACTTTAATTTTGTTATTCTGTTTTGCGGTAAGCCTGTCAATGGATCGGATTTTGATCCGAATCCGATTTGAATCCGATGTTATTTTTAGGATATGGATTTAGTTTTTAAATTCGATAACTCGATTTTGATCCGAATCCGAAAATCCGAAAGCTTAACAAATCGGATATGGATTAAGGTGTTCCGATCCGTTAACAACCCGATCCGATCCGATATAAAAAATATATTAATATTATACATATAAAAGTTATTAATAATGTGTTTTTAGTCATTAATCATTACTAATTTTACTAAATATAAATTTTTCGACGAACTCTTAGATCTTACTAACATTATTATTCATGTTTGTGTAAGCTAAAAATATGAATTTTTTTAATTTTATTCAACATTTGATTAAGAAAAAATACATCAATATTAATTTTATTTAGTACTTTAATTAGGGGTGAATAAAATCCGAATCCGATCCGAATCCGAAAATTTAGGATATGGATCGAGCTTTTGAATATCCGAAAGATAATCCGATCCGATCCAAGTCCGATAATTTCTTAACAAATCGGATAATGGATATGACTGATCCGATCCGAATCCGATCCATTGACAAGCGCCGTTACGGCTTTACATTCCTGTTTCGAGCTTGTTGGCTCAACTTTTGACTTGTACCATTATGCTTAGCAGGTGCTTGTCCGTCTTCTAGCTTGTCTTGGTGGCACGACCTTTGGATTTCGCATTGGAGTCCAGGTTGGGTCACCACACTTGTCGCTTGCAGCCACCCCTTATCCACTAGCGCAGCCCGCATCATCCTTAGTGGATCCAAGCTCAACTCGGCCCAGATCGCTCTATTTCCTCCATTTTCGGCCCACCTTCTCTCACACTCCCTCACCCGGCCTGGGTCTGCCCTTTCCCAGCTGTGCCCCATAGCCTTTTCCTTCTCCATTTTGCCCCTAATTCTTTCCTGACATGTCTATAATGCCTCTGCCTCCTCCAATTGCTTCTCATTTAACCCAGCAGCCTTCATTTCATTAACCGAGTCCCCATTGCGGGACTTTTTTCCCAAAATGGGGCACCAGCTCCATTTCCATAAAACATTCTTCCATTCCTCCGATGCTTGATCACCATTGAAGGTTTGGAGCTTCAAATCAAGGACCAAGGAAGCATCTACAAAAGATTTCAACCCTGGATTTGCGATTCTTCGGTTTAATTCTTTCAACTTATATTTTTAGATATTTGTTAGGATTTCTAGGGTTGATTAATTTTGTAAATGTGGAATTGGTTTATGCTTAAATTATCATGGAATGCAATTATTTTTCTTTGTCAATGTAGTGATTTAATTTAATCTATCTATTTATTTAGTACACATTCATGTTGGTTATTATTTTGTGAAATTAATAATTTTAATTATTTGGCCAATAATTAAATGATTTTAGAAATATTTAGGATCCGCGAGAGCTACCTTTATATTTCCGACCAATCAATTTAATAGTTGGTGTTTTGTGACACACACCGATAGCCATTATGAGACTAGGTTTGACACACGATCGAACCACCTTAGCCATTCGCAAGGTCGGGGAAGTTAAGGTTGACTATAAGATGTGAGAGCCCGTAGTTAATCAATTTTATTTGTCTCGGCTACCAACATGAATTGTAGAAAAATATAGAGAGTTTCTTTTTGCGAAGTATTACCCATGCGCTTGGTTATTATTGTGTGCTCTTCATGCTTTTAATGACGTAGCGAACCATTAGATGATCACTAGAATGATAGGATACGAAGCGAAAGCCCTACCTGTTATTCCGAAAATCACAATAGTAGTTTGCGTGGCATGAGACCGAAAGGAGATCGTGCGTAGATAGTCTTTGGATGCTTGTTTACACATGCAGTTATTTTCTCCCATGTGTTATATGTTGCGATGATATGAGTCCGTAGCAAGGTTGAGAGATAGCTAGATTTGTTATACGTAATGAAAGCCCGTAGTGAATAAAATAGCGCGCCCGACTACCAAGACTTGAGTTAAAGAAAAGCAAAAAGATGATTAAATTAAACACCGGCTAGACTAGAAATAATGCACTCCTATCTTTTTATCTTGATTTTTTGTTGTCAAACCACCTCCGCAATAGTGTAGATTTAATTGATTTCTAGGTTGTTTATATTTTTAGATTTTAAATCATTTTCTTTTCGCTCAAATATAATTAGTTAGCCTAATTTTGGTACTTAATTGGTGTGAGAATTATGCACATTCCCTGTGGGATCGATAACTCCTATTTAGGTATACTTTATTCCCCGGAACGACGCCAAAAACTTGATGTGTGCAAAAACGCAACTCGGGCAAGATTACCCGGCCGTATCAAGTAATAAAGTGTACTTAAGTACGAGTTATCGATCCCACAGAATGCGCATAAACTACTCTAAGTATTAAAATTAGGCTAACAACTAAGTATTAAAATTAGGAATTAAAATCTAAAAATTATATAAACAACCTAGAAAGAATTAACACTATCTAAAAATATGGCAACAACAAAGTCAAGATAAAAAGATATGAGTGCATTATTTCTAGCAACAACAAAGTCAAGATAAAAAATATGAGTGTTTAATTTAATCATCTTTTACTTTCTAACTCTCAGTCGCTTATTTTATTCACTACAAGTCGCCACGTATACGCTGGGCAAATCTAGCTATCCCTCAACCTTGCTATGGGCTCATATCATCGCAACACATCGTGGAGAAAATAACAAAATAAACAAATCCAAAGACTATCTGCACGTATCTATCCAATCTCTCACGCCACACAAACAACACAAACTAAGGGTTTTTCGCTCAGATCCTATCATTATAGATTATCATAATGCTATCGCTACGCCATTAAAAGCATGAAGAGCACAATAATAACCAAACATCATGGGTAATATTTCGCAAAAAGAAACTTTATATTTTTCTACAATTCATATTGGTAGTCGAGATCCTAAATATTTCAAATAAAATTGGTTAACATTTAATTATTACGGCTCTCAAATAATTAAAATATTAAACAAAATAATACCTCCCCGACCAATGGCTAAGGTGGTTCAATCGCGTGTCAAACCTAAATAAAGAGATAGATTAAATTATGGCTAATCACTACATTGAATTGAAAAATAATTGGTCCGCATTCCATAATAATTTAAGCATAAACCAATTCCACATTTACAAAATTAATCAATCCTAGAAATCATAACAAATATCTAAAAATATAAATTGAAAGAATTAAACCGAAGAATCACGCCAAATAATCTGCATTAATTTCACAAAATAATAACCAACAAGAATGTGTACTAAATAAAGAGATAGATTAAATTAAATCACTACATTGACAGAGAAAAATAATTGCATTCCATAATAATTTAAGCATAAACCAATTCCACATTTACAAAATTAATTAATCCTTGATTTGAAGAAATCATAACAAATATCTAAAAATATAAATTGAAAGATGGTGATTCAAGCATCGGAGGAATGGAAGATTTTTAATGGAAATTTCAAAGCAATGGAACAAAGTCCCGCAATGGGGACTTGGTGAATGAAATGAAGGCTGCTGGGTTAAATGAGAAGCAATTGGAGGAGGCAGGGGCATTATAGGCAAATCAGGAAAGAATTAGGGGCAAAATGGAGAAGGAAAAGGCTATAGGGCACGGTTGGGAAAGGGCAGACCCAGGCTGGGCTTCGCGGGTTGCTCCAGATGAACCGGGTGAGGGAGTGCGAGAGAAGGTGGGCTGGAAATGGAGGAAATGAAGCGATCTGGGCCGGGTTGAGCTTGGATCCACTAAGGAGACGCGGGCCGCGCTAGTGGATAAGGGGTGGCTGCAAGCGACACGTGGCTGGGGCTGGAGCTCGATAACTCAAAAGGGGAAATCCAGAATTTTGCCAACCTCCCCTGCAATTATGAAGTTTGCTCCGGTGCCCCTACAGGATCTGACTTTGGCGCCGCTTTTCTTCCCCTCCCATGTTTCTCAAAATGGTTCTCTGTTAGCGCTGTCAGCCTCCGTTAGCCCTCAATTGCATTGGATCTCTTAATGGTCTTAACGGATGTTGACCAAATAATTTTCAATTTAACTTTTAAATCAGGAATTGTCTCGAACTTTGTACTAAACACCATATAATTGCTTGATTATGCATGGAAACCTACATTAAGCACAAAAACACAAATAATAATATTTTCAAAACATAATTAACTCAAAAATAACACAAAATAGCAAAAAAATCCCGGAAAAATTCGTGGAAATCTTGGTCTCATCAATGTAACACAATCACTATGGAGTTATTTAGAATCTTGACTTTAAAATTTGTTATTAGAGGCTAATCTCGCACAAAGAGGGGGAAAATATAAATAAGAAGTAACAAAACCATCTTAACTCGCGTGATTAGAAAAAATAGGAAAAATTACCGGTCAATCATCTTTTTAAAGTTTTCAACCACTTTATAACACTATATTTTTTTATAACCGAGAAAAAGGCAATTCATGCATCGCGATACACAAAATCATGCATTACGATGCATCAATTGTACATCGCATTTTATAAAAGTGTTTTATTTTGTACATCTACTAGTACTCTTACCCGTGCCGATGGCACGGCGCCAATTTGAAAATTTATCAATAAATGAAGCAGATACAGTGGAAATGAACTACTAAAAATATTATTTTCCTTAAAAAATTGACTTTTAAATGGGGCCTCTTTGCTTGGAACAGAGGGATTAATTAAAAATTTGTATACGAAATTGCGGCCGGACAAAACGGGCCGACAAAAATATACTGTGGAAATGAACTACTACAAATATTATTTTCTTAAAAAAATTGACTTTCAAACGGGTCCTCTTTGTCCGGAACAGAGGGATTAATTAAAAGTTTGTATACAAAATTGCGGCCGGACAAAATGGGTCGGACAAAAATTAAATTGCTTAAGTTAATTATGATAACATTTTAAAAAAATCAAATTACAAAACTTACGTTTTTTAAAAAAAAATTTAAAATTTGTATATGAAATTACGGGTCGAAAAAAAATTTAATTGATTAAGTTAATTACGATAACAATTAAAAAGAAAAAAATACAAATACAAACTTTTGCAATCATAAAACTTTAAAACTATAAAAACGTAAAATATTAACTGTAAACCCGTAAAATCTCAGTAAAAGAGTAAATGTAAAATAATAATATAGTCATTCGCACATGTAAGAGCTGAGGGAAATAAGGGCCGTTGGATCACCGTAAAACAGTAAACACTGAGTTGTATTGTATTATAGACTAGATTTTGTGCCCGTGCCTATGGCACGGTACCAATATGGGATTTGATCAATATATTGAGCGAACTATATGAGAATGAATCACTATATGCTTGAGATTTTGTAGGGTTAGATAAATGTACACTACACAACAAAAAGATAACAAAACCCAAAAACTGAAGAAAAAACATATTTAATTTCCTCTCTTTTCTGATAATGTAAGCACAATGGTCAAACCAAAAGTTTTAGAGGAAACTATGAGATTTAGAAGTGGAGATACTACAACTAAATTAACTAAACAGATGATAAAAAAAAAAAGTGCCCTTTCACAATTTCTAACTCTCACTCCCTTTTTTCGTTTTTGTCGTATTCGAATTGTGCATGATTCAACCTCCTCTACCTTCAGTTTTTTATTCTCTTCTATGCGATCTTGATCTAGTACGCATACACCTCTTCTTTGTTATCTTCATACCCATACTCATAGGAACTCGCTATAGTACTGGAAGATCAGAAAGTAAGATGACATTAAATGAAATTAAACACTAACAAAAAAATAAAAACACAGAAATGTACCATTTTTCCATGTATTACCTGTTTCAAATCAAAGTTTTGAGGGAGTACTCTGAAGCTTCTTCAAAGTACTGTGGCAATGAGAACCAATTTTCTGTCAAAGCTCTGAGAACTTAGATTACATGAATGACATCAAAGGTCAAATACTTGCATGGATAAATAAGGCATATATCTAGTTGATTCTATAATTAAACGAAAATCAAATACAAATACATCTCTATGTTGTGACTGATTTTACAGACCTTCAGTACATCTCTATGTTGTGACTGATTTTACGGAACCATAACCAAGAGCTATTGAATAAACACACAACAGAATCTCTAATCAAAACATATTTCAAAATGGAGAAAGATGGAGAGTTGGGACTCACCGGCACATAGTGAAAGTTGTGAAATCACAGAACACCTCGGAAACTTGAGCAACTTGAGGCGGTGACTGGAAACTTACAGATTGGGAACCACCAAAAATCAATACCAAAAATATAAGTAACTATAAAACAAAAAAAGAGACTAATTAACACTAATATGTTCCTATGCTCGTCAGAAGAAAAAAATCTTCATTTTTCCTTCAAAATCCCAAAATGGCATATGCATATGTAAATTCATAGATGTGCCCTGTCCAATGTAATCAGTAATTATTGATTGATTGTCACCTTTTCAGTACAAATCTAGCCATGGAGTACATAATATTAATATTTCAGCTTCATAAATGCAGAAAAAAAATGAAAAAAAATCTATTGTTGTATCCTTATTGTATGCATGTCCTACTTAATTAACATATCACATATGAGTCTCATCTCAGTAATTGTGCTTCTTAGTCCTTACATGCTCTACTAATTCAGCCCAACCAGTCAAAAGAAAATATATCAAGTACCTGCACCCTTGCATACCCTACATTCAACCGAGGCCGTTTCTATCTTCATCTTACCATCAGTACAGAATACACATTTTGTGCCACCTGTTCATCAAAACACTTGTTGTCAAGAACTTGGACCTTCTTTGTTTGGTAATACAGAAAGAACTCAGACTTTCTTTATTTGGTAATACAGAAAAATTCAAATTATGAATCACTAACAACTGAAGGAGAAAACAGTGCTAGTTTATGATTCCAAGTTAAGAACCAAAACTAAATAAAAATATATAATAAGAACATCAGATTGGGAACCACCAAAAATCAAAATCAATAAATCTAAACATATATATATGGGTGAATGACAGAATTAACACAATGCCATTTTTTGATGGCTGGAGCTCTACTTTTAGAGCCCTCCAAGTGTTTGATTCTTTGCTTATGTGCTTACAATGAAGAGGGAAAGGGATATACTGAGATTACTAAAAATAATTTATTTATACTTGTTGACAACTTAAACACAATATCACTTTTGGCCTAAATACAAAATTACTTAGTGTCAAACATCCATCAAAATAATTTTGCTCAAAAAGTGATTATAACTTATAAGCCTCCAAAATTCAACACCAAACTCACTCTTAATTACGGTGAATTGCTTGCTCAGTTTTTATCCCCATCCAAAATCCCTTCCCAAATAGGCGCCCAATCTCCCTTTCCCAGATTCTGTTTATGCGTCAAAACGGTGGGCACACCACACATGGCCGGTGGAGAAGCTCTGTCCCATTTTATTTTACCACTAAAACGTCCAGATTTTAGTCTACAACCCAATCGACTGATCCAACTGTTTGACCTAATCTATCCCAAAAGTCAATATGATATATAACTTTTGACTAATCGAGAAGTCAGTTGTTTGATCGAAAGAGAAGATAACAGCTGTTAGGGATTACGTGAATTGAATTTGAGGAATGGGAGAAAGGCGATTGAGAAACAAAAATCAGCAAACTGGTTGATTCTAACATGACTTTGTATAATGTTGCTATGAGTTCTATAGTATACTGGAGGTGACATAAGAAATAAAGTCTTTTGATAGTGTAAGAAGAACAGATGAACTTTCCACCCTTTGTATCCAGATCCTACTAAAGCTTACGCTTTGACATTCTATAATGCAATGTAAAATTTTGGTTCAATGCACATTGATCCCATCTATCTGATTTCTCTTCATGACCTTTGTTTAAAATTCTAAGTTTAATGTAAACTTCCAACCCCTTTACCTCTTCATTACACTTTGGTTAATTTATGTAGTAGTCATAAATAACCATTTTTTTCCAAGGCCGATTTTCCTTCCGAACATCATCTTGGTGGTTGGAGTGAGGTGTTGTGCTGGCCAAAACCTATATTGACTACTCATGGTATTTAAACTCCTCCCAAGCAATGCTTTAGCATTACCAATTATTTTGCAGCAATCTTTGGTGGATCCCATCAGAATCCTGCCACAAATCTACAAAAATCTGAATTCATTCATTAATTTGCTAATGTATTCACCAAACAAAGACATAAAAGATCAAGCATATGTGCTGGCGCAGGCAGCCATGTTAAGTACTGGTGCAAAGTTTCAGTATGAAAGAAAAGGGGGTTGATGCGGGCCGGCTAGGATGCATTGTTGGGAGGCTGTGTGACTCATCAAAATGTTGAGTTAGGGGAAATTGTTGGTTGTTCGTCAACTTATGTAGACCATCCAACTGCCATTTACCAAAGTGGACGTGTCTAAATTAAAGTCCAGTCAGTTTTGTGCAATTAAGCTAAGAGGTTGTAAATAGAATTAAAAACGAAACTTGGAAGAATTAAAAACGAAACTTGGAAGAATTAATTTTCAAACACATACACAAAACTGTCCATATTATTGAGAAGAAGAATTAATTTTTCAAACACATACACATCTAATTATAAGAATTTTCAAATATGTACTCTTGGGTGGAATGGATGAAGTTGTAATTTCCGGCCATGGATGTGTAGGTTATATTTTTGGTTTTGCTAAGGTAGTAGAATAAGAGTATGTTATAAAAGCGTAATAAGGTAGTAGAATAAGAGTATGTTATACAAAGACACCGAATGTTTTTAAGGAGCATGACATCCTCGCAAATCAATTTCTCTGAGAATATCAAATTTGAAGAACAAATTCATCACTCAGAACATCTACAACCCCCCCTCTCTCCATCTGCATACTAAAGTGCATTTCTTTTACTAAAGTGTTAACCTTACCAAGTTTAGACACTCCTTATTGTAGAGCTTCTTATGCCGAATTAGCAAGAAACCTTCCCTTGGTTTCATCAACTAAAACAAATGCGACCAAGTAGACTTACGCTTTGGGATCTTATCCATCCATATTATTGAGCACCGTATTTGTTTTTCCCTGGTTGTGAGAAGTTTGATGGAAAGTTGGCCAGAGTTTTTTTTTTTGCCCGAAATACATATTATTGACTGAATTGCTTACAGAGATTGTTTGTTAGAATGGTGGTCTGATTTCAGTTCTGAGTTGGGAGATATAAAACTCATTAGCTGAGGAAAATGAAGAAAGACAAATAATTGCAGCTTAAATAGGAGCTAGGACCTTCTGCAACTACCTCTCTTCCTTGACTAATCAAAAGAAATACTTTAGTTCCTTCATGTTATGAGTTGCCTATAGTTGACTAATTTTTTTTAAGATACCCATAGCCAAATTCATTCGGCCTTCAATTTTTTTGTTAGCATTATTGTTCTGCATTTTGTACTTACTGAAATTGTAATATACATGGCTTATGGCTTATGAACTTAATAAGGGACTTTAGTCATTACTATATCAATTCCCTCAATTCAATTGGGGTATTAGTCAAGCGATACTCCTTCAAGGTCAATTAGCAAGTCCCCCAATTCCAGAAGTATTTCGAAGTATGTATTTAAATACAGTAGCATTAGGCACACGATTGAAATAACAGGCAAAAAAAGAAATCAGATTTCAAGGACACAAAATACTTAAAAGAGAATGTTGCGAGATCATGAAATATCCCAAATAAGGTAAATCGTGATTTCGAGGAATAAACCGGGAGATGAACAAATGCATCTAAGAATCAATGCAGACAAAGAATCAATGGTTAGATGCAGCTCTTAAATCTCTATACGATTTACTCTATTCCCCCTTTTAATTGATTAGGATTTAGGAGTAGTAAAAAAATGGAACAATAAGAAAATCTACGCAGAGAAATAATAAAAATCCTGCGTCAAAGACAGACCAAAACTTACCTCGAAAAATGTAAATGGTTAGATTAGGAAATCCTGCGTCAATGACGAAAACTTTGCATGATCCTAACAAAAGAAATCCAAACACAACAAATCAATCACAGCAAATCAAAGAGAAACATACTCGAAAGAAAGAGAAACTTACAAAATCAAAAGAGAAACTCTGGTCACTCAAAGCGGCGATAGAAGCGATAGGGAGGGAACCAATGACGGACGATTTCGGGGAGTGAGGCGGGCGGGGACGAAGAAGCAAGGATAGTCGAAGGGAAGGAACCAGCGAGGGCACGATTGGAGTGAGGATTTCAAGGGGACGAAGAAGCAAGGGTTTTGTAGGAAAAGATGAAGACTTCGGGAGGAATTGGAATCGCAGAGAAAACCCCATTGGAAGAGGACTCCGGAAGAGTTGGGAAGGATGGGAAGGATACGCACGGAGGAAGAAGGGTTGGAAGAGGACTCTGAAAGAGTTGGGGAGAAGAGAATACGCACACAGAGAAAAAGGTCCAAACTGCCCTTCGCACTTGTGAAACTTTGACAAAATTGGGACCGTCAGATTTCGGTAAATGAATTGATCTCAGCCTCTGATTAGCTTTAGTCAATTGCGAGCATGCGAGTATGAGCTCTATTGTATAGTAGACTAGTACTTATGCCCGTGCCGATGGCACGACGCGAGGAGGGGAGGATGCCAGTATTAGAGTGTTAATAATTAAATAAATAAATATATGTTTTAATCATATTTCAAAAAAAGTCTAAAATAACAAATTGAAAATGAAAACCTCTCGGTAATCAATTAAAACAATATGATTATTCAACGGTAGAGAAAAAATTAAATCTTTCTTTTGCAATTTTTTAAGGAAACAGGCGTATGTGTCTTGCTAAATTTTATTAATGGCATTAATATATCCATTTTTTCCTTTTTTTTTTGATAAGTATATATGTCTTAATAAGTATATATCTCTTACAAATTGAGACTCTTTGGGTGGAAAGGAGGAAGTATATATATATATATATATATATATATATATATATATATATATATATATATATATATATATATATATATATATAATAATAATAAACCAAATCTACTTGACCGAGTATCAATACTATTCACTGTTAAAATAAGTCAGATGTTAAAGTCCTTCTAGTTTACAATTGCAAAGTTTTACCTCTTCATCAACTTTGGGCAAAAGTTGTAACCACTTCTTAAAAATCCTGAACCATTGCATTCTTAAAAATCAATCTTACATCGGCACATATCTCACGGACACATTTATATCCTGAACCATCCTTGGCCTCCATTTTGTTTTTAATTGTACTAAAGTACATGGGCTTGTCAATTACCTAGATTAAAGCAAGTGCATAACAAATTAGAGAAGAACGTTGATCAGTAAATGTATGTAGCGAAACATCAACACAAAACCAAATGTTACCTCAACACCTTCATTAAAACTACTACCGAATATGAATTTTAGCTTACTATAAAATTGGACCGAGAAAATAATTTGAAACTTCGAGAGCATGTGGTGAATTGAATATCGAGGCATTCCTACAACTAATAAAAAACTATACAAAATTATTTCCATGAAAGGTGTCAAAGTCATCAGTATCGAAGCGTATACATTTTTTCGTGCAATAACCCAAAAAAAAGAAGAAGCTTAAGATAGGTTAGTCGAACAGTCCATAGGAGAGAAGAACGCCGAGAAGAACAACCTCTTCGCCGCCATCAACATGGGAACCAACTCCTTCAAGCTCCTAAACCTCCTCCATTCCCACTCCATCTCCCCTTCCAATTACCGCCTGGTCGCCGCCTCAGCCGTCCGCGAATCCGACAACCAAATCATTGAACAAATAAAAATGCACACGTAACAAATTCCAAAAGAATCTCTCTCATTTCTTGGGAGTTCTTCAAAGGCCCGATCGAATTAGCTTCCTTTCTGCAATAAGCAAATAAAAAAGTTTAAAAGCCTATGTAACACATAAATTTGCAGAACTCATTTAACATTAGTAAACTGAAAAATTAGTTAACCTTATTAGTACTGTAAGGCGGCGGTTAACTGTGCCGTGGTGAGGATAGAGATGGTAAGGCGAGTTCTCCGAGGTAAGAATAGGGGAGAGGGCGCAGAGAGAAAAGGATTGGGGAGAGGGTATGCACGTAGAGCCGTAGAGGGAATTGAAGGGGATGCTCAACTGTAGTTCACACGTGTGAACTCTGGAAGAAATTAGGACCACAGGATCTCAGAAAATGAATTGATCTCAGCCCCTGATTAGCTTTAATCAATTGCGAGCGTGCGAGTATGAGCTCTATCTATGGTCAGCTACTCCTATCTATATGCTTCATGGTCTTCATCTTACCTACTCAATCTATGGTCAGCTCTGGCAACCTAGATTGGTGGTGCAAAATACTTAAAAGACAAAGAAAGAAAGAATCAATAGTTAATTGTATTTTTTGATAAGTAATTGTATTGCTGTCACTTGTCTGTTTCTTTTGATATTATTTTCCATGTCATTTTTCAGGCACTGGAGCAGTGTTAGTAATGAGACAACCTGCCAGCATATTTAGTTTTCTGAGTTTTGTTAGGGAAATCGATGCCTGGTTCTTATTTCTTCCTGGATATGGCAGGGAAAGTTTCAAGATGGAATGGAAGAAAAGGGGTTGATGTTATCGGGAACCGTTTTACAGAAGTTGTTTCTTTCTTATGTGATGTTGTTTCTTTGAACATGTGGGGTTGTGGGGAAGATGTGACAGAGATTGAGGTGAAGCCTGATGGTTCTTGGCATGCAAAGGCAGAAAATGATCGTAGGGCTCTTGGTGATCTTGGACAGTGGCATTTTCCTGATGGTAATCTTTGTGTCCCTATGGATGTAGAAGTTAAAACTAAACCAGAAGTTTTAAAGCAGGTCAAGCAGGAAGGTGCTTCGGAAGGTCAGCTAACCTGAAGATCCGCATTCCCTTTCCTCTGGCAATAAACTTCCGAAAATTTTTGAGAACCATGGTCATAATGTTATTCCTATGATGCCAGCACCGGTAGTGGCGAGGGAAGGTGAAGATCCAAGTGTCAATCAGATGGCGGTGGAAACTTTGATTATTCCATGAACAAATACTTTGGGAAGTGTTTTTCTTTATTTCACACTTGCCTGTTTACACTTACAGACCATCCAATATATACATGATACAAACTTTCTATGTTCCTAGACTTTCAAAATTCCTGACTTCTAAACTTTCTGTACATACACATTCTCTTGTCTCGGTTAGATGCATCAGAATCCTAACGGATTCTCTATGTTACACCTTCCATTCTCGCCAATACTCCCCCTCAAGTTGGAGCGTGAAGATCCCGAACACCCAACTTGGAAAGGAAATCACAAAATTGTTGTCGACCAAGGCTTTTAGTCAAGATGTCGCCTAACCTGAGTAGTATGAATGTACGATGTGGCAATGTTCTTAGATCGAACCTCATTACGAACAAAGTGATCAATTTCGATGTGTTTGGTAATGCGTTCATGAAACACGTGGTTGGCCGCAAGATGCATAGCCGATTTACTATCGCAATAAATACGCATCGGTTTGGCATGTGAAATGCCAAAGGAGTTAAGTAGTCCTTTTAACCATTTGAGCTCGCAAGTGGCAGCAGCAAGAGCTCTATACTCGGCTTCGGTAGAAGAGCAGCGCTTTGTTGCTTCTTCGTTTTCCAAGAAATTGGAGAGTCACCAAGAAAGATCAGATAGCCGGTTAACGAACGTCGAGTAAGAGGGCAGCTAGCCCAGTCTGAATCGCAATAGGCTGAGAGTTGAAGATCACAGTCAAAGCGGAGTAGAATACCTTGTCCAGGATGTCCCTTTAGATATCGAACTACCCGTAACGCCGCAGTCCAATGATCTAGGCGTGGAGCTTGCATGAACTGAGCTAAGACATGAACCGAATAGCTCAATTCAGGATGGGTAATGGTTAGGTAAATTAAACGCCCAATCAATCGTCTGTACTTTTCTGGATCTTTCAACGAAGAGCTATCCGACAAGGCTAGTTTATGGTTCTGTTCAAGAGGAAACGCAGAGGGCTTAGAACCGAGTAACCCTACTTCAGAAATGATATCCAAAGCATATTTGCGTTGGCAAATTACTAAACCTTCTTTGACACGAGCAACTTCAATTCCCAAGAAATACTTCAAAACACCGAGATCCTTCATATGAAAACAGTCTCCAAGATATGTTTTGAATGAGTTTATGGTGGTCGTATCATTACCACCAATGATCAAGTCATCAACATAGACCAGAACACATAAAATGATGTCGCCCCGCTTGTAAGTAAAAAGAGAATGATCTGAACCGGACTGAAGAAAACCATATTGTTTCAAGGCAGTTACAAGTTTGGAGAACCAACACCGGGGAGCTTGTCGCAATCCGTAAAGAGACTTTCGAAGCTTGCACACTTCCCCTCGTGAAGTACTAAAACCCGGGGGCAGTTTCATATATACCTCCTCATGCAGATCGCCGTGAAGAAATGCATTATGTACGTCCATCTGATAAAGTTCCCACTTTTGAGCAGCAGCAATAGAAAGAAATGTGCGTACGGTAACCATCTTGGCTACGGGAGCAAATGTTTCGTTGTAGTCAAGTCCTTCTACCTGTCTGTTGCCAAGAATAACTAATCGAGCCTTATACCTTTCGGCAATGCATCGTCGAGTTATACTTGATCTTGTATACCCACTTGCAACCAATAACGCGTTTCCCTGATGGCAATGTGTCCACAGTCCAGGTCCCATTTTTTTCAAGAGCATCAATTTCTTGGCGCATGGCATCACGCCATCTTACATCTTTAACGAGTATGAAGCGGGTTCGATTCTGTGGTAAGCTGCAGCCAAGAAAGCGCGATGTTTGGTAGTAAAACGATTACATGTTACATAATTAGTTATGGGATATCGAGTACCTGAGGACGATGTGATATGAGTGGAACGTACAGGGGGGTCAGAAGTGCATCGAACAGTGTGCATAATATAGTCTTGAAATCTAGCAGGAAGACGATGTTCGCGTTGAACTCGTCCATTCTCAGGCTCCACATGCTCCACATTAGGTGCACCATGATTTAAATCTGGCTCATTGTCATTTCTTTCATGATTCCCACTGGTACCACTACCACTCCCCACAGTCCGAATTAGGCTCGGTCATAAGCGGGTGATCATTTGTGCTAGCGGGTGATCATCTGTCTTTGCCAAACCAAGGCGTCGTCATCGATTCCATAGGAAGTGTTCATGTCGGCCGTAGTACTAGGTGGGGGCTGAACCGATTCATTGCTGAAATGGAAAAACATCCTCAAAAACACTACATCTCTGCGGACAAAAATGCTTTAGTGTCCGGGTCATATACACGCCAACCCTTTTGACCAGAAAGAGTATCCAACGAATACACATTTTCTACTTCGATCACCAAATTTATCTTTATCTCTTCGATGATGTGCATAGCATAAACATCCAATAACCCTCAAAGAAACCAAGAGCGGGAGGTTTATGATGAAGAATTTCATATGGACATTTACCTTTGAGCAACGGGGGGGTCCGATTAATAAGATGACATGCGGCCAAAACACATTCACCCCAAAATGTGATGGGAAGATGGGCTTGGAACCGAAGTGCCCGAGCTACATTTAGAATGTGTCGATGTTTCCGTTCCACCCGCCCATTTTGTTGAGGTGTACCTATACAAGATGTTTCCAGCAAGATACCATTTTCAAGAAAGTACGACTTCAAGGGTCGGCTTCGGTCCCATTATCGCTTGAATAATCTTTACTTGCTTACCAAACTGTCAGTTGCCATAGCACAAAAATTTTTAATAATTTGAGGTACCTCGCCTTATCAAGGAGCAATTAAACCCACACTCGAGAATGATCATCAACAATTGTTAGAAAATAAGTAGCACCACAGGGAAGAACGAGTACGATAACTTCCCCAAAGGTCAACATGAATCAAATCAAAACAATCGTGCTTTTATTATTACTTTTTGGAAAAGCATCTCTAGTTTGCTTTGCTCTAAAGCAAGCATCACAAGCATTTATCATTGCCGCTACTACTAGAACTCCCTATGGAAGGAACTAAATTCAAAATCGATACGAAGGATGGCCCAACCTCTTGTGCCACAAATCCGAGCATCACCCACACCAACTTTATTTGCTTGTTCGGTGCACACGCTGCTCGGAAATGATAGACCCCGCCATGCAGCTCACCCACACCAATCAAAGTCCTCGTTACTTGGTCCTGTATCACACATAACTTATTAGCAAAAGTAACAGTGCAATTCAATTGTTTTACAAGTTGAGATATAGAAATTAGTGTGCAATGCATTTTAGGAACAAATAGAACATCCTCAAGATAAATATTTCCACCCAGGCATAAGGAACCCTTTTTCCGCAGAGTGCTTTCTCCATTTGGCATTCCTACCGAGCAAGGTGAGATATCGATTACTTTGCTCGAGAAGATGAATATTTCTGTCATATGGTGCGAGGCCCTCAGTATCAAGCAACCAATCATAAGTCTTACCAAAGAAGTTTTCTGTTTGCTCAACATTCAAGAGATTCCTGAGGGTTGCCAACTGTTCGTTGCTCAGCCCCAACAAATTTCCATTGTTGACTGCCTCTGCCAATCCTCCTTTGCGTACCTCAGCAGCATTAACCTGGGGAGTGCGAGTCCGTGAATCTATACGGTCTCGTACAGCTGTAGTCGAGCCCCCTTTACCTTGTCCAATTTTCTTGCCTCCAGCGTGATTCTTCTCTCCCCACCAGTCTGGATAACCAATCAGCTTGAAACACTCCTTTGCTTCATGCCCAGTCCGCTTGCAGTGAGTGCATATTGTGTTCTTATCACGTGTTGTGACAGGAGCATTTTTCCTTATATCTTGCCCAATTTTAGCCGCAAAAGCCATAGCCTCTCCACTGTCCTTTGATTTGGCTATGTCCTTGAGGCGTTCTTCACGTACAACCATGGAGTATGCCTTCATCAAGCTTGGTAAAGGTTCCATATTCAGAACACTTGACCTTACTGTTTCGAAAATTGCATCATCCAGCCCCATCAAAAATTGATGAAGTCGTTCGATTTCCTGCTTCTTCACCAACTCGACTGTGATCCCACACGTGCATCCCCTGCACTTACATACTAGGATGGGGTCATACATTGCCAATTCATCCCACATCATCTTCAATTTTCCATAGTATGCCACTACGCTTGTCCAAATTGCTTGCAATTGGCGATGTCGATTTCGATTGTTGTATTCTAGGACCATTTCCAGCAGAAAATCTTTCTTGTAGATCGTCCCATAGTTCTTTCACCGTGTCTGCATAGGTTATAGTAGAGCGCAAGGTTGGCTCTATGGTATTAAAAATCCATGCTACAACCATGGAATTCACTATCTCCCAGTCATCAATTTCCGGTGAATCCTCACTTGGCTGGAACACTGTCCCGTTAACAAAACCAAGTTTTCGCTTGGCCCTGAGCGCATGTCGCATGGCACGTGCCCATTCTTCGTAGTTCGATCCCTTCAACTGAATGTGGGAAATGATCATGCCAGGGTTGTCAGACGGATGAAGGTAGTATGGAGAAACTACCGCTGCATCCTTGCCTGAGGTGCCTATGACTTTCTCAGCATCAGTATTATTTTCGGTCATTTTAGGATAGGATTTGGTTGGATCGTAAATGCTCTGATACCATGAACAAATACTTTGGGAAGTGTTTTTCTTTATTTCACACTTGCCTGTTTACACTTACAGACCATCCAATATATACATGATACAAACTTTCTATGTTCCTAGACTTTCAAAATTCCTGACTTCTAAACTTTCTGTACATACACATTCTCTTGTCTCTAAGTTAGATGCATCAGAATCCTAACGGATTCTCTATGTTACACCTTCCATTCTCGCCAATATTCCACCACCAATGGGGCTGAGCAACAGGATCATCATTTTGCAGTTTCATGATTCCCTTCTATTTTCTTTTGGAAATGCATGCTAAACTGCCTACATTTTAACTAAAGGCGCTACCAATATAGTGATGTCTACCGCCTTGGACGTTTATCCGAGAATAGAAGTTTTTTCAGGTTCTAAATTGTGAGGGGGGGGGAGTTTCTACCCGATTTCCTGCTATAGTTAGATGTATTTTAAATGAAACCTGAACTTTTTTTGTTGTTGATAACATATAGCATTTCAAAGATTGAGCTGTAGTAACCTTACCATCGCTCCAAGAACTACCCTTACAACTTGTAAAAGTTATTGTCTAAGTTACCCGATCAAAAACATACCTTATGGATCTTCATACATCTCACGTCACCCGACCACGACCGCATTGATGCCCTCAAATAATAACCATTATCAATTTGAAAAGCTCAATTAGAAGGAAATAGCACATGTACCTTGTAAGACCGAATAAAAGCTTAGTTGGATGATATTTTTCTTGCTCGTACATCTAAGTAGACTTGATAGGATCCCCAAGTCGAACCGAATCCTCGTATATAGATCCTTTACATATTAGTTTGGAGAATTCACAATCCAAGCTATCGTTTAAGCTCCATTGAATCTATGGCTTTTGTTGTTGTGCACATGATGCTTTAGACGGGATCGACATGGAAAAAATGTTGTACTGGGAATTTAGATTGCTCCAAAGAGATCTTTCAAATTTGGTTTTTCCATGCTCATACGTCAAAGTTCTCTGGTTCTTTGAAATAAGATTGACGATGCTTTGTCGTTGATTGAACAAATGAAGGAGTTTGATTGTTTGCCTAATACGTAACATATACTACAATATTGACTGCCAGGGAAGTTGAAAGAGGCCAGGGAATTACTGTTGGATATGAAGAGTAAAGGGGTATTGCTGAATGTTGTAAAGTGGGGATGCTTGAAGAAGCTACTGAGCTTTGGTCTGAGATGCGGAGTTTGAAATTGTCGCCTAATGTGTTTACATTTAGTGCGCTCATTAGTGGGTTATGTAATGTGGGAAGGATTGATGACGCTAATAGGCTTCGAAATGAGATGGAGAGTTTAAATATATTGCCGGATGTGGTTACATATAGTACGTTGATCAATGGTTGTCTTGAGTGCAACCGAAGTGTGGAGGCATTTGAGCTACTCAAGGAAATGAGTGCAAAAGGAGTGAAAAGGAATGCCGTCACTTACAATATACTGATTAAGTGGTATTGTAAGGAAGGTATGATGAAGGAAGCAAGTGATTCTCTACGAAGTATGGAAGCAAGTGGAATTTTTCCAACTTGTTTTACTTACAACACATTGATACATGGATACTGTAAAGTTGGTGAATTAAGCAAAGCATTAAAATTGTTGAGTGGAATGGATGACAAAGGCTTACAGATGGATGTTGTAACCTTCAATACCATAATGTACATTTTATGTAAAGAGAGGAAGCTTGATGAGGCCTATGAGTTACTTAAATGGGCTCATAAGCGAGCTTATATTGTTGATGAAGTAAGCTATGGGACTTTGATCGTTAGGTACTTTAAGGATGAAAATAGTGACAGTGCAATAAAGGGATTGCTCCTAATCATCATTCTTGTCGTCGAGGAATTCGCGAAAAAAACTGTCAAGACAAACTAACTGGCTACCAATCCAAATTTTTTACTACACCAATCCAAATTTTTTACTTAAGTGGGAAAGAACATTCAGAAATTTTGAACAATGCTCTACTCTTTAAAGATGTAGACAAATGGGAGAAAAGAAAAGAAATCGAGTCATGAATATATACCTTGGGTCAGATCGGGTTGTCGCAGGATTGACTCGCTTCCGCTTGCTTACTTCTCAAGTAAAAGAAACCGATAAACCGATAAATTTCAGGAATGAAGCATTTTCATACATGAGCATTCTTAAATGTGTAAAGATTACTCATAAAAAATCTATAAACGTAATAACAAAAATTGAAATGAATCATACCTTTGAGAGGGACCGAATGTACCTTCACTTTAAAATCACCACCAAGATGAACTCCTAGTTTGATGAACCTTTAAATCACATTTCAAGAACATCGTATACAGGGCAAAGGAAATAAATAAAAAGCCAACTATGCGCATATTGGTTGAACGTAATAACAAAAAATGCATGAGTTTTAAGTTTTATGAAAAAACGACTTTCTTAAATTTGTAAACATTTACCCCAATACTAAATAGTCGATGGTCGCAAAAATATAGAAGTAAACAGTAATAAACGAAACTTATGCAGTAAATCATTTTTTTATCCTGAAGGAGGTAAATCATTTTTTTAGGTTGGAAAGTTTGTTTACCTAGTGTTACATCTAGATCATAGGCCAAATGAACAATGCGATTGTACGTTATAGCTTATATAGAGGGAGGGAGTAGTTGCTTAAGTTGATTTTGGATAGGCAACAAAGATTTGCCTTGACAATTTCTGTGTGTGACCGGATACGTGTATGAATAATTTTTGTGATATTGGTAACATTCTTTTTGTACCGTTTGATCCAACAACAATCATTCATACATCAATTCACTTCAAGCAAACGTAAGTTTTCCTTCACAATTCAAGAGGATTCAAAAATTTACATTTTGGTGTTGTTATCTCAAGGAGGTAAATCAACAATGCGATTGTAAGTTATAGCTTAATTGGGAAAAGCCTATTACACATAAATATTGATACTGCTTCTTTGAGAAGGCAATAAGGAGGGAACTGCGGCGACACAATTTCGGACGGGTTACCGCAATGCTCGACACTTGGGTTAAGGACCTTAACCCGATACTCGGATCTAACCTCTAAAGCATAGGACCTTAACCTCTCGTGAGAAATTACCAAAAATATGCCCGTAAAATTCCATACAAAAAAGTAAAATTCCATACAAAAAGTAAAATTCCGATTTCCAAAATTTGAAACTCACCCAGATTTCGGTGATGGCAGAACAACCTTTGAGAGGGACTTTCCCAGACAAAAAGGAGGCGGAGAGGAAGTGTCGATCGGGCGGAGAGGGGCAGAGGGTAGTGGTCGGGGCGGAGAGGGGGTGAACTGGCGATAAACGAAGTGAATAAGGCGACAGGGAAGGGCACAAAGGAGGTTTTGTAGTTGGGAAACCCATTGTTGGATGAGAAAACAAACACCGCAAAGAGGTTGATGGATGAGAAAACAAACACCGCAGAGGTTGATAGAAGGTTGAACTGCCGCGGAAGACTCGGAAAAGAGTTGGGGAGAGGGATCTAGAGGAAGAAAAGGTCTTAATTGCCCCTCGCACATGTGAACTCCTAAGAAATGAGGACCACAAGATCTCGGTAAATGAATTGATCTCAACCCCTCGATTAGCTTTAGTCAATTGCGAGCGTGCGAGTATGAGCTCTATTGTATAATAGATATTTACAAAACTGTCTTATCTAAATTTTTGTCTTTTATTTTGTTTATTTATCGTCAAATTCTCTTGTTACGTAATTTCTCTTATCAAAATTATATTCAAAAGAGAATGAAGGATTTAACTTATTCATCTATCTTGGACTCGCTAAGTAAGATCTCAAGCAGCGTAAGCGTCGATTGAAATTCGACTATCCAATAAGTCGTGAAATTAAATAGAGACCTATTTAAAATCAGTTATATGAGATAAAAACAGTTTAGATGAGATTTATATATGAGATAAAACAGGTTTAGATTAGATTAGAATCTTCTTGTGACGCCCCGATTCAAGGGGACACATGTGTCGAATAAATTACAACCGCTTTGATATAAGTATAAATATGCAATCTCACGTTGATATAAAGTAAAATAATCAATCTCGTTTGATATAAAGTAAAATAATCAATCTTAGCCGTTCTTTATGAGACGGAGATGTATTGTATAATAGATGTAACATGACTTTTTTCGGATATAATAAAATATATAGGGTTGTAAAGCAGTTAAAAACTATCCAAAGGGGTCCATCTCTAATTTTCCCAAAAAGAAATAGAGGAAATTGTTGAACAATATTTTGTCCCAAAGATTTAACTACTCCACTACTCTCTCTCTCTCTTTTTAACTAAAAATCTACTATTATAAAAAAGATATCAAAATTAAGTTCGGTATAATGATACTTCTTTAAGTATAAGACCTAATTTTAAAATTTTTCCCTTTAACCATTAGAGAGTATAATACTCTTACAATTTTACATAGGTATATTGTGGGTCCCAATGAGCACAATAATAAGCTAGAAGGGGGGGGGTTGAATAGCTTATTAACACTTTAAAACTTTTAAAGTAAGTTCCTTGAAAGTTACTTGCAATCTATGAAAAGAATCAAGTAGCGGAAGACCTTCAAGAAAATTGTTCCAGTGTCCGCCGATAAGGACTACCTAGACCTTTTACGTATTACTTAAGTTCTCGAAATGGATGAAGTAAACTATGAAGCTGCGAGTTCAATAATTAAACGATGAAGGAAATAACACAAGTATTTTGGGATGGTTCACACTATAATGAGTGCTACGCCCACCACCAAGGCCAACCTTGGATTTAAATTGTGCACTATGTTTTCCACTTAGATCAATTACAAAGAATATCCCTAATGGATCGTGGTACAAAATATTGACTTGTGTTTGTCTAGGGAATTAAATATCTGTAAATACAAGATATTTAATTAGATGCGTATAGTTAATGGAAGTAAACAACAAGAAGAATAAAACAATAAATGTTGAAGAGCAGACTTCTTGTTGTTGATGAGGACTTCTAGATCTGTTGAGGATCTAATGAATGCTCGAAATTTGAAAGACTTGGAGTTATGCAGATTGAGCAATTCTTTAAGTGTTCGATTGATTCTGCATGTGGTTGTCTCTCTTGATCCGCCTTCAATGGCGTATTTAAAGCAGTGCACTTCAAAAGATCCGTTGGAGAAGACGAAGACTTCAACAGACTCTTTTCATAAATGCATTAAATGCATGGGGGTCGATCATGGGATTTCGTCTTCACGATAACTAGAGCGAGATAATCATTTCGAGATCTTCAAAAAGGTGGGCGATTTGGTGTCGGATCGAGAGATGAAGCGAGAAAGTAGGGGACACCATGCTTTCTTTGCTGCTTTATACATCGGGGCGAAAAGTATTCACGCTGAAAGTTGCTTTTCTGGGCTTGACATGTCGAGAAAAGACTTGGATTAATTCAAATATCAAATGAGAATAAGTTTGAATTAATCCGCCTAGCTTTGATCCGGAGAGGACACGTAGAAGCGCATCACCGGACACGAGGTCTACCGATCTTAAGCTTTGGCGGTGTCTTCCTATGAAGCGCAGAAGTGGTCTTCCGATGTTCCACGAAAAGGTCCTACAAAAACTATACAAGGCAAAGTTCTATACACGGTTGTCACGCTAATCGATCGCTTGATTAGCCTCAAATATAAAACTAAAGTAATGTAATCGATTTGATATAAATTTAACATAAGAATCAACAATCTCCTCCTATTTATATCCGGTCATCATTACTACAAATGAGGGTTTTAAAACAAGCTATTTAATAGATAATAGCATGTCCGAGAAAGTTTATATATTACGTAAGCGGTAGACATGCCTCTATTAAAGTAATAACACCTCGATGCAAGGGACTAATCTAAGTGCATACAAGAATAAGAGAGTCAAAGAATAGCACAGATCACAGCCAGCTTAAATCAATTTAAACCGAATGTTTAAATTCTCATATAAATAAACAATAAAGCAAAGAAGAATTTAAACAACATAATTTTTGAAAAGCAAGTAATCATCGTATTCATAAACAAGATGTTTACATTTTGACAGAGTTTTCAAAAATAAGATAAATACAAAGGAAAGGGAAGAAAAGATACAAAAGCTACCATGGTCTTTTCCTTTGCCTTTGTCTGCGACCTCCTTTTTCTCTTCTTTCTCGCCTAGCTCTTCCATTCTTCTTTGGTATTCTAGACCGCATCGCTTGAGGTCCGTGGAACGAGAACGTAGTCCGCAGCTTCTTCACGAAGACGGCCGTTCTCTTCCATCGCATTCTCGTTGATAGATCTCATTTGTTTCTCCTCCGTGATGGCCGATCACGATCCCTTGGCATTCATAATGTCATGAGTAGTTTTCGAGCGAGGTTGTTGAGTTCCATACAGGAGGCCGACTGGCCGGATGGAGAGTGATGGCGTGAAGAGCCTGATTATCGGTGAAGTCAAAGATTCAAGTCCAAACGCAGCCCGCATTATCCTCCTTGAAATTTAAGAGGCGGGGTGCTCCTGCTGTTGCCTGCCGCCGCAGCTGGCTACCGCCTTAGCGTAGATATGCTAGCGAAGTTCGCCTAGCCGCCGTAGATGGCATCTAGCCGACAGCCAGATTGGCCGGCCGAAAGCAGGTCACAATGAATGGTGCTCAGGCGAGCGCGTCCGCAGCCCGATGGGCCGTTGGGATACGGAGAGGAGGGGAGGCGTAAGAAGAAGAGTCTTGGGTTGGTATGGTTTTGGTGGAAGAGGATAGGTTATAGGGGAGGGAGGAGGGGAGCTGGGGGATCCAGCTCCATATTGTCGAATTTTCACCGATGTGAGGATTGGGGAATGGGTTCTAGAGAACCGTAAAGAAGGGGCGTGGTAAAATAGGAATTTTGGTTTTTGAAGAGAAGGTTGGGAGGTTGAGAAGGTTGAGGAGGTTGATGAGAAGAAGGATAGATCTCAACACGACTAAAGTTCAAAGAGGAACTTCTGGCAGCAGTAGGGTCTAAGTGGTCAGTGGGCTGAAGTTGGTTGGGATGGGGGGTGAGGAGGGTGTGGATGGGTCGTGAGTAGTTGAAGGGTGAAGGAGGAGGAGGACAGGGGGGCTGGCTCCTCCTCGATTTTAGGCTCCTCCTCGAGGGATAGACTCCTCCGAGGTGAATTCCTCCCAGTAGATGACTCCAGGAATAGATGAAGTGGTTGATGTGTAAGGTTTGGGCGCCGGTAGTGGTTGGGGTTCTAGATGGTATAGATGAAGGGTTGACAGCTGAGTGTCGGGCATCTGCAGAGAGGTAGTTGGTTGGTCGGCTGAGGGTCAAGTACCCAGAGTTTCCTTTTCTTCCTCGCAATAGGAGACTACCGCTTTACCTAGAGGTCGGAGGATCGCCCCGAGGCTGGTCTTCAAAGTTTTTACGAAGTTCTCTCGCTTAGGTTTGGGAGTGGGTGCAGGAGGTGGTGAAGGTGGTTGGTCGGATTGGGTAGAAGGCTTGGCTTGGGTAGATGGAGGGAGAGGAATGGCCGGATCGCCCGGTGCCTTCTTCTTCTCGGCCTTCCTTCATCTCCTTTCGGATCCACGGCCCGCCCTCTTCGCTTGGAGGTGCCACTTAGGCCTTGTCTTTTGGCTTTGCCTTTGGGCTGCTATTTTGGACCTTAGCGGCGGCTACGCTCATCGGCCAGACCTTTGGCCTTTAGATGGAGGTCCGTGGCCACTTGATCATCAAATTTGGCGAGGCCCTTTGAAGGACTTGCTGCGGCTACATGTGCTTCCATGTTGAGCGGGTGACCAAGATAGGTCGAGGCTTGGCCACTTTGTCAAGAGGCAGGGGCGTGACCTTTCGTACCCGGCGCTTGTTCTCGTATTCGGTGTATTAAACTGAGGGGTTGTGAGTTGTTTTTCCTTGGCCACCGTATACAAACTCATCTTCTTTCAACGAAGAGTTGATGGTGCATCATCCCAGAAGGGCGTTGATGAGTCGACGAAGGGCGTTTGCAAGTGGGGTTGCTCTTTGCTTTCTCCACCCTTTGCTTTAGTTCGTCGAAGATGATGAGCCCAGTTGAGGCAATTTGTAGAAATATAGCACTTGTCGGCTTGATCTGTTGGCGGTAAACATGTCATGTGCTCCACTCTTGAATAGAAGCCCCTTGTCTAGAAGGTGGCCCAGTGCGATAGGCGTCAAGAGGAACAAGTTTGAACATTTTCCCTTGAGGCTCTGAGAATCTACTCCCCTCATGGCTTCCCGGGCATGTAAAGCCTCGGCCGTGGTTCTTTGAAAAGAGCTCCTCGTAATGCACGCCAATTATGGTGGAAATAGATTTGGCGGTGACGAGATGGGGCGACCTCGAATCCACCCACGAAGCGATGCAGTTCATGAGCTCCATTCGTTGATAAAATTCTTACGCGGGGAGATCTTGTATTTGTCGTTGAGGCGAAGAGGCGGAAATCGAGGCGTCCATATCCTCATAGCTTTTACAAGCGGCTATAGAATTGATTGTGAGAAGGTCAATGCACAGAATGTATAGCTTGGGGTCCCAAGCGACAATGATGTCGTGCGGCGGGATAGGTTGGATATCTGGAAGATTGATGTTTGAAGCTGGGAGGAATGACTTTGCGGTCAAAAGCCTTCCAGTATCGCTTGGATTTTGAGGTTCTTGCTGAAGAAAAAACAAAATAAAGGTTAGGGCTTTTCA